>CM057820.1:62656292-63008792 GCA_030067965.1 Latrodectus elegans
TTTAGATTATTTTCTTTAAGCCTTGCCACTCACATTTGTTTCTTTAATACAAATGTAAAGAATAATATATGTGGTACAATGAAGATGTAAACCAATCATTAGATGTCTTTCATAAACAGTAAATCTTTGCAAAATGTAAACTTAATGAAATGAACAAATTAATAACACTATATTATAAAATTAAATATATCTAATTGACAACATAAGTTATTCTATAAATTTCAATATGATAAAATTTAAAAATTGTACTGCGATGGGAAAATTTACTGAAAATCTTCAATTTCAATCTGATAAAATGTTAAAATCGGACCCTAATCGGAAAACTTTTAAATGCCTCCATTTACTTATCATAATTGGGGTATTTTTTAGTTACAATTAAAATTTTTAATAATATAATACCTACCCTAATAGTGGAACTATGCTGTTTATAGTAAAATAGTTAGAGTCCAACACCGATGACTTTTTAACGATGAATGCCCTACTTCTTATATCTGCATTCACATTTGTCAGTGTGGATTTTTGTTATAACTCTAACATTTCTTCTTCCCACAGGGGAATAATACCAACTATCTTAAAATAATTATTTTGTAAGGTGTATATTAAAGTACCTTACAAATGATTTAACGCATTATCTTATCTACTGCATTGTATCAGAACCTATGTACGATAGAGGCTCACTTTCACCTTATGAAAAAACCTAGTTCTTTGCAATGAAAAGTTACAAAAGCTTTTTTTAATAAAAGAAAAAAACACTCATGTCAATAAATTAAGAATAATTCAGAATCACATGGAAATTGAACTCTAGAATAAAAATTTCACATTTAGAATTATCACACACATCTTGAAGAATAATATGCAAATTACAAGAAACCACCAGATGGCACCGATAATATGTCACAATGACGAGATTATAAGAGAGAGATTTATAATGAAAAGTTGCAAAGAAGTAAAATTGATCACAAGCGCTTTAAAAGCCTTTCAGTGCACTAACCACATAGTTATGGCACAAAGGAAGGATTTGGATGATGTTTTACGTAGTAGAATTGTCGGCCGTCTGGAGTGTGGACATACCCAGCTGGAAGTATTCAGGAAACTTGGAATCGCCCAGAGTGTCATTTTCAGGCTTTGGCAACGGTTCCAAGATGATGGCAATGTGAATAGGCGTTACAGCACAGGTTACAATGCCGAATGTAGACCAGTATTTGGCAGTTACTGCCAAATGAAACAGACGGAGAGACCTGTCTCGTCCTCTCTCTTCAGCTACCAACCAGTACGACAGTTTCAAGCCAGACCGTGTAAAGACACTAAGGGCACATTGCTCCTTAAGTTCGTAGGCCTGTCAGATGTGTTCCACTTACCGCAACTCACTGCCAGTAGCCTGGGTTAGCATGGAGTAGAGAGCATGCATTGTGGACACTGCTCTAATGGTCTTGTGTGATGTATTCCGACGAGTCCAGGATTAGATTTCAGTCTTATTCTCGCTGGACTTTCATATGGAACGGGCCAGGTACCCGTTACCACCAAGATAACACCATTGAACGACACTATTACAGTGGTGCAGGATTTCTCGTTTGAGGTGAAATTATTCTGAGTTGCAGAGCTAACTTGCATGCTCAGAATGTGACCATGACAGGCCACATCTATCGGGATGTCATTTTGGAATAACATGTACATTTGTATCAGGACGCCATGGGTGCAGAATTTCTGTTTATGGATTACAACTCCCTCACTGTGCAAATATTGTAGACGAATTCCTTCTGTAGGAGGATATCAACTGTATGCACTGCCCAGAATTCTCTCCGAAAGTGAATCCAATAGAGCATGTGTGGGACATTCTTTACTCTTTACCTTTTGTTAATAGACTTTACAAATAAGTCACATTTCTTTTAATTCTGTCTATTTCTTTGCCTGAACTTGCATTATCTTTAATTTATGGACACGAGTGTAGATGTTGATTTTCTGCATGAGGATAATAACGGTAAACGCATAAGAGTTTTAAGAGGTTTTCTTTTAAGGTACTTTAATAATATTGACTATTCATGAAAAGTCACCCCAGAAATCAAAAGTGTGTGTGGAAGAAAAGCTCAGCCAAATATATAAGCTGGTTTTAATATTTAAAAAGCAAACAAATGCTGCAAATGTCACCACAGAGCTCAGTCTGTGTATTGATTCATTGGTATCAAGGAATTTGCAGCTATTTCTCAAATAGGGCATTTATGGCTGACCATCAATACCCAAACCACTTAGGTTATGGCGATTACGTTTGGAGCACTATGCTAAGATGCTTGTAGGTTGCTTATAAGAAAGAGAGTAAGTCTTTGTAATTTAGATGCAAGCACCAAGCAGAAGACCCCTAGACAATGTACATTACAGCCAGAGCCACTAGTAATAAATGCTACTGCCAAACAACATCTAAAGCGGTGTCACACTAACATAACTTGGTCGACTGATGTATTGCATCAGCATCCTTCCCTGTGCCTAGTTTTGTGTGTAAGAGAATAAAATGACCTGATTAATCATATTTTCAACTTTTTCTTGCAACTGAACGAGTGTACATTTTGAGGACACCAACATAAACACATATGATCATGATTGTCATCTTTCATCTGTCAAGTATGGAAGTGGATGTTATAATATGGGCAGGAGAGTCTTACTTTTTTGTTGATTTAGTCGTAATACTGAAAAACAAGTCATTGAAAAGATCTATAGAGACATTTTTGCTGGACATATATATGATGTGATGTAAACTTAGCTTTCTGCAGAAAATTTATATTTCCAGGATGATGCTACACCTCTTCATGAAGTGGGACTTGTCCATTCATAGTGTAAGCAAGTGGATAAAGTTTAACTTGACTGTCTCAGTCATCTGACTTCAATATATTTGAAACATTAAGATATATTTTAAAACGTCTACTGTGGGATTGATATCCTCCATTGACATCCCTCCCAGAACATTCATAATAATTTTTATGAAGAATAATACTATATTCTTCTATACACTATTCAGCATATGCATGGGAGGATTCTTGGGCAACCCAGGTTGTACTAGGTGTCAAAGATGGTCCTACACAATGCTAAGAAAGGATTCTTTATAAATCTAAGGTGTTTGTATTATCTTGATAATCACGTGTAATGAAGAGTCTGATTAAAGTTTTCTAAAGAAAAAAGTTGTTTGCGTTTTTTATTGTTTTAAAGTATTATGTTTAAAAAATATTAAGAAAAATTACTGATTCTGTGAGAAAATTACTGTTGGATAGTATGGGATACGATTATTCAGCAACTCAATGATGATTGGTATTTTGTAATTGCTTTTTATTTTAAAAATTATTTTTTCTGATATTTTAAAGCACCCGTAGATAAAATGAATGTTCATGTAAAAATATTAGTAAAGGGAGAGAAAAACGTTTTAATAGGAGAAGAAAAACGCTCCAAACGTTATTTAATTTATTCAATATTAAAAATACTTTTCGTATTTAGCAGTTATAGGGATATAAGGAACTACTAATTTCAGTGTGTTTTTATAGCACAATGACTGCTGTAATGAGAAAAATGCTCCCTTTGATTTTTTCAATTAATAATTTAGATCTTTTGAGAAATGTTTGAGTAACTAAGAAAATAACATGAAAGATTTAGCAAGTTATTTTGATCATATGTACTCAAAACTAATTTTGTTACAAAATAAATAGCCTCCTATGATTAAGTGAAGTGAAATGAGCCAAATGCGCTAACAAATGCCTTATGAATATCTTAATTGCAAATGTATTTTAATTAGGTTTATATAATAATACAGCCGAGAAGAACTATTATAACTTAAATAAATAATAAATATTTTTCAAATTGACAGAAGCGTACACACTAGAAATATTGAAACTCCAGGAAACATATTCTTAATGTTATATTCAATGAGTACTGACAAATATATTAAAACCAAAATATCAAATCACTTAGGCACACGCACAAATATTGTTATAGTGAAAATTAATTTCAAGAATTATTATCTTTATATTTTATATACAAATGTGATTCTATATAAAAACATACTTATTATAATTATGTTTGATTTTTGATTCCTTTTTGACAAATATATTTTTACCTTATTTTCAAAAAAATTGTAAAGTGTTTCCTTAAAGTAAAAATTTGCTTGTTAAACGTAATGGGATTATTTCACATTCAGAGAAAAAAAAGAAATATTCATCATTCATTAAACTTTTGTCATTGTTTAGTTATAATACTTTAGGATTATATTAGCAAAATAGCAAATTTCTGAAATGTATTTTTCTTCATATATTATAAGAGGAGTTCTGGAGAAAGAAATTACACATTTTTACTCAAATTTATGGAAAACTGGAATTGTATTTATTAAGATAAAATAAAACTGCATTGTCCCTATTAAATAATTTATTATAATTATAATTTAATATTAAATTTAAAACTTTATATTAAAAAAGAAAAATACTTGTTTCCATTCTTCAAGAAAATTTCATATTTATGAACAAAATACCTTTTTCTAAACTATAAATAAAATTCTATAAAATTCATTCTCTATTATAATACAAATTTTATTTAAATTTCTTGGGAAAAAATTATTGAATACATTAAATTTCACTTTTCTAAAGGAAAGGCGAATAATGCTAAACGATGATAGGTATTCTGGTGGTTTTTAAATTGTATTCACTGTCATCTCAGTTGACAGATTTCTTGAAAGAAATTTTATTGCATGAAGAATGGAATATATAGAAATTTTTTAGCATATTTATCTTCACATCTTCTATAAATATTTATTTTAGATAAAAAGAATAGGTAAAGGCAATTCTCTCGAGAAATATTATTTTATGAACATGATTATGCATATAAATCTTCATTGAGTTCTCCTATTTTCTTTTTATAAAATAGGATTAATATATTCCTAAATTTTTCTACCTATTTAGATGGACAGAGAGATAGATAGAAAGATGAATAAATAAGTTTTTGTTTCCTAGTTCATGAAAAACAGAAAAATTAATTTACTCTAGATTTTTTTACTGTAAAAATTTTATTTAATAGAGAAACAAATTCTAGAATAAATTGAGAAGTTTACTTAGATATAACATTTTAAAATGTACACCAAAAAATAACAATATTAGATGATACATGTAATAATAAAACGATTCCTTAATAGTTGTTTTGGAGCAAGGAAATCATAAAAAATTTGAGTAAAACAAATTCTAGAAATCAGTAGTTAGAACACTGTGGCACTGTAATTCTTATTGCAAAAAAAAACTTTTTTGAAGGTTTTAAAAATAAAAATTATGCGTTATAATTTTGTCTTATGACAGCGTTAACTTTAGTATGGCAAAAGATCTCTATTTAGTGTTAAGGATTAATAGTTAGACATTGCCAGCTAAAGTAAATATATATGGTTTAATCACAAAGAAAATCAATAAGACATAGATGTTAATTTGCAAAAAAGTATAATGCAATTTTGCAAATCATTCATTTAAACATTTATAATTTCCAAATTTTAAATTAATGCTATATTTAACATAAAGTTTTTGGTATAAACCATTACATTTTTATATACTGTCTCTCTTCTCCTTAAAAACATAGTTAAAAAGCAATGTGAAATAACAGTTTCTTTTTTAAGATTAAATATTTTTCTTGTATTGGTATACATATTTTAATATAATCTTTGAGTAAGACTACATATATTTGTTATAGATGAATAAAGATATTTGTTTTTCAATAAGCTTCCTTACTAGGTGTCTAAGGAGAACTCGTACTACGAGGGTTGCTATTTATATTTTTGGCCTTATATTTCTGGCCCTCGTAATCCATTATTTATGATAATATTTTTATATTTACACACATAGAAAATTAAAGAATGTCTCTTAATACAATAGAAAAAAAACTATACTTCCTGTAACAAGTTTTAATAATAAAATGAGAAATACACTGCTGACTACTTGAAATATAATATTAAAAACTGACTAGAGATATCTCAGCAAAATATATTTTGCAGATATATTCGGTTATGCAGAGATCAAGTTATTGAAATTGGTACCTTTTTTGAAGTGTCATGATGGCAAAGTTAGCAGTTAATGCAGCCGTCATTGTTGGCAAGAACTTTCAACATATACTTCGATACAGATCTAAATTGATTTGGATGCATACTTTGAGCAATAGTTGTTCATACACCTTTAACATTTTTTTAAATATGACTACTACAGTAACGAGTAGCGAATTCATCCTGGGCTAGTTGTTGCAATATCATGGAACACATGTTTCGTTTTAAGATAAATTGGGAGATTAGACTATCCTGTTAGAATATGGCTCGGCAAGCGCGGAAGATATTGAAAAACCATGAGTTTCAAAATTTCAGAGATGTAGATCTGGATTTTCAGTCCACCAACAATATATACTAGAGATGCAGGCTCAATCCAGTACCACTCCAAACCATTATACCGGGTGTAATACCAGTGTAACTATGAATAAGGAAATAATTCAGTAATCTCTCAATGTGGTATTACCAGATTCTTACTCAGCCTTTGGGAAGCTGAAACCTGAAGCCTAATTCCTTAGTAAAAATAATGTAGTTCAATTCTTTTGCCCATATAGATTGTTCATCCAACCATTTCCTAAGGAAATATTGTGCTTTTGGATCAAAAAATAAACAAAACAATAGATGCCATTTCATTTAGCTAAAAACGATGTCAAATGATACAAATGAACACTGAGTGATGTGTAATGAAGGTGTAACAGGTAATGGCATTGCACCATCCCCCCTCCTTCAGACAGCGATTATAGATCTGCTTTGCACTCTAATGCTCATCTCAAATTTACTATTACTCAAAGTGTTTAATCTATGGTTTTATGGTTCAACAGCAGACAGAATTAGTAACCATCTTTACAGCAGGATACCTGTTGGCTGCTTCATTGTCAATTGAATGAAATTAGTTTTGTAATTCCGAAGAATGAACTTATTAGAAGACTCCCAACAAGACTTCGACAGTTTATGACCTTACTACTTTAAAGGTATCATTTAACATGGCGGACATAGCGAACCTATTTTACATTATCAGTGAAAATGACTGATTTTCTGTTACATTAGGAACATATCTCTCTATCCTTTGGTATTGAGAATAACACAATTCCTAAACAGGATGCTTCAATCATAGCATTTTATCTTTGAAGGGACGTATACAAATCAAATATAGCACTTTCGTTTAGAAGTATAAATTGAAAAAACTAAGTAACTAAAAAAAGTTTATTTATATTTCTTTTTCTGTTAATAAATATTTTATAATATACATCAGCTTTAATACGTCTTATTTACAAACAGTGAGCTGTAATAAAAAAAATTACAAAGTACCCAATGAAATATGAAAAACAAATAAGTTTTTTTGGATGAATAAGAAGTATAACCACTATTTTATAGGTTTGCAAAGCTAATGCTGTGAAATTTTAAATGAATAATTATTTTACTTAGAATATATCTATATCTATATCTATCTATCTATATATATATATATATATATATATATATATATATGATATAGATATATATATATATATCATATAATTAATGCAATGCAGTATAATTTCATATATTAAGTAAAATAATTATTAAAAATGTTAACATAAAAAATTAATAATCAACATAATGTATGAAATTATTCTGCATTGCATTAATTATATACATAATAATACAATGCAATAAAAATTCTCCAGTATTTCATTTAAGAAACAGTGATTGGCTAATGACAAACATTTCTTTTTAAAGTAGGGATAAACTGTTATCTCCTCAACAGGAACCATTTCCAGATGCATTTCCAATTAAAGAAGGTATTCAAACATATCTCTTTCTTTTTTTCTTTCTTCAACGTGAGGATTACATTTTCGTTGTGGAATCAAAGAAAAGTAACCCTTATGTGGGTAAGGAATAAAACTGACTCATTATGAAAGGATTTTATAAGAAATTCCATCAGATATAAATCGCGAAAGTAAAAAGAAACTATTTCCTTCATCTGAAGAAAAGTATTAATAGAAAGTTATACTTGGATTTACTGATAAAAATACGTTTTTTTAAATCTAACACTAACCAGAACCATAAGAAATTTTTATTATTTAAAGTTAGAAATGCAGTAAATTTTTCCTTTAAGCATTAATATAAAGGTGTGTAATAAATTATTAATTTAAAGTATGAAATGAATAGATTCTCTGAAGAAATAAACAATGCAAATACTTTTAAATTGTTAGGAAAAAAGTGATTACAATAAAATCAACAAATTAAAAAAAATCAAAATCATTTTAAAAACTCAAAATATATTAAAAATTAGAAATTTGGCGTTGTTGGAAAAATAAAACTAGAGAAAATGTTTGTTGTAAATGGAATGCATAATTTAATAAGCAACACATTAAAGTTAAGAGAAGCATTTGAATATTTTTCAGTTATATTTGATGATAAACCTTTATAAATATCTCAATTATAATTAAGTTCACCCAACGTACTTCAACTTTTTTTTCTTTCAATTGCTCTTATGAAAATTAGATGCACTTTTATAATCCATACATAAAATATAAACATAAAACAAGGTGTTACACTATAATTAATAAATGTAAATGATGAAAATATTTTGTAATATATGCGAATAATGATGACCGTGAAGATTTAGTTCATCCTTATTTACTTACACATTCAACATTGTACATCCCATTTAGATCATTATGATATTTCAATGTAAAATATATATAAATTTTTAAAAATTACATTTTTTCTTCTCCAAATAAAGATGAAGATAAATGCATATTTTCCCTTTGCTTATGTTACTGCCATCTCATACGACATTTTTGTTACGTTTTGAATATAAAGATATAATCAATGATGCATTATACGCCATTAATAGTATAAAAAGTTTGAAAATAGTTTTTAATTCCAAAATAAAACCAATCATTTACAAAATCATGTACATTTAGTGCTTATAGTGAAATGTATTTCTTTTTTCACTGCATTTTGATAATAGAATATTTAGTTGTTTTAAAAAGGATAAACATTATAGTGATGGGAAAGATGCTGCTGATAATAGAATGCATAATAAAATTAGAAAATCTAAAAATTGACCTAACCATGCAAGAACAAAGAAAATGGTTAATACCGAAAAATATTTTTTAAATCATAGAGAAAGTCAAGAAAAATTTTCTTTGCATTTCAAAATTTTAATGCAATTACAGGGAGAAAACTATACAATGTCATCAATATTTGAAAACAACTATATGAGACAGCAGACTGATGAACTAAACGACAGTGAAACTTAATTAAATAATTTAAAATCAACTGCTTTTTTGCTAAAAATATATTTCTAATTAAATATTATTGCTCAGATGGATTAAAAAATTAACATAAATATTATATATTTTATATTATCATAAGACACGAGAATACTATTTTTTGTTATTACGATTATATTTTAAGGAATACTATCACTTAAATAGCACTCATAACATTAAGGTATTAATTAATCGAGGATTTTGATTTTAAATTTCAGCATCCATTGATAATATAAAAATGCATTTACAAAGTAATCATCAATTCATACATTACATAAACTAACGGTTATAGTGAGTAGAAGAAAATTGTAAATTATTTGATAATTATAAATCTTTATTAAATATTAAGCAACTATTAAAATTTTTTTGTTTAATTTTTTTCTTTATTACCAGTACATCTAAACTATCGGCAGGCATTAATTTACATTTTTCTGCAAATATCTGTCATCTGTATTAAATACAATATGCTTTTGTTTCCAGTATTTTGTAATATTGTGCAAATACTTTAAAATAAAACTTAAATAAATTTTATATGTAATCATATTGAATTACTAAATTTCCTAATTTCAAAATAACTCACAGAATATCAATCTTACTTCACAAAAAATTATTGTTTATAGCTGAATGCATATGAAATGACTGATTGCAAGATAATAACGTGCTAATAAAATAAAATTTAATACTCATGAGATATAGAGAGTAAATTCTGCTGACAGTGTACTCCACCAAGACAATTTTATTTATGGCTTTGTCATATTTGAGGGTTTATTTTTTTATATAATAAAGAAATCCTTAAAAGATTGTGAATAATTCTTTAATGTACTATTGATTTTTGAACATTTTGTTAAAGAAGAAGAAAAATGAAGTATGTATTACTCTAGAAAATATCAATAACATTTTTTTTTCAAAATTTTCACTTGTATATCAATATGTACAGAAAAATAAAATCTTACATAAATGATAAAAATATATAAATAGCATTCAATTGTTGTTTATAATGACAGTTATATCTTTAATCTATACAAAAAAGTAAACTTTGATGTATATTTAAAAATAATTAGTTATTTTTAAAACTATTAATTTTATTTCAAAAATAGCAGAAATTAAAAAACATTACTTACATACTTGGCATTCTAAAATCTCTATAACAGAATATTGAATTCACTGTATCCATCATTACAATGAGATTCGTTATACAATTTTGTTATATATATATATATATATATATATATATATATATATATATATATATATATATATATATATATATATATATATATATAATTAATAACCTCTAAAGAATACAGAATACATAGCAAAAGTAAAAGTACGAATAACAAGAATTTTCAAATAATCAATTTAAAAACCAATTATTTATAAGCAGAGAAATCTTGAATCCTGAAAACTTTGGAATTTAATGATGCCGCAGAAGATATAAAAATATAAATATCCTTCTTTCTTGCTTTTAGTAAAAAATGGTTGAAAGCACACATTTTTGGGGCCATATGTTTTCAATTGTTTTAACAGATGAACGTTTTCTAAACTGAAACAAAGAGTTATTATTCCCAAATAGCTGAAAATAATGTTGGTATGGAGAAACTTATTTGGAAAACTCATCATTCATACATCCATGTCTGAAACTAAAATCTTTTAGAGTTTGAAATAGTCTGATGGAAAAATACTAAAAATATTTTTCTGTTGCAGGTGTTACATTGTATTACATTTTTTTCAATCTTTTATCCTTAAATCCTTTATCTAGAAGAAAGATACGTATTTTATTTCACCCTACAAGGCTTTGAGAAAAGCTTCGGATAAAAGAGGAAAGAATGATTCTGGAAATAAAAACTAAAGATAGGGAATTCAAAATTTTATCAAATATTTTAAAAGATATATTTAACTACAATAATATAGAAACTGCAATAAATTATTTATAAATGAATTTTGAAACAGTTATGTTTTAGAGTGCAAAAATGTAAATTTATATTAAACACATACATGTTAATGTACTCTCACTGAGTGTTTGGAAATTTATATATAGGGAATGATACTTAATTGCATATAATGGGGAAAATAATAAATATGTAGAAACAGATCAAATCATTAAATATTCATTTTATTTTGATTTAACAAATCTTGATTAAGTATTGAAAATTCTTTCAATCTTTTATTTAGTTTGTAATTTAACACAATTTTAAAATTGTGCCTTAGAAAATTAAGATTCAAACAAATTCTTTTATTTTTTTATTTATTTTTTGCATTTATTCAAAATTCAATTAATTTTAAAAATGCGATAAGAATATGAAATCGCCATATTAATTGAATGTATGTATATTATGTTGCCATTCATACATTAAAATGAAATGAAAAATACAATTATCAGACAATATTTCAGATAACTTAAATATATCAACATATTATACATTTAAATATCTAAAAATAATCACATTTAATGGATGTTATATTAAATGTCACAGCTTCTCTAATGAAATAAATTTTATTGCAGCAAGTTACTTTTAGAATATTTTTTCTGTAAAGTAAACACCTAAGTGGTATACACTTCAATTGATAAATATAATGCTGCTTATGCTTTAACTAAACTTTGAATAATTCTATAGAATACCTAAATCTTCGATTCGTGCTTCTTGAATGTAATGGATTAAGGTTTTATTTCGTTTAGTTTCGTAAAATTCAATAAAATTATAAATCCTTTTCATATTGAAATTTCTGATTAAAAGTTTTAAAATACTTGCTAAGGAGAGAATTATTAAAGCAATTACTTATCCTGTTATAACATTCATTTCGTTTTAAAATATTGAAAAGCTTCCTAAAAATTCTTAAACTATATTATTTGAAAATATTTATGATATTCATTAAAATTTCGTCATTAAATTTCTTCAACTAAAATTTTGTGATTTAAAAATTTCATACTTTTACATTTTAAAAGTATCTTGAGTTCTTAGAAGAGAATAACCGATCTTAATAATTTTTATATCTAGCGATTTATATTTATATACATAATTTTATCGATAATTTAAGAAAATTAGCTATATTAATAATAATAAAATTAATACTATTATATATATTAATATATAATTATCAATTAATACCACTGGAGATAAAAATTTCTACGAGAAGAAAATTCTGAGTTTTGTAAAGGGTTGACATTTTAACTGATTCATATAAAATAAGCAGTAGTAGTGATACCTACTATATGCTTAAATGAAGAAATTTGTAAAAAGTTACCCATTCACAAGAAGAAGAAATGCTTATCAGAACATTTCTGACATTAATAAATGTCAAATTGAAGTTTACGAGGATAGGTGATATATAATTGTGTGTATAGTGGTATTACTTCTCCCGGCAATCAAGATACCATAATTGGCTTCAGAATATGTAATCGACGTATTTAAGACGGATATACGAAACACTGCAATGATATATCAATAGCCTGCTGTAACTAACAGTTAAGTAGACAGAGATATCATCCGACATGTTGGCACTAATGAATTTATGATAACATCTTAAGTATTGAGTTGAAAAAGGGCTGCTTACGTGACGACAATAGTAGGTACAAAGCTATTCAATGACGCTTATGGTAATATGAACTATCAGCTGGACTTTCATGACTTCAGTTATCCTTTACTCTATATCATAGACAAAAATATCCTCAATGATGTGATCAATAAAGAAAATGGATGCAGAAGGAACATGATGCCACGTTTTTAGATGAATCTCACTTCTCTTTACAACTTTATAGCATTCGTTTCAACTTCCTTATAAAGAGCTCACTTTTCAATCTTCATTTAGTATCATGTTAGCTGTCCATCATCTTTACTGATGGCATAGGTTGATATTGGATATATGGTTGTGTATCACCTCTTACTCATATTGAACAATTTCAACAGTAGACATAACATTATTGGTTTCTTTAAGGTTTAAGATTCTACTCTTATCTTAAGACACCTGAAAGCAACTTATTTGCAGGATGATGCAAATTCTAAGTCAGTATGTTTTCATCTCACATCATTCAGTCTCTTCTGTATTTTAAATTTTCTGAATTTTTATCAAGAAGATATCTTATGTAACTTGCGTTTTCTTTTGTTCTGTGTAAGAAGTTGTTAATTAAAAAAGACATCCATAGCACCCCGTCTCTCCTTTTGAGTTCCTGTCAAAATTTGGCTCATTTTCAATAAACTGGTCCATAATTTCTGATATAGTTGTTAAACTGATTTTTAGAAATGCTCTTGAAAGTTTTTTTTGTCCTTCTTCAGAATCACAACTTTCAATATTTTTGTGTTCTTATTAATCCACTAATTTCTTGCACTTAACATTAAAAAGAGTTTCTGCCGTTTCGTGTTTTATTTACATCTTCGTGACGTATTTGACATCTTCCACATTTACCTCATCAAAATTGGTTTTTATCACTAATGCCACAATTTCTTCCATATTTCTTAAACTGTTTCATTCATATCGACAGGGTGTCCAGTGTTATCACCCTTGCTTAAATCTAGCCAAGTATTCGTCCACATTCCTTTCAAATATTTTTCTGTTACCTCATTCCAAGAAAGATTTGTATTTTCTACAACATTCATGACATTGTAATTTTTCGAAAACTCTATTATTGATTATTTAACTTCTTTGTCTGATTTTTCAAACATCTATCTAACTATTCCTTACAGTTTATAAGTCTTAAAATTTTATATTACGCTATGATCAATTGGTTCGATTTAAGCTGTAGTGTTAGGCAGCAAGAAACACATTTCGACTGGAATGCATGTTATTAAGTGAGATAAATTCGTTCTAAGTCTTGGGGAATTATCAATTAAAAGTAGTGCTTTTGATTAAAGTTTTTTAATTTCACAATAGTGTTTACCAAACGGGCAAAAATATATAGTGAATTATTTCTGGAAAATTTTCAATGTTAATATTGATTTTTATTTGGCTTCCATATTATAAATAAAGTTGGTTTGTATATTTCTTTCATCATTCATGGGATTTTAGAGTAAATAGTAGTGTTAATTTGAAATTTCTGCTTGCATTACCTTTCAGTAGTACCTGCTAAGTGATTTTTTTCAGCTTTAAATCCTGGTGCACGTTTTTCTTCATGGGATAGAAAGGTTTTGGCATTCTTTTCCACAAAATAGGCCTTTTTCATCAACATTAAAAACCTGTTTTGGAAATCAGCTTTCTGATTTAATTATTGTTTTAATGTCGCTGGGAATTTAGCAATCACTTTTAAACCAGCACTTGCTACTCCTACTGCAATCAGTATGTTGCAAAGCTAATTTCAATGTTTTAATCTATTAAACTATCATTGTCTTGCAACGAAATTTTCGCTTCTGTCACTTGCCTCAACCTAAATGTAATTAAAAAATCTTCTTGCTTTTTCCATTATGGTGGATTAACTTAATGGCATTTTGTGCTCAATTTTGTTATCAATCTACATAGAAAGTCGTTTTTCTACTTCCTCTATTGTTTTATTTCTATAACGATCAATTCTACTTGCCGATGACTGTATTTTTTTCTTTATCTGCCAAACAAAATGCAAACCAATATGAAATTGGCGTTCACCAGTACCAAACTTTCTAATCACTTGCATTTTAGTTTCTAGTGAAATATTTTTTATTGTTCTTTAATTTTTGTGTTTTTACTATCACCCATTATAAAAACTAAAAATCATAATATTTGTTATTATCAATCGTTATGTTATGTAAATTTATGTAAACATAAATAACTTCAAAAAATTTTGAAACGATAAAAATATTTTCGTATAACACCGCAGGACAACACAGATGTATCTCGGGAAGCCAAACGCTGCGTGGAATTTCCTGGAATCCCTACAATTTTATAAGAAATGTTAAATCGAAACAGCATTAAACTGGGACTTACAGTTTTTAAACTTTATTTTAAAAATAAGTGGGCATATGTATTTTAAAGTTGATACATTTAAAAATTCTGCAATATTTAATTGTTACAATTTAATTATTAGTTTTAAATTTTATACCAATCACAAGAATACATTTAACTAGCTTTTGTGATTTCTGACTTATTGTTGTGGCCATTTATGGCTTTCTTTTGGGCTTAAAAATTACTATAATTACTTAATTTCATTTTCAAATTTGTAATATTGATCATTATAATCCTTGGATTCATGGAATTATTTATTATAATACTGCTAAAATAATTTTAAAAAAAATATTCCTTCAACATATTTTTCCGTAAATTATTTCACATATTAATTTTGGAATTACTATTTTAATAGTAATCTGGCAATATATTTTGAAAATTTTGAACATAAAAGCATATTTTTTAGTAAATAATTAAAAACTAAAACAAATATTTTCACTAATTTCAGAAATTTTCTAACATAATTCATGTTTACAGAGTTAAATAAAAATGTTAAAGCATGGTATAACATGGTATATCAAACACAATCTCGAGACATTTAAACTAAAATTTGTCAGATTATGCTTAGTAACTAATTTCAAAAATAAAAATCAATAATATTAATTAAGTATTATTAAGTAAGTTAATAAATAATACTTTTGTAATTGTCATGAACGTGCTTTAACAATGCAAAAAATTGTTTCAAATCAAAGAAAAATAGTCATGCGAAGAAAATAATATTTGAATCATGAATTTTTTAAAAATCTAAAAATAAGTATTTAATTAAACCTTTATTTAGTAATTCAAGAAGGAACATTTAAAAAACATGCATTGTCAGAAGTATTAATTGAAGCGTAATACCAATAATAATATTTTAATTTTAAAACCATTTTACTAACTTTTCCTTGAATTCATATCATTCTATAACTAATATTTCCCAATTTATAAAAAGCAATCCTGATTAAATTGCTTAGTTTTATTTTTCATTCTCCTTCTGAAAGATATTTTCTCAGAATTTATTGAAATATTAAAATGCATGCATTCAAATTTCATTTTGAAAGTTAAAAATAAAGATTAAATTCATATTTCTCTGAATTTATGTAGTATTAAATTTCATTTATTGATATTATATGTGTTAGCAAAATTTCATTTGAAGTAAAGTAATAAATTACACTTTTTTGTATAATTTTAAATCAAATAATTTAAAGTCTAATTTTATTTTTTAGAAATAAAATAGACAATATGTTTTGGGAAGAAAATATTTTCTTGAATTTTACACAATCCTTATTCTGTAGTTTTAAAAATAAGTATATTCCCCGTTACATAATAATTTAATTTTGTTATGAATTCTAGAATAAAAGATATTTATATTTTATGCACGAAGCAGTTAAGATATCATTTTGATTTTTAAATACTGAGTTTAAATTTTAGTTTGATTACCTAAAGGAACATTAAAAAAATTCATTTCATAATTTAACTTTCATTTTATTTTTGAGAAACGTTATTAATTTAGTAAGAATTTCATAAGCACTGATAAAAATGTAAACTAATAGAACTATATTATTACCGATTCTTTCCCTGTAATAATTTTTCTTCTGTAATTTCAAGGACTGAATCTTGTAATACAGATGTTTTTTTAATTCTTACTTTAAAAAGTTTTCCTATATGTTTGATGTCTTCATTAAAAAATAATTGTCATATAAAATGTTTCAAAATATTTAAGATGTACTTCAAAAATTGATGGTTAATTAACTTGTACTCATTAATATAGTTTTATGTGATAAAAAATTGCTAATAATTAAAAGTTTTAAAGCCTAATTTCATTTCAAAAGAAACTGAAGGTAGAAGTAAAAAGACATTTTGTGATACACCAAAAGAAACAAATAGTAAGGTTTGGGTATAAGATTTCATTTCAATTCTCAATCTTTTCCCCAATGACATTTATTTAATAATGATAACTGACAGAAAAAATAATGTCTTATATGTTTAGGTTTAATATTTGTCCCATATTTGAATACAGAAAAAATGTTAACACAAATACAAATTCCATAAAAAAATGCCTTAGCTGATATTTTTTGAAAAGCGTGAAATAATATCTAAATGGCTGTATGTCATAAAATGAATCTGATATAGAATTGTTTTCAAAAAATTATATTTTAATAGTAATTATTTTCTAGGTGATACAAAAATGCAAATTAATCTTTGAAAATAGTTGTGATATCAGAAACTTTTATTTAAAATCCTACAGAAGATTAATGCACCAGTTATAAAGGTGCTTAAACACATGTTTCACCATTAAACATTTCCCACGTTAATTTCCGTACTAGAAAATTTTACCTACTATTGAGCATTTGAAGAGATTGAAAGATGAATTTTGAAATAATATCATTCAGTATATTAATTAAATTATGGAGAAATGAGCAATCTGTCTAAATAGAAATAAAATTTTCAACAGGAATGGGAACAGTAATTTATTGAAAACAATATGTTTTATATATTTATATCAGGTGAGAATAAGATTTGGGTTACAATTTTCTGTATCCCTAATGTTACTTAATGTGTCAAAGGTATACCTAGATTATTTAAAGGTTTAATACTCGTTGAATTTAAATTAAGTTTTTTATAAAATCCCAATATAATTATTCAAACTTTTTAAAATGCACAATTATATATTATTAACTAGTTAGCTCCATTTATTTAATCAACTTTGACAATATTTATTTTAAATTGTAGAAAAATTTATTTTTAAGAATTTAAAATTTATTATTTACGTTCATTTAATATACTTTGATTTAGAATTTATTTTCAACTGTCAAAAAATTGTTATTTAAAAATTTTAATTTATAATTTATATAGTATTTAGTATAATTATTGAAAATATTGTGAAATTTATTTAAAAAATTTCATTTTAAATACGCATATTAAAAAAGTATATAAATTGGAAATTCTGGATTTTTATGAAATGTTTTATAGTTAAAATTATCCCAACATTACCATGTTTCGTGATATTGATTCCTATATTTATTCACGAGACAGTGAATTTGGCCATTTGAAATAATTTGAAATATCTACTAAAGTATTTCAAATTTTGGAAAGAAATATATTTTAGTAGATTTTTTAAAGTTAAATGTATAAGATTAAATATTATTGCATTAAGGGTTTCAATATTGTGATATATGGATTTGTGATTTTTAATAAATGCAACTATGAAGTATACAGAATGTAAGGATAACTTTTGTTTATGCTGTAAATTATAATTAGCCCTTTACTTCTTTATTTTCTAAAGTTAATTTTCAAAATATATTTTAATTAAAATAAAAAAAACTAAGTTAAATAAAAATTTGAAACTACCATCAATTTTAGAAATGTTTCGCAAGATTTCATTTTAACCTCCATATTACTGAAAAGAATTTCTTGTTTATGCCTCTAAAATACATTGGAAATGAGGTATATTTTTAACCAAGACAAGATGATATGCTTCTAATAGCTCCTAAAAATATGGTTCTTAAAAAACAAATTACACTATGATACGCGTATTTTATACTTGCATCTCAGCATTAAACATATAATGTAAAAACTTCATAGGAATTCAAAAAGAGAAACTTCATTTTTTCTGTAATTGAAGAAGAAATAAAATCATATATTATAAAATGATAATGAATAAAAAATCTTGGAGGTAGAGAGCTTCAGAAATTGCAAGGGCGTACTTGTTTTTATAATTTGAAACTTTTCCATTCATGATCGCAAATTAATGTGTTATTAATGCAGTATGTTATTTAAAAGTTATATAATGTAAATTAAAATATGCATTACGAAATAGGTTAAGCTTCATTGAACAGTTCCAAAAACATACATATGTCAATCCACATGCAGTTTGGCATGAGAAATTCTATTAAGGATTAAAGCATGTGGAGTAAAATTTCTATGCGAATAATAATAAAAGTACATTATTCCCACTGAATATTTTACAATGGTATATGCTTGCAAAATTAAAATGAATATTTAATGTTTTTGAATAGTAATTATTACTATTAATTTATGCATAAGGTGTATTTTTCAAAGTTCAACAATTAGAAAAAGCATATAAATTGTCTCTTATACAAATGCTTCGTGTTTCATCTTCTTATTTCTTCATGTTGTTTTAATTCATACATTTTTTATAAATAAAATTGTATCAATTTATTAAAAGAAGCATTTACTAAGAATTTCAAATGCATCATCGTGAAAAACACCATCACTGCCTTAAATTTAAATTACCGGTTTTTAAAAATCTACACTTTTTTTGTATCAATCAGCTTAAGATGTTATTTTATTAGTCCAGATAATAATAAAATAAGAAATTATCGATATGGATAATTTCTTATTATTTATAACTTTTTAACGTATTAATTAAATTGAGGATTAAAAAAGCAAATTTATTTTTATATTTTCTACAATAAGCAAAAAATGTACATGCTATTTTGAATAATGCACAATAAACTATTAATAAATTTAAGGTTATTTTATTTTATAAATTCTTTTTTTCCGTTTCTTAACTCATTAAGAAATTAAAGATAGATTATATTTCTTTTTGGCAGTTTATTTTAATTTCTTACATATAAACATTAATAAAAACCATACAAATACGTTTTAATATTTTTAAATAAATTTATATCGAAAAAAATTAATTTATTAATAAAAGCTTAGAATTTATGCATAATTCTTCTAATATAATGTCTTATGGGTGGTTAAAATAAAAATAACATTAACATCATTGTGTCGTAATTTTAATGCATAAAATACTACACATGCTACCATGCAAAGGCTAAGAATGCTTAGAAAGCATATCATACATTTAGTTTATGATAAACATAACAACAGATGTTCATAAAGAACAAGAACAAATTAAACCATATTCCTTGTATTACGGAAGCTTCCAAAATTTGCCAGTGAGGAGTCATAAAAATTTTTACATCAAATAACGTAACTGCTAATTAAAATTTTCATCAAATAAGCACCTGATGCTGTAGAAAGTCTAATAAAAAACAATTAAGGATTTACTACTCTCATGACATAGGATGAAATATCTATGAGTGATAATAGTACTTAAAAATTCTGTATAAAAAATTTCAGTACAGAACGTCTTGCGTATAATATATTCCAAACTATCTTACGCAGATGCTAAAAAGCTATTATCATGATATTTTCACACAACAACGTTCCATTTACAGTTTATTTACAGATTATTTATAGGTCACTGTGTGTTTGTTTCCATTTACATATTTTTGCCGTTGCTGAAACGTGATGATCTAGTCATCCAAAGCATGAGAATGGAATAGAGATAATTTTCTTCTCAATTCCTCGTTCATCTATGTGGGCTAGTAAAATGTCACACTTAGGTTTTTTCGACGTTGATGCCACCAGGTTAAATGAATAGCTAGCTATTTCAAAAGCCACGCTATTATTTTCCTTCACCTGTACCATCCAAGATTTGCTAATTATTTCTATAAGCTGCTATGATGTTATATTTAAATTCAGAACTAAAAACAATAAATGGAGACTGGCATGTTACCCCACAGAATTTTTTTCATTAATGCTCTTTCTCTTATGGAAACAACAAACAAAGCATTGCGATATCATTTTAGTGGGAAATTGTGAAAAATCTACATATGGTTTGGTTTCCACCATGCAGACTATCATGCCTTTAGTTGATACAAAAATGTATTAAAAATACAGTAATTTGCAGATTATAATGATGTCCAAGTTAAAGTTAAAACGTTTTCCATAGATAGTTCCCTAATTTCCTTATTCAATGCATTCCATCCTCTCGTGAGTCACAAAAAGAGCCGTTTCGTCTTTCAAAGCAGCTACATCGATCTTTGTTTCCGTGTGCATCATATTTTACTTTGGTTATTAATATATATTAAGGCATGGCAACCACTTGTCATTTCGATTTTAGTAGACTCTTTTTACAGTTAAAATGCATATATATATATATACCTAATTGTTTATTGTTTTATAAATGGAAGATTTGAATTTTAATCATCCCCTTAAGTATAGGAAAAACATTTATTTTAGGTAATATATGACATATAATAGTACTTTTTAATTAAAACCTACTAGAAAATTATAAAAAGAAGCGTTTTGCCGATCAATAACGCAAACTATTAAATATATACTTTGTGTGCTAGAAAATTATAGGAACTAATGCAATGTGCCATAGTGGGGAAACTTAATCGAAATACATATGCATTTCAGAATCTATCAGCAGTTGATTTTATGTAACTCGCTAATAAGAATAGGTAGTAAATTACAACACACATTTATGTATCGTAATGCAAATAATAAATAATTAGGATAGGACAATTAAGACCTCAAGATTTATTTTCAAAGTATAATTATTTATCATCCACAGGAAAAAGTTCTGTTTATTTGCTAAATATATATGTTTATAAAAAATATGTTTCATAAAGGTCCTTATAAAACGATTACTTACAAAGAATTGAGATTTCTTGAATAAACTAAGCAAATTCACTATATTTTTCTATCAGATGGATAAGTAATTACAATTTATTGTAACCTTTTAATGCCATTGTCGTAGTGTAAAACGACATAACCAAACCCTGGGAAAAGGGATTTGTATATTTTTATTGCACTTTAAATTTAAGAGTTTCCTCTTTTCCTTTCAAACTAAGTTGTAATAGTATAAAGGAAAGGATGCAATAAAAATTGGCACAAGGAGCTAAGTGCAATAAAGGAATAAATTCTTCCTTTCGGAAGGGATGGATGATCGTGAGAAAATGGCAAGGGAAGTTTATGTTTTATGATATGTTTTGTTTGTGAATCTGACCAGTCGGGATTAAGGGGGGAGAGATTTCTGACCTATCCCATAGGAGTTTAGGAAGTTATATGGAACTTTGGAAAACCAATGGTGTAAAGAGGAGGAGCTAAGCTGAGAATTTAAAAACTGCATCTAAGAATGGAAAGGCAGACACTGAGACAGAAAAAGTCCTCACACACAAGAGTCCCTGAGATGCACAAGGCAGAGAAGCCCCTGAGATGCCCGACAAAGAACGATGAGCAGTAAACGGAGTATGATTGCACTGGTCTAGGGAAGTCCTACCTCGACTGTCCTGAATGGGAATGCTGATGTCCGACCAATAGATGAAGAAGAGGTGACAAAGTCTGAAAAGAGATATACTGAATAGCAAGTCAAGTAAGAGGTAGAGATTTCAGCGAATGGAAATGCAAAGCGGAGATGCTGAGTAGAGGATGGGAAGTGGATGAAAAAAGAGAATCATCGACACCGGAGAGCGGTGAAGTTTCAGACACCACAATACTACTTCTAAAAGGGGTGAGTCTGATCTCTCGTTCCATTTCCCTCTGGTCATTATGGTTATTGTGTAAATATTATAAAAATAATAATAATGTTAGAATCTTCTCAAATATGTATTTAATCAAGAATGTTTTAATTATAAAAGTAAATACCTTTGTAATGAATTTGCTAAAATAAATTATTAAGTTTTATTGTATTTTGTTTTGAATTGATCTCTGTCATTCAATTATTTAAATAACGAATCTGGGTTTTCCTCGGAGTTTTATAAAATTGCCGAGGTCACCACAACAGCCATTAAAATTTTAGGTTGGTTTATAATTCTTTTAATTAGAGCTTTTAAAAAACTGTGAAAATAGGAATGTTCAAAATTTAATTTTAGGAACTGCACATCGCATTCACATCAACATTTCTGCAAATCCCATTACAAAGGAAATAATATCTTAACCAATTTATATTTGTTTGTTTATTAATTATATATACAACAATTACTATGTAAGTACCTCATATTCAACTATCTACACATCAGATGAAACATTCTATAAATATAAACGTTTTCCAAACAAACCGTTATGTGACAAAAGAAAATGTTAATCCAAACAGGATTCCTTGTGAAAATGTTTAATTGTTTCTGAGCAACAATTTTGGTTGGTATCCTTTTAAATATGGAATTTGAAAAGATATAATGATACCAATGCGGAATTCAAAAAGTAGTAGTTTTGCAGTTTTACTAAAGAAAATGTAAAAATGCTGTTCAAGTGAGAAAACATTATCCAATGCATATGGTGAAATTTTTGGACCAAACGCCAGTGCCATAATTGGTTTGCAAAGCTTCTATCTGGCAATTTTGACACTAAAGATGCGCCACCCGCATTGGTTACTTAAAACTGATAAAGAGATAACATGGCTGAGTGATTGATGAAAACTGGTGAATAAATCTTGTGATATCATTGAGATTAAACTTATTGAATTTAACTGCTCATGATTGTGTATAACGCCTAAGTTTAAGATTAAATTTCTACAAATCGATTCTTTATGTTCTTAATGAAAATATTTCCGTTGTCGCATTGACTTTTGTGACTTGCTTTTCAAACCTCAAAAGAAAAGTATTTATTTTCGAAATACATCATCAATTGGAAAAAATTGGTTGATTACAGCAATGTTATGCTCAATAGATCATGGAGTAAAAAAGATATATCAAACAAAACACTATAAAAGTCAATATTAATGCAATCTGTTCGGTGGGATTTCAAAGGAATTTTTCTTTTCTATATTCTACTAGAAACACAACGATCGAGTTCGAAGTGTATTGTTACCGGCTAGACTGAACCAGCCAGTTCAAAACATTGAACAATTCACTTAAAAAGATCAGAATTGTTCATTAGAAACCCTGTAGTGATTCATCTGATCTAGTCAGACATCATACAAGTTTGTAAACTCTAAACGTTACTGCAGATTGAATAGAATATACTGTCACTCTAACGCATTCTTAAAATCTGACTCATTTTGACTATTATGTGTTCCAGTATGCAAAATTTTGTAGAAAATGAAATCACAAATCAGTGGACTAGTTTGGGCAACAAAATTCTAACATTTAATTTCAGTGGATTGACTTTACCGCCAAAAATTGCAAAATAAAATAGACTAGAATAGAAAATGCACATAATTTAATATATTCACTATAAAAATTGTGTTTTTTTTATTAAAAAACGAAAGTAATTTCCGAGCAAATCAAAATATACATTGGTTTGCTGGACTCTTCTAAAATCGTATGATCATGATTTTAACCGTATTCTCAAAATTGGATGATCGTGACCTTTTAACTGCCAAGCAAGGAGCTCAGTTTAGCATGATATGATGAACTGTGCTTTAATATTGAGTAAGAGCAATTGTAATTTTGAAAGTAAAGATTACTGAGTATAAGTAAAGAGAAATTTTAACAAGCTTGGTGCATATTATGATTAAAAATTAGCTTAGCGTGGGAGACGAAATTTTCCAAGATGATAATGCACCTATCCATTCACGGGACTTTTCAATTATGATTTGAAGAACAAGATAAGGTATATCTTTCTTTGCTATCGCAATCATCATGTTTATATATATATATATATATATATATATATATATATATATATATATATATATATATATATATATATATATATATGCATATATAATATTAATTAAAATAATTAATTTAGATTTTGTAACGAAATTATTGTTGCTTGGATAACGTTTTAATGAACTTAGCAGCAATCAATGAAATAGATTGTTTTTCTTTAACAATACAGGAGTGCAATAACACTCAGATTGCAGAACATTTTATACTTTAATTTGGTCTTATACTTTTATTTTCCTTTATAAAGAAAACCAGCAAATTTCAACCTATTTAGAAAATTTTAAGCTTCTCAAGATTTCTTCCTCGTATTTTGAATAATTTTATCTCATTTATTTTGCATCTTTTTCATATTCAAACGACTTATTTGTCTTTTGAATCATTTAAGAATATATAAGTTTTAAATTAGTACTTGAAATATGGCATCAATATTTATTTCGTTAGACTTGAATTAATCATTCTAATAAAATATCTAATTGTGAATCTTATGTTTTGTAATTAATGTCTGATCATATGATGAACTCAATGATTTTTAAGTTGTTTTTTTTTTTTTTTTTTTTTTTTTTTTAATTTTTAAAGCTGTTGCTTATAGATGGCATGAAATATTTTAAAGATTTTACAAAAACATTTTTCCATAAAAGGTGTTTTTAGACTCTAACTCTCTAACGTTTGCAGTAGCTGAAGAGTTTATTTTATTCTCCGGATAGAAATTAAAAGAAACATTTTCCAATTGAAACAAGTTCTTGAAAATGTTTATCTTTTTAATGAGACTACTCCTGAAAATATCTTTAGAATTCAGAAAATTCTGTACTTCATAGGATGTTTCATTAATTGAATATGATAAACTTTCATCGAAATACTTATAAGTATATTTTTCTATCCACTAAATCTGTTGCTTGTGCACATACAAATTTTTCAACTTGCAGAAAATAAGTTTGGCTTAAAAAATAATTTATTTGCAAATATAACTACACAATAAAATGTTTTTTCCAAAGGAAAAAATAAAACAATCTAAAATTGACATAATAATTTTGCATTTCTTGATTTGGGTATTGAAATTAAAAATTGAAAATTAAATTTTACAATTGTTTTTGCATATTAAGATTTCATAAAGTAAAAAAACAACACATCTTATTCCTCATTCTGTATAATTTATTTTTATTCAATTATAATCTTATAAATTCATAAATTTTATAAAATTAATAAAATACAATTTTATAAAACATATATATATACATATATATATATATATATATATATATATATATATATATATATATATATATATATATATATATATATATATATATATATATATATATATATATATATATATATACATATATATATGTAGTTATGTAGATAAATACCTAAATTTTCACTAAATTTCTAATAATTTAGGCATAAAATAAACTTTTTTTCAGTAGCTCATAAGCCGTACTTAAAATAATTATCATAAATCGTAATACTATTTATAATAATTTAGTTTAACAAGTTAATATTCCAATATTGTTGCAATAATTCCATAGTTTCTGAAATACTAAGGATACTGTTTTTTAATATTAGCTTTAATAAAGATTTAATTTAAATTTAATATTTTACTCCTCTTTTTTAATTTAATCTCTATTTCAAATTTTGCTACAAAACTCATCATGCAACTAAAAGTGGTGTTTTGAAAATTTAGTAATAAAAATAATCAGTTTGTTTATTTGAATAAAAAAGATTTTATTTGAATACAAGAAAATATTTTTAACTAACTAAATAGGAAATTTTAATTTGATGTCTAATATTTTCAATAAAAAAATTTCATATTTTCACTTTTATTTAATAAGACTTTGGTTTTAGAAAACATTTAGGAAAATTTGTATATGATTAGTTTATAATTTAAAATATCATTATTAATAATATAATTCTAGACTGATAATATGTGATAAAATAAATTTATATCTTTCTTCTAAATTGAAATGATGTTCAAGTATTTCACAGCTCCTATCATGTATGACAATGTAATTTTATAAAGAAGTAGTTTTATAATAAATATTTTACTGTGATATCAAACAGCTCTTTGTTATTAAAAACAAATGCAAGAGAATACACAAACTGTTGATAAATATTTTATATGAAACTAGATATTTATGATTTGGATTTAAATTGAAATCATATGCAGTTGTATCCAAAATGTTTCAAACATGAATATAGAATATTTGGAAGTTTCCACCCTCTCTTCAACACACCGCGCCTTCAATACTTCCATTCTTCAACTGTTGGGCGGAGAGATTAAATGAGGATTTTCCAGTGCAAACACATGAATAAAGTTTGTGTTTTGGAGATTGTAAATGCTCTACATCAGGGATTCCAGTGAGAATATGATATGAAAAGATTTTCATTCTAAATTTAAATATCTAAGCTCTGTATGCTTAATATTTTAGGATTTTAATATAGTGTACGAGACGTATATAAAAACACTTTTTTAGGCTTTGTTTGGATTTTTATTATTAGTTATAGCTTTTAAAGTTGAAAGAACTGTATAAAAGTTTTTTAAAGTCTTATATTTAAGAAACTGTAATTTACCTATTCAGAACATTGTTTAGTTTTAATCATAAATAATCGCAAATTATCAATAAATTTACCTAAAAAAGTTAAAATAATGAATTTTTGGTGAATATTTTTCAAAATAATAAAGTCAACCCCTGCCTTCCGTGTAGAATTATCACTTCATAAAACTGTTAATACCCAAAATGGTCTATAAATATTACATAACACATAAGGCAACCTACTCTTCATGATGACATAAAAAGTGTCATTTTTTTTATTTAAGCAGACTTTAACTTGTGTAAATGTTTGAGACTTGGCAATGTCATATTTTACCAATATGTGTTTCATTTAATATTGCCTAGTCCAATTAGATGGAATGGAGCCACGTATTTTAAAATAAGTAGTAAAAGTAGTATACATTTAATATAAAAATATTTCTTCCATTAAGTGTGCATCATACTGGTAATATAACTTTCTCATCTATTAAGAAATCTTCTAAATCGAATTACAAATCATGTAAAAAACAGAGAAAATCAGCCTAAATTATGATAAATTCCCATTATTATTCCACTGTTATTCCTTAAAATATAGCACACAAAAGAAAGGACAGCATTTATTTAAACATGATGCTTCAAAGTCGTTCTTGAAAAATACATATATTTTAATTAGGCACAAAGACATAGGTAAAAATTATTGAGAAATGCTTATAAATTTTATCTTGACAAAATTCATGATTCAAAGTTTAATTTTAATAATAATTTGACCATAAAACTTAACAAGAGATCTAATATATGTAGTCAATTAATAAATATGAACACAAATGTAAGAAGTACGTTTGGGAAACAAATCGAATACTTTATGATATTGAGTCACTTAGGATAACTTGTGATTTGGGTTCTCAATTTGTATTTACTGAAGGTCATCCTTCTCTATGGATAAGTAACTGCAGAACACCTTATGGACCATGACGCTTTTAGGTCACGTTCGCTGTTGAGAATTAACATTTTGTCTTATAAGACGTTTCTAAGATGTTAACGCACTACTTCGTACAAATAAATGCGGTGAGGTTCTCAGACATTACCAGTAACTCTAGAAATATAAATATATGATACTTTCGACCAGATGATCACATCTAAAATGGCTTTGCAATCCATCCTAATTTTCAGATTACTCAAATAATGTAATTTACAATCACAAATAGTTACTTAACCTTAACATCTTGCTATCGTATATGATTTTATTAACGGATAAATTTTTAGTACAAAGTAAAACATTAACTCCGAAAATCAAAATTTAAATTTGGCTTAACATATTAAGCCTCGATTTAAAAACTCGCATTAAAGATAAAGATATTTACTTAGCAATTATCAAAGGCCTCATAGTTGACTAAAATGTTCCAATAGATTACTTCAGGCATCAAGATTTCCATTTATTATTTGTAAATTATTACTGAAATGACAGGCAAATTTTCTTCTTAAAATCGACAAATACCACCAACTAATATCTGTTCAATTTGATGAATCGTAAAGTGGAAGAATTAATGTTTCAGTAAAAAATAATAGTGAAAATAATGTTTTCAAATAAATATTTTTATTCATGTCTACTATTCTATAGATTCAGCATTTTCTAAACACACACACACAAGTAATTATATATGTATTTCTCAACAAATAATTAATGAAAATTTGAGATATTTTTCACTCGATTTCAAGTATTTTAACAAAGTTTTTTCCTAATATTGTTTCTCCTTCTTATTAATGTACATTTTTATATTGATTTTTGAATAAATACTTCTCTTAATAACTACCTGCAATTCTAGCAATGCCTTTAATATGCAATAAAAATTAAGCAAATAATTTAAGAAAGTAAAATTGATAGAAGTTAATATGTACATTCTTTTGTTTTACATAAAATATTATATGTTCTATGTATTCAAATAGAATGAAAACACAGGTTTAATAAGCAACAAAAGCCGCGGGCAGTGCAAAAAACTCAAAGAAATTAAAACAAACTAATTAGTTTCGATCAAAACGTACGAGGTGAAGCGTATTAGTCGCATCGCTTAACTACATACTCTTCAACACAAAAACCAATTATTTCGTTTTCACTACTTTACTCCCAATATGCTCGCGGCTTTACTACTCGCTCCTGTATCATCACCGACTAAGAAAGACAGTGCCACAAAATCAATTAAGAAATTGTACTTATCGGACTTGTAATAATTATAATGCATGTAAAACTTGTTTTCCATGAAAGGCTAATTATGTATTTACAAATATTTAAATTTTAAATTAATTAAGCAAACATGTAATAAAACCATTCATGTTTTAAACATTGGAATTTAAGCCTTTAAACGAAAAATATGTTCTTGAGAAAGAAAATATCGACTCTTTTGCCTTAATTCATCTGAATAAGGGAATATTGAAGTTAGAATTTGCTTATTTTATTGTTTTTTAAAATAATGTAAAAGTTTAATTCAAATTCTAGAAATTTTTTTCCTTCTCAATTCCAGAAAATTTTTTAAATATTTGCTTAGGAAATTGCACAAATGTACGTTGTTCATTTTATGTTTGGAGGGTTTTCCGATTCCTCTTTGGATGGAGAAAATCAAAATAAATATTATCAGAGCAATACCTGTATTTTTGTAACTGTATTTTTTTTTACAGTTTCTAAAAAAACTTAATACTTAAGCTACTTTGTTCTCCTACATCATCTATTGCAACCATGATTACTTTTCTCTATTGTTTTTCTATGAATTATCAATTGCAAAACAAATATTTAGTGTTTGAAAATACATACATACATTTATTTACTTATAAACTGTACAACTTTTCTTCAGCACACACACACACTTTTAAAATCATTATTTATCAATTCTGACAAGATTGCTACTTTATTTTTGTCAATTTTATTTGAAATTAATTTTAATTGAAATATTTAGTATAAAATAATTTAAATAAAGGCCAAATATTAAAAGTATTTCTTAACAAACTAAATTAGTTCTTTGTAAAATAACGAAGGAGATTATTTCTTTTTTATATTATCATTTACATGTTTTTAATAATATTATCTGATAAATTATTCGGCATTTTGAGATTGAATTATATTTTAACTTCATTCAAAATTTAATCCAATTGTGCAGAAATACCATGCAGAATATTCTAACCTAGTACATAAAATATTTTCCATCATGTTTCCAGAATACGAAGAACAATTTTACGACACATTTTATTTCATTTCCAGGCACTGTTTCCGTAGAAGAACATCACGCTGATAACAACTCATATATTTTTTTTTATGTATAATTCAGAAAACTTACTGTATTTTTACTACAGGGCATTTCGCTGCAACAGGATTTTTTATCGTCTTCACAAAATGCCTCATTTTTCAGAAATGGGCATAAGTATTTGAATTTTTGATATTTTCATAAATATTAGAGTGATTGAAAGGGAAATAAGAAAACATTTTGGAGTGCAATTTTATTTTTTATATTTTCAAAATAAATTGAGTAGAATATTTTGATTCGGATGAATTTATAAGCTATGATTCATATAAGATATGTTGCATTTTTATCCATTATTAAAATAAAAAAATGGTGATAGATAAGAATTTATAAATTTATGGCTTATATTTCATAGGTTTGGAAAGCTTTTTGGTCTATAGTCATCTTTACAGACTGATCTGCTTCCTCTGAACCTTTCATAATGATTTCTTCAGACCATTACAAATATTCATATCAATATGGCAAACCAAATCTGAGAGCTGTTAAGCTAAATACTAGTCTCATAACGAAATCGTTATTAACTTAATTAAATGCTTTATAACGGTAGAAAAGTCATAATAGTTTTCAGCACAATAATAAGTCTATTTATTGCTCTCTGTTATGTGAATTCTGAATTACTAGAATTACTTTTATTTTAAAACTGCCTTTATTTATTTTTTATACTTTTCAAATGAATTTTTAAGGTTACTAAATTATTAAATGCATATCTATTCCCCAGATTACTGTTTTATTATTCCCTTATCTCTGTATTTACTGAATAAAATATAAAAACAAAATGTTGACATCTTACAAGTAATTTTGAACCATAATTGATGAGGAGAATGTCTGAGATAATATTGTCTCGCATTAATAAATTAACGTCTTTTTATAGGCACTTATTTATTAATGAAAAATTTTGAACTTACAGAAAATTTACACTTAATGGTAACTCTTAGCAAGCGGACGTGATTCCCTTCTTTTTTGATAACTATCACATTATTTGAATCTGTATAATTTATAGAGAAACACCTTTCTTGCGGGATTAAAAAGTAATAATGTTGTTTAATTACAAATAACATTTAAAAAAAGGAAAATGAAGAGATATGCTTACCAGTTATATATTTATACACAATAAAATTTACTTTTTCTTTCACCTGTACTTATAATATACTTGTTTCATTCAAACTGGTAAAATTCCAATAACATTATAAGTTAAACATCTCTTAAGCTTTTAAAATAGAAAAGGCAGGCAAAATCTTGACTTTATAATGATGACTTCAAATTTGTTTTTTAAAGCAATTACTAGAATTCTCGAACTGAATAACATTGTAATGCAAGAACGTAAACGATGGCACAAAATGTTTATCATATGTAGACACTTTCTTCACCCACGAGTTAGGAACCATAGTTTGTAGTATATTGCGAGATGATCATTATTCAACTTTTATCATATCAAACATTTTAATACGTCTACAATATACTAAATCACAATTCAGTACATAATTTCAGCCCCAATCCTCTGGAGGAGATAGACTGAGCTGGTAGTCGAATGGTTAGCGCTCTTGCCTTTGGTTAAACAGTTCGTGGGTTCGAATCTCACCTAGGGCATGGATGTTTGTAGTGGTTCGGAATCCACTTTAAACCGTAGGTCACGGTCTATTTAGCAATCGTGTGCAAAAAATGACCGTTGAGCGACAAACAAACCAAACCATCAGGAGAAGATAGATCCCACATACAATAGTTAATTTCTGTTCTTTTTGTGTACCAAAAAATGTGTGTAGTTTTATAAAGGAGTCATTTTTTTTTAAAAGTAAGTCTCTGAAATAGTTTATTGCTATTAAATGATTTTCCAAAAAAAAAATTTTATACATTTAATATTTTGATTGATTATTTCTTATTTACAATACTAAATTAAATAATTGAATTTTAATAATTGTAAAAATATTTCTCTGATATTTTTTTTCTAGGAAATCACAATTATTCTTAAATTAAGAAGTATAAACATATTTATTTTTTACATTAACTTATTTCTACATTTCATTTTTAAAAACAGATTCAGCTGTAATGAAATGATGACTTTTAAACATTTAAATAGGATCAAATTATTTAATAAGTTTTTACTAGTCTTAGCTTCATATAGATACAGGACTTTTTCAGTCTTAAATTCATGCACAAATTGTTATTTTAAATTCATATTCGTAGCAAATTTTATCTTAAGTCTAAAAGTTTTTTTTTTATTTTGATACATGATGCTTACAATATACTTTAAGAAACAAATTTAACAATAGTTCAACAGTTTAACATAAAGTTCAAATGTAAAATCTTTCTTTCATTTAATTTTATTATTGAAAAATGACTAATCCTTCAGTATTTGGTTTTGAAAAAATATTTTAATATACTAGAATTAACTGATTAAGTGTTGAAATAGAAAGGATCAAATTTTAGTTCTTAAAATATTAAAACGATGAAATCAAGATGCACTTTTTTGCATTTTATAAATACATTTAGGATTATTTTGTTTTGTAAGATCACTCCTTTTGCTGGCCTATTTCCTGCAATTTGGATTAAACTGAAAATAGTCAAGATTTTTATGGTATGTTATATATAATTTAAATATTATTTTCTCCGCTAGCATATGGTTTAAAGAAATATTGATAATAAAATTAATTTATAGCAAATATTTTTATAGCTAGTTTTACTCATTTGAATTCCTTACCAAATAACTAAAAGAATAAATTCATTCAAAAGTGAGGAAAAATTAATTATCAACCAACAATTTATCCATTTTAATTCTTACTTATATCTTTACATTTAATGTGAAATTTTTGTTGATTTCAATCTGCGTTAGTATATTAATTAAAGATTAATTTTTATTGGAACCATTTTTAATGCTCCTGAATTTTTTACAGAGATTTAATAATTTTGTACGCAAGTTTATGCGATATTTGTTCTTTTGGAGTCAACTGTGTGTTTGAAATAGGTGAATATTTTCTCCGTTTATGATTGTTCAAATATTTCTCTGTTGCATTTTAACTCCGTAGATATTTTTCCAACTGTTTTAGAAATCTCTCTGCTGTCATTTATAAAGAAATTTATAAATAAGACATTGTCTCATAAATTTCAATATTTAGTAGAAAAAGAGTAATTAACATTGTGAACCTCTTAATTAACTTAAGAAAAGTATTAAAAATAATTTTAAACTGTTATATTAACAGCACTAAAAGTGAGGAAATGAACGATTAAAAAATTCTAAATCTTAGCTGCCTGTTCAGATTTAAAATTGTTCCTTAATTTCCTTAAAATATGCATTTTAAGCGACTTTGCAAAAAGTAGTTTGAAGTCTTGTGGCTCAAGTGTTTCTATCTTTGCTTGTGATTCTGCTCTTCCCTTGCCGTTGATATCCATATGCTTTCCACTGCAGGGTGAAAAAAACGAAAACATTTTTTTTTTCACAGCAATTGTTGTTTCGCATTTACCACCACTCAAAGTTTACCACCAACCATCAAAATTTACCATTTACCACCACTACGTGATATCCACGAGTTAATTAAGGATATCACGTACACAAGCAAATTAATAACATGAATTAAGAATATTAGGTTTTTCAATTTAACTCCATTATAAAATTTACAAAATTTATTGAAAATGGGATTTAAGTCAGTGATTAAACAAATCTTTAATCAATAAATTTTCCCATATATTCAGAAGGAAGCTTATTTAAATTTATTCAATATAAATATTCAACATAGTTAATAAGAATATTGCTATTTTGGTACCTAAGGAATGTAGCCTGATTAAAATTTAACTCAAGAATAAACTATATATTTCGTTAAAATTTCGTTAAGTATTCAAAGAAAAAAAAGATACTCTATTACAGAAAGTTAACTTTTTTTTAACCCAAATAGCTAAATTTTGTGTTCGTAATTTCTAAATTTAAATTTATGTCCAAAAATAATTCGAAAAAATTCTTATTTAATTATTTTGTGTAACTTGTTTATAATTATAAGATCTCAGCTTGTTAATTTTAAATTTCTTATATGCAAAGGAAGTGTTTTCTTACTTTGTATATAAGGAATTTTATTATGACAAGTTAAGTATCAGGAAATTATTTTGAGTTTTATTAATGTTGTTAATAATTTTAATAAAATTAGAAAAAAATTTTTCTTGGTTTCCATAATTTCTTTCGTGGTATCCTTTATAAACTTAATAATTCCAGCATCTGCTCATGTACTTCTTTTAAGTATACCAATGTTAAATTTGACTAAGTGATAGACTGCTCCTTTTTCAATATAAATTTTAATTAAATCTTAACATAGTATTGCAAAATTCAAAGAAATGGATTAACTTAACTTAATATACTTTGGAAACTTAATTGTTCTTTAGTTAACACCATATATTTGCAAATTTTAAATTAGCATTTTAAATTTAAATTTCATTTTCAATACAATTTTCAATAAGCATTTTAATTTTTCATTGTCATTGTATTTCTTTAATATATAATTATACATTTCTCGACATGAGGGAGCTTAAAAAATTTTAAATCATTTTGTTTAATACTTCATTGTTTTCATATATATTATCAATAAAAATATTATTGTTCTGAAAACACGTTATGAGTCTAAATCTTTCTAAAACTATAGTATTACTTAGCCTCACAACGTATTTTCTTTAAAAAATACGTTAAGTCCTATTTTTGCCTAGGTAGTTTAGAGAAATATTTTCCATATGCAAAAGAACGCTAGTTATTTGCCCCATTACGTCAATTTGCTCATAAGCAGATACACAGTAATTTCTGTCCCAAATTAGTAAGTTTAACATATAAGTATAAGCAGAATATCCAATAAAAATTGCAGTCTAGGTGTATTATGGATAACGCAATGATATAAAGAAAATCTCAAATTTCTTCAGAAAATATGCAAAAATTTAATACTTTTTTTCTGAATTATTTACATGAAGACTTATCAAAAATTTCTTTATTACTTATCTTAGAGTTTCAGAAAATGTATGCTATTATTTACTGAAGAGTTTAAATTTTACATAACATTAAGTCTGAAAATATTATAGTCTAACATAAAATGAATTATTATTTGGTTACTATTATAGATAACGAAAAAATGCAATGCTTTCTTTGGAGCAAAAGCACATTCACCTAAAATTATATTAACAATTATAATTTCAAAAAATCAGCAAATGTGTAACTGAAAGTACTTTCTGCATATATTTAATTCATAGAAGTTATAAAAATTTTAATTATTCAATTAAGCCAATATTTATGAATAATGAAATGGTATACTTATTGCGAAAATTAAATGTAGGATATCTTATAAAATATTTTATTTTTTTCCTATGCCGATTTGCTTAAAAAAATTTTCAAAATATTTTTGCTCGATTCACTTTAATTTTTAAATTTAAAATACACTTTAACATCATGTATTCAGCACTAATATATTGTTAGGTTATGCTTATATACTGTAATATGTCATCAACATGCAATTTTATTATCATTAAAAAGAGTTTCTTACCTGAGATTAAGTCATTTTAAATTGTTTCTTAATGTAAACATTTTAAAAGAGAATAATGTATGGAATTTCCTTATTTAAGTTAGACTTATAAATTTCATCAGTGTGAATTTAATCTCGTTATTCTATCAAACATTTTTCTACTAATTTATCTTATGAAATTCATTACTTTATATTCCACTTATACTATAACGTATACTGTACTATTCCATTTATACTATAATATTTCTCACTGATTGGTACAGAATGTCCTGAAGTAAGTCCCAAATTAAATTTGTAATATCTCAAAAACCACTGGGCAAATGCTCACATTTTGTAAATAAGCAATAACGAGTAACTCAATTTGTTTAGTCCATATAGTTTTTTTGTGTCTGTAGATTTTGCTAAGTTGTCAGTAATTTAATCATAAAAACATTTTGCGAAACAACAGAAGTCGCATAACAATTGCTGGACCATAGGAAAAATTAAAAGACAAATCTATATCTGACTCAAAACATCTGCACGATTAATTGAAAAATTCATGGTACTATAAGTGTGTTTGGTCAATAATTTCATTTTAGCAATTCAAAGTATCTTCGAATTCGATTTGATGAAATTTATCAACAGTGTCGTTGAACTAAATTGCAACTGCAACATATTTTCTCTGTTGGAAGTGCAATTTCATAATAAGGATTCTCCTGTAAATTAAACGGATCCTGTAGAAATGGGCCTTAACTACTCACTTTATTCGGTTGAATTCAGTAAATGGTAGAAATTTGTAGAAAATATCTTAAGCGTATTCGAAGAATCTCTTAAAACAGTTTCAAGTTTGAAATATGAGAATCAAAGCCAAATCAGTCTCATTTATGATCGAATTCTGGTATTTGTTATACAACATCTTGTTTTGCACATGCGCCGTACTAAGACAGACATTGAATGTGGTTCAAAAACTTACAAAACATATTTTTCTTTAATTTAAATTAAATTGCTTTATTTACCCGTTTTTTGTCAATTTATTTTGCTATTATACCGCTTTTTCGCTCACTCTGACCTTACAGGGATGCGCATACATGGGAAATATATATTTTCATTTAAATTTGCATGTGCTCAAATTTGCTTTGATATTAAAATATTATACCAGTGTGATTGTATGGATAAAGAAACCCTAAATAGATGTTTCTTCTTCATATGATATTAAGAAAGTATTGTTGCAAAATGTGTAGATTAGAATTCTTATAAGTTTATCCCAATAACTATAACTGAATTAGTGACGAAGAAGGAAAAACTTAAGCAAATATTTTTTTTATTTATAATAATTACAGGGAATGGAAAAAATGGCAAACTGAATAAATTTGAAGCAAAATCACTTGATTCCATAATTTAATGATAAAACTGGTATCATAAGATTAATGTTTCCAGAGCTTTCTACTGGACATATTTCGGGATTTATTTATAAATCTTTCTAAGCTTACAAAATCTGTAATTATATCCTTCCCCACAGAAAAAATATCATTTGCAGTTAGAGACAGCTTAATGACTGAGACTTGTTCTAGGCAATATTTTTCATGAAACTGAATTTCTGTTAGGGTCTAAATGCAAATAAGTGATGTTTCTTAAGAACTATTGTTCTACTTTCATGATATGCACAGAAATGCTTTGAAATTTCAAGCATGTACTTTAAATTGTTTGCGATTAAAGTGTATTTGTCAACTTGTTGCGATTATTTATTCCAAATCTCCGAACCCTATATATAATGCTAATATAAATAAAAATCTCAAAAAATAATTATTCCATAATATATTTAAATAATATATTTATAATTTTCCGGTAATTATTCATGCACAAAACAAAGCAATTTTATACAAATAGCAGTAATCGCAATACTTAAAAAAATAATTTATGTCTGTTCAAAATTTTTTGTGATTCTAAATAAAATACGAAATTTGTAATTGTTAAGAAGTAAAAACAAAATCAAAATTACAAACTCTAATAAAATTGCTGAAATTCATAATTATTATCACAATAAGAATTATAGGAATGGGATTTTTGTTGAATATTGCAGAAATTCAAATGTATATGTTTTACAGAAAATGAAGCTTCTTTTATGAGTGATAGATTTCAGATAAACATTCAGTAGCTCAGATTTAAAGATTCTCAGTTTGACAAAACGTAAAATCACTGAATGATGAATTCTTAGTCATTAGTTTAACAAACTTTAAATATTTCATCAATGAAAAATATTTAAAATAAAATAAGAAATAAACAAAAAATCAGTATATTAAAAAAAAAACAAATACAATTCCTCTTGGGGTTTAGATATCTTCAGTATTCATATCAATTTGCAAACCAAAATGCTTGGTAATTTCAAGCATACCCATTAACTATAGCAAAAACGTTATATGAAAGAAAAATTCTAGAAATTTAAAGCATTTTTTTACAATTCACTTTTACATAAATTAGATTAGATCTTATTAAAGTTATCTAACTCTCAAACAAGGTCTAAGTCTTGTTTTGCGTTCTGCAAAGAAGTTTTCTTAGAAACTTAATTAAAAATTATTAAAAAATTTTCATTTAATTTAAAAATTATACATCTAAAAAATTAGAGTCAGACAGTTTTGAGAATCGATTTTACATTAATTATATAATTATTATTGCATTCATTTGAAATAGAAACTCTAAAACATTAAGCATTATCTCATTGTAATGTAAACAAAAATTGTAAAATATTTCTTAATGTATGGCATTTCGACTGATTCATGAACGCAATTTTTAAGTTCTTATTCTCTCATTTACTTAATTTCTACAAAATTTTCATAACCTGTCAATCTATTTATCATAAAATTTACAAGACCATAATTTTATCAACTGTTCATTAAATATTAAAATGTAATTTTCGATATCATACGGTTTAAGTATAAATATACAGATAATGAATTTTGAGTGTATGAATCATAGACGTCATTTCCAATATATATATTGATAAATAACAGAAAGAAGTAATTCATAAAACTATTTCGAAACAAATAAACTTTTCTTTTCTAATTTTATATTTTATCAACATCATGTTGGCCTCGCTTCATTATTACTAATCTATTCCATGTAAATTTTGATTTCTAGTGTGTTGACATAGTAAAGAAATTACCCATGCTAGAATAAATTCCTAGCAATTTAATGTGGTGTAAGCAGACCTCAAGCAAAATATGTAAGTTATCTACAAATATATTTTATATATATAATTCTAATACTGTAGTTTGTGTGAGACCTATTTCAGTAAATAACTTAAAAACATTCGTAAAATAAGCAGCTGTTCAGAAAATCCTTAGAAATATTCTCTCTAAACTACTTATTTTACAAATATTCGTATATGTATCCATTTAAAAAAGTCACAGAAATAAAATTAACAATGTTTATTAGTAATGTAAACATTGAATACATTAAAATATGCTTACAACGGAAACACACAAATAAGACAGATTTCTTCTATTACAGTTTTAACAAAAAGAGAGTAATGAAACAGGCAAAATTTATAAACAAAGATTGGAAAATAATTGAACCGGAAAATTGAATAAGGATGGGCATTAAATTCTTGATATATAAAGATTTTCTAAAATCGAAACTTATTTTTCAGAAACTAAAAAATCCAACTTTATTTATAGTTTTATATTGAAAACATTTTGTTCAGAAAATTCCTTTTAACATAACCTTAGTTTCGTCTTAAGTGATCGTAGAGCTTTGCCGTTTGACTAATATTTTGTTTTTACTTCCTAAAGAAAAACGTGAGACAGTATTGTAAGGGAAATATATTAATTCCAAAATTGTTAAATATCGTTTTTTTTCCCCAAAGATTCTTATTGGTGTGTTTTAATACTGGATATCAGAGTGCGATTAAATTCAATTTTAAATATTATTCTTTCCTTATGTTACTATTTTATGTTAATTATGATCAGAAAAAATGATAACATATTTAATAATTGATTATTTTTCCAAATACTTACAACCGTATTTGCTCAGTGTTTACATACTTCTTCTGAATAATTCTTACAATAAATTATACTTTTGAGCAATCTTTGTAAGAATAATAAGCTTTGTCTCGAGTTCAAAATATATTCTTCCCGTTCATTCATGGAGAAAAATTTATATATATACACTACTGGCCATCAAAATTGCTACACCAGGAAGAAATGCAGAAAACAAAATGATATTTATTGGACAAATATATTATACAAGAAATAACAAGTGATTAAATTTTCAAAAAATTTGTCTGGATAGATCCTGAGAAATCAGTACCCAGAACAACCACCTCTGGCAGTATTAACAGCAGTTATATGCCTGGGCATTGAATCAAACAGGGATTAGATTGCCTGTACAGGTACAGATGCCCATGCAGCTTCAACGCGATGCCACAGTTCATCAACCGTAGTGGCTGGCGTTTGGTGACGAGCCAGTCGCTCGGCAAACATTGACCAGAGGTTTTCTATTGGTGAAAGATCTGGAGAACGTGCAGGCCAGGGCAACAGCCGAACATGTTCCGTATCAAGGAAGGTCCATACAATACCGGCAACATGCGGTTGGGCATTATCCTGCTGAAACGTAGGGTTTCGCAGGGCTCAAATAAAGGGTAGAGCCACGGGTCGTAACACACCAGAAATGTAACGTGCACTGTTCAAAGCACCGTCAATGCGAACAAGAGGTGACTGAGACGTGTATCCAATGGCACCCCAAACCATCACGCCAGGTGATGGGCCAGTATGACGATGACGAATGCACGCTGCCAGTGTGCGTTCAACAATATACCGCCAAACACGGATGCGACCATCATGATGCTGTACACAGAACCTGGATTCATCTGAAAAGATGACGTCTCGCCATTTGTGCGCCCAGGTTCGTCATTGATCACACCATTGAAGGCGCTCTTGTCTATGACGCAGCGTCAAGGGAAGCCGCAGCCATGGTCTCCGAGCTGAGAGTCCATGCTGCTGCAAACGTCATCGAACTGTTCGTGCAGACACTTGTCGTCTTCCAAACGACCCCGTTTCTTGACTCACGGCTCGTGACGTGGTTGCACGATCCATTACGGCCATGCGGATAATATGCCTGTCTTCTCGGCTGCTAATGATAGGTGGCCGTTGAGATCCCTCATGGCGTTCCGTATTACCATCCTGAACCCATCGATTCCATATTCTGCTAACAGTCATTGGATCTTGACCGACGCGAGCAGCAATACTGCGATAAGATAAACCGCAATCCTGGTACGCTGATTGACCTTTATCAAAGTCAGAAACGTGCTGGTACGCATTTCTCCTTCTTACACGAGGCATCACAGCAACTTTTCACCAGGCAACAACGTTCAAATGCAATTGGGTATGAGAAACCGGCTGAACAATTTTCTCATTTAAACACAATGTAGGTGTCGCTACTGGCGCCTGCTTTGTCTGAATGCGCTGAAAAGCTAATCATTTGCATATTGCAGCACCTTCTTCCTTTCGTATAAATTTCACGTCTGTAGCATGTCGCCTTCATGGTGTAGCAATTTTAATGTCCAGTATTGTATGTGTATATATATATATATATATATATATATATATATATATATATATATATATATATATATATATATATATATATATATATATACACCCTGAATATATTTATTTAAAATATTTGGCTTAAGAAGTCCTCACAAGTATTATACATTTGCATGCCTTCGTGGTACGAAAAATACGTGATAAAACTTCAATTATTTTATTGTTAAAACAGTTTCTATGTGTGAGAAGCATTAGAGAATTAAGAATAAATGGTTTCATTCTGAAATACACAAACATTACATTAATACTTATATTTTAAGTATATTATGTAAATTTATATTTATTTAGTTCATCAAAACAAAAACCAAGTAAAACCTATTGATATTTTCCCACTTTGATGATTACATATATAACCATACCTGTAAACTACACGATGCCAATAATAATATAAATTTAGTGAATGAGTATGAAAAACAGAATATTCTCTAGGAATTATTTCACAAATATAAGAATTGAAAATGAAAAATCAGAAATTTTTGATGTTTTGAAACAACAATTATGCTTTGAAATTATATTTTTTTCATTCGCTTATTACACAAACAATTTATTAACTGATTTGATTTGTGAAACATTATTATGATCTTATATCTTGTTATCTTCTCTTAAAATGCATTTATTTGATTTCACTTAATGGGCTAAATTATGCTTACTTTATAATTACTAAATTATTTCTTTTATCTGTTACAATATAATAAAATGGACTCGACTAAAAATTCAGTCAAAGTAAATAAATTTAAAGGATTAAAATGTACCATCTAATTGTTAGATAGAAATGTATATGTATTGAAAACCTCATAAGATTCATATAAATATGTAATTCGCATTAAAATATTTTAATAAATTTTAATATATATTCTTATTTTAATAACTTTTTCAAAATTAATTTTAAATTTCTAAAAAATTTGACATGAATTTGAAAAGGCTTCAGTTTGTATACTTAAGTAAGAAAATGTTTTTAATCCATTTGTTGCAGCAATTTAAACAGATATTTTTACTGCAGTATAAGAAAGCTAATTTTTATAATATGAAAACAAAGATTAATTTTTCACAGATCAGACTGATACTAGATTGGAAATCTCAAATAACTATAAAATTTTAATTGAATATAATTAGAATGAGTTAAGCCATTGATGATTTTTATTCAAAATAAATAAATTATGAATGAATATTTGTATGAATAGTCGATTGTAGTATATTATAAAAATATCAAAAAAGAATTGAAGGAATACAAAAACCTATGAGAGACATGCATAAACAAGGACACATATATTAATAAAATATAATGACAATAATGAGTTAAATCGTGTTTTTCGAAATAAATATTATATAGATCACAACTACATATTTACGAAAATGTTGTTAATTTAAAACTTAAAGACAAGTATAATAGTTATTAAGCAATTAAAAATAATATTAATATCTTATATGTTTATAATATAATTATCCTTAGGTGTTTATATATATTTTCTCATCAATAATATTATCATATTGTAGTTAATTTAATAGCCTTCTGTTTACTATAGCTTATTTTTATCGAAATGAGATCTAAATAAATCTGCAGTTACATTATTTTAGATCTTGTTTAGAAAAATGAGTCAAAATATACAATAATAATATTTTAAATTGCGTTCATTATGCCATTTGTTAAACTTAATGTTTCAAATAGTTTAGTGTATATGTGACTTTAACAGGATGATGTTTTGTTGATATAAGATTTCGGCTGTCATAGAGTTTTATTTAGTAAGGAATAATTTGACTGAAACCATTTGGGACAGAATCCATGATTTCCAATAACATAACATAATAATAATAATAATAATGAGAGCTAAAGGCTAAAGCTCTTATTATTATTATTATGTAATAATAATAATGAGATAACGCTTAATATTTTTAAACTGAGGTAGTAATCCAGATTACGAGAGCAATGATTTTACTTACCAAGTTACTGAATCTTAATTCAATGGAACAAAATGAGAATATTCATAAAAAATTAAACATTTCTTAAAATTCAAACATAACTTTGGAAAAAAATGTTTTTGCTGGTTTCATGATTTGTCAGAAAGTTCTTATTTTATGAAATATTTATAAAGAAACGATAAACTTTTTTTTAAAACTTTTAAACTTTTTTAAGCTTTTAAACTTTCTGATAAACTTTTATTATAATTTTTCAATGATGTTATCAAGTACCCAGAACAATAATTTTGAGCCAAATCCCTATTTTAAAATGTTAATAATTTCATTTCTTAAGTAAAATTTTCACCTGAAGTTATTAAAATAAGTAATTTAGTAGTGATAAAACTAAATATATGTAAGAGTTTTTTTTTCTTTCTCAAGCAGCTTTTTTGCTTGGTTCTAACAATTAAATCATAAACTCTGATTAAAAATGTGAAAATCAGAAAATATAAAAGCAAAAATATTTTCCTTACAAAAATATTTATATAAATTCTGAAAGCTATTTGGGAATTCTCTTACATTTTTCCTACAAAAGAGTTTTATCAGCTAATGAGAAATATGCTTATACAGTTTATTCCTTTTTATTTATATCTGCAGTTTCATTTTAAATTATATTGATTTTCTTAAATGTAAACCTTTTCTATATTTGTTTAGCAACTTAACATAAAGTTTTATGGAGGAATTCTCAAAATGAAGCTTCAAATTCAACACTAAAGGTTAAACTCTCTCATTATGTAAGGATTATGCAACTTCCCAATATAGAACTTATGAAAATAAAGTAATTATTTTCATTCGGCTTGAAATTTTGTTTCACTGTCTACCATATACTATTTTTAAATCATTATTGGTTAATTTATTTTGAAATATTTGACTATTATATTTTTACTTGAGATAGGAAAATAATACAAATAAGGACTATTAAGAAATAACAACAAACTTTAATTTGAAGAAATTATCAAGTTTTAAAAGTGATTGATGAAGAAAGGAAAAGATGAAATATTCTCACTTTGATGCAAACCGTATGGAACTATTTCGTCTGGTTTAAAAACACTTAAATTTTCCTATATGATTTTTTTCTTATATGATATAGTTAAGAAATTCAAATAAATTTTATTGTAATATTTTGGAAATGTAAATTTGCCAAACTGCAGTTTTGTGTGGAAGAATATAATTATTTTTCCCGAATAAGTCGAAAAAATATTAAAATTTAAAATTAAATTGATAAAACTACTACATGAGACAAACATTAATAAAAATCCTTTGTAATATACCAAATTTTCATATTAATAAAAAAGTAAATGTTTTTCTTATAACTTATTATTTATTTTCTTATATTATGAATAATAATTAATATGAAATGAAACACGTAAAACAAATAAAGAAACTTAGTCATAATTTAGATTTAAGATTAAATCATAGGTTAAATTTAAGACTGAGCTAAATTAAGATGAAAATTTAATGTAGTAGTATTCTTATTTCAAATTTTCTGAGGGAAGCTGCGCTTGGTCTTATTGATAAACAATTCCAAAACTTGGACAAAGAAATATTAAGTAATAAAATATTCTGAATCCACACACACAGATTTGCTTTTAGTTTTTATTAAATGACAGCTGAAATTGATGAGAAATCAAAAAAATATGTGCTTTCAACTTACGCACTAAGAAAAAATGCATTGTATCAAATAACAATATATATGAATCAACTTATCCACTAACAATAATGCATCGTATCAAATTTAAAGCCGAATTGAATCATCCATTCTATATTTTTCAGCAAAAATATTTTTTGATGATCATGCTGAATATAAAAAAAACATGCAATTCTTCACTAACACATTACTTTAGTAATTTTGAAGTAATATCAGATCAGAATCGGCAAGCAATTTCTTACTATTACAGTTGTTCGTTTATATGATTTCCAATACTAACATAAAGATATTTGAGTAACTGTTTGAACTGTAATATAAGTTATCTGTCTTGATTGAAATAGTTATCACGTGCAGAAAAATTATTAATAAAAGAAGGAATGAAAGGAAACGAAAATGAACACAAATATAAAAGTCATCAGCTTCCGGTTAGCAATTTATTAAAATAAAATTCACAAATCAAACACATGATTAATTATGAATAAAAAATTAATTATGATTGATTTTTCAAATTTATAGTTATATATCCATATATAGTTTGATCTGCAATAATAAAAATTTATTCTTAAAGTTTGACAAAGAATATTACAGATATATATGTGCTGTTATTTTATAAAAATGGATCATGGATATCAATAGCAATCATTCATTAATATTTTGAGGTGATGATTTTCAATGATTAAAGAATAAATAACATAACTTAGCTAATATCATTGACATAAATTAATAATATTTTGAATTTGAAACAAATATCTATTCCATAATTCCTTTTAAGATGAAACAAATGTGTCGGCCTCAATTTTAATTATACATTAGAGGTTATGACTGCTATATAAAAATGATAATTTTCTTTCCAACAATAGTTATTAACTATATATACAAAAAATGAAATAAAAGTTAAAATTAATTTATCAAAATATTTATTAAAACATAGCAATTAAGTAGTAATTAAATTTTCATCATTAATTTTTACATGATTGAAATTTTAATACTTTAATACACCGAAATATAAATTTTTATACATATATCTATAAATACCTACATCAAAATTTTCAAAGATATGAATTTTAATTTTTAAGAAACTAGTTTAATTTTTAATTATTTTCTACTAAGTCATCAAATATTGATTATAAAAATGAATTTATAATAATTTTTTAAGATATTAGTCCGCCAATATTTTAAATATTTTAGTTCTTTCAATTTGCTTCTTATTCCCTATAACTTGACGTTATTTTCTCGAATTACTAAAACTATTTGACTTTTACAGTTTTGAGATTTTTGACTTATTGGAAATGACACTTTAAAGTTTGATAGAGGATTATGATACATGTGTAAAATTTTGATAAGATATAGTTTGACATTCTGAGCCCAGTAAATCAATTATTGGGAACGATTTTGTCGAATATATTTCTAACTTCTGTCACAGTTGTCAAAAACAGGTGACTTTCACAAACCGACTATTTTTATCTTCAATAAACCTTATTTTAATATTCATTTCTTTTCACTATATTACATCTAAAGTGAAATAACTATATTTTTCCAATAATTTTCTCTTTCATATGCAAATGTTTCACCGCAGGATTTCTATTTATCTTTTAAATTCATATTTATTTGATTTAAAAATCTGAATGTAAGTATACAGTAAAAATATATTTAAATTCTTCTATGTCTGTTATATAAAGGGTCTTCAAATTTGTATGCATATAATTATAAAATTTTTATGAAAACTTTATATATTATACAAAGTAAAATATAAAATACACTTATTGCTAAATACAGTAATCCACCCCATAACGCGGTGCTTTTATAACGCGATTTCATGTCCATCGTATAACACGTGTTTTTCCATTATGTAATCCTGGATATTCCGTGTTAAATCTCTGTGCTACGAAGTTCATAATGATTTGTGCAATTTACACACAACCGATTTCACGTGCGTTTTCATACTGTGTCAAATGTGTTATCATAAAATTTAATTATTTTATTAAATTTGTGTTTCGAATTGTGATTCTTCAGTGGAACGATCTAATAAATTTAGAATAAATATTCAATACTCTCTTGCATAATATGTAAAAATGCACAAAAAATATGGAATGGAAAATGAAAGAAACATTAGATAGTGAAATTTTAATTAATATAGATGAACAAGAAGATATACTCTTGTAAGAAATAAAAAAGTCAGTCTCAAGTAAAAAAGAGAGAGAGAGAGAGATCAATGGAACGCTCTTTCATATAGTTTCAACAACAAATTAACATGTAATAAAACTGTTTTTGGAATTATTTCATTCGTTTTAAATTAACTATTTTTAGTTACGTATGCATAAATTTCTAATTTAAAATTTTCTTTGATTGATTATAACAAAATGGACATACTTTATATTCATAACATAATTTTTTCTTAATATTCGTTTTAACTTGGTTTAACAAGAAAAGTTTAAAGCGAATCATTGGTACATTACGCGTTATACAATGTTATAATAGCGCATTTTACGAGAATGCTTGTACAGCGCATTTTCCTATAATAAGGAACTACTAATATATTTTGTTACAGTGGAGGGAAATGCTTTAAATTTTAAACTATAACTAAATTTTCTAACTACTGTATTTTCAGAAAAGTAAAATAAACCATACTTCTTTATGTTTATAAGATATTATATTGAAGTAAACTTCACATTCTTCTAAGATAACGTATTTTCTAGCATTATACACACACTTAGTTTCTAACAAAATAATATGAAATTGTCATTGATAGAGTTTTACCGATTTTTCATTAAAACATTCGATAAATTCTGAAGTAAATATAGTGCATTTTATATTGTCATATATTTTTAACTATGATTATTACAGTCACCATGTCCATAACTATTTATGCTTTGATAAAACACATTCATATTTACTTATTTATTCAAAATATATTTTGCTTCTAAGAAGTACGGGAATACCTTTCATTGAAGAATATAATTCAGTAATAATTTTAATTTTCATTTTAAAATAATCAAGAAAATACTTTGTCTAGTTTTACAAAATCCAAAGACTAATTATTAAATGATTTAGTATTTTCCACATTTTTCATTTTGATTACAATTTTTAATAAATAACGTTTCAAATATAATTTTTTTTAATTAAACTATTTGAATCTACATTCTATCAAGTTAATACAGCGATTTCTTTTCATGCAAATATTCGAATATATATATTTTTTATAAAATACATAAAAATCTCACAAAAAATACATAAATAATTCAAACCTTTTCAGCATAAAAATGTAAAAAATATAAAAGATTTTAAAGGAAAAAAGTCATTTAATTTTTTTAAAAAAAAAAATTATTTCTTATATCTAACTTGATTTTAATATTGTATTTATTAAATGTCTAAATGTGTAATGACAAGTTCATAAAAAGTAAAATAAGCGTTAACTTAAAAGTGTCTAATCATTAAATTATAGTTATTAATATTATACAAAAACTATTTCAACACACTGCTCATTATTTTAATACTAAAATACTTCTTTTGTATTAGTTAATTTCTCTTCATTATCAATGCCACTAAAATATAACAAAACGCTAGATTATTTAAAACTAATTTAATTGCTAATTTAAAATTTTGCGAAAAATATATGTTACAAAATATTAACACATATTAGAGTTATGGTAAATTGCTTGCAATTTTATTTTTAGTATGTTCTTCTTTCCGAAAGTCATTTTTTCCATATTACGTATATGTTTGAAACAATTGATCTATGTTACAAATATTTATGACTGTCGGATTGAAAGATTTTGAAACGATTGCTTTTAAACGTCTTTTGAAAACATAATACTGTTAATTATATTTAGTAACGTCATTAACAGGGGGATACATTTTTTGTAGTCACGTGGATTTTTGTCAATTTTTAAATTTATGTTAAAAATAAATATAGATATTACTCACATTTAATAGTACACTTCAAGGGAACAAATGTAAAAAACTACTTCTAAATTCTATAAGTTTTCAGTTTCTCAAGAAGCAAGAATAGAATAGAATCTTACCAACTCAATAATGTTCATGTAGATGTTTAGCTATTAAAAAAATCTGCAATGCACTTTTAGGGAAATTTATTATTTCCTTAAATTGCGTGCATATCAAAAGAAACATGCTACATTTCTGTGACTCAGACGATGACATTAGGAATAAAAAAATGGGAAGATATGTCTGCAGATACAACTCACGTATTCTCCTGTTTAGTATTTTGAATTGCTAACACGTTCTCTTGCAGAAAATGGGCCAGAAGATAAAATTCTATTTCAAGTGCCGAGAAAACTGTTTGAACTGCTAAGAAGAAAACGAGATTTGTTTTTCCCTTTAATAAATGATAGTTGGGGGTGTTATTTCTGAAAAGACGCAAGGGAATTCTACGGATTTGACCACATATTCTTCCTCCTCTAACATAAAAGAAGAACCAACGAAGACTGCTGTCGAAATTTCCCTCTTGGGTGCTGTCAGATTTTTCGTTGGAGAATAAATGAAAAATGAATATGTGAAAATTACCCCTTAAAAAAAGAGTAATAAAATTTTAAAATGTAGAACAGAATTCTTATGTTCTTATTCCTTAACTTTTTTTTCCATATCTACATAAGGAAAATATCTATTAAGACAGTTCACTTATGTTTTTTTAAATTTATTTTACATTACAATATTGATAATTCAAATGTTTTGCACATAAATACATTATGTGCAATTGTAGTATTTCCAGTAATATTCCAATTGAAGTTCCTATTACCAATTAAGCAAGAATATATACATATACATATATATGTATATAATATATATATATATATATATATATATATATGTATGTATATATATATATATATGTATATATATATTGAGAGAAGAAGAGATAGCACTATTTCAATTTTTAATACATTCTTTCTTTTTTCCATTCCACTTATTTCAATTTTATTTCTCTAATGCAAATATTTTTCCAACACACTTTGAAAGAGTAATATATTTCACACAACTGTGAAATTGTGACTTTTTTTTATTATCATCAGATTCTTTGATCCGCATTGGTTGCAGTTTGTTTCTCTATATTCAGGAATTTAATAGACTTTTAATGTTTTCTATACTTGTTATGAATAGTATTTTATAAATAATTCTTCGTAAATATCACAAAATTCAACTTTTATGACAAGATATTCAGAATTTGGAATTCAAAGGTACATCAAATAAAATTTCTTTTAGAAATCGTAATGAAACATTTAATAAATTTTAATTATTTTTAATTTAGTTTATAAGTAAATAGTCCCAATACCATAAGCTAATAAAGTATAGTTTCCAGTTCGCTTTATTATTCTGGTAAATATTAAAAGTCATAATTTAATCCTATATAATTTATTTGTTTATTATTTTGTTGAAAATTTAACGTTATTTTATGTATTATTTGAATAGATACATATAAATTAGAATTACATAAAATATTTACCAAGCAGCAATAATTTCTGCCGCTTTTTTGTAAATATGGTTTTCCAAGATATATTTGAAAACAATTTTCGATCAGTCATTCCCATTAAATTCAGAATATATTCAATTTAGAAGAAATTGTTTCGTTAAATATTTCTTAAATATTTTTAGCTTCATTGGCTTCACAAAAATTATTTTTTGATATATTTTTTAAAGAAATTCAAAATTATTTTCATATTATTAATCAATGATTTGCCTAGATTTTGGTTTATATGATACATTTAAATAATACATTTAAATTGTGTTCTAAGCAGATTTATAATGAAGGGAGACAAATAAATTTAATTAATCTTTTGCCATAAAATAAATTAGTTCAAGTTATTTAAGAGCTTTGTAGGAACTAAGCGAAATTCTTTGAAATTGAATGCAAATACAAAGTTCATCTAAATACAGTTTTAAAATTTACGACAGTCATATAAAAGTTTATTATACCTTTCATTTGAGTAACTTATTCAATTACATTCAAAACAGCTGGAATAAAGAAGAGTTTAGCTCGTATCATTAAATAAAGAAATCTAAGTTGAAATAAAAATGTTTGTGTTTGAAATCTTTGTGGACACCTTAGATTTTTAAAATTATTTACATAAAAAATTTGGCCAGGTCAGTTTTCTACAGTTTATTAGAGAACATATTTATCCATGAAATAAAAATCCTCTGTGAATTATCACAAAAGTTGCCGCAGAAGTTGTTCCCATATAGCAATAATAAAAGCGGTCTAACGATTACAGACATGCAAAACAAAATTCATACACATCATATTTCATAAGATAACGCTTTGAAGAATTTTCTATTTAAAAATACTCTGTATTAAAATTATTCTCAGCATGGTCAATTAACAGAGTTTAAACTGACTCGTATGATTATTCAGTGAAAGTTCCAGAAATGCAAAATCGGCAAAATGAAGCAGGACATTGGAAATTTAAAAATACTTAAATACCCAATCCGAATTTTGAATATTCGCGTGTTATTATTGACTACTCATTATTGGCATATTATCGACAGATTGGTATCTTAGAAAAATAATGGGAGAAATTTTTATTCTTTTTATAATAGAGTCTAAGTACTATAGAAGAATTAGGATATACATTAATCTAATTTTAATTATTAGATATTCCCACTACATATCAGACTGTTAATACCACAGAGTAAGTAAGATACTTCAGTGCCGTGAATTGTTTCATATGATTCATTTGCAACTTTCTCATACCAGCTCTCCTTCCAAGCCTTTATAAATTAATAATTAAGTACAATTTCATAAGAAAAAGTTTTTCTTTGTCGTCAAATTATTAGTGCTTGTATTTATTTTGCATAAATGTTTGTCATAATTGTTTAATACTCTTATGAGATCATCTAAATATTTTTGATTTCTATCGCTAATTTTCTAGGTATTATGTTAATATGATATAAATACATTATCTTTATAAAGTTTTAATCTAATAAATCTTAGCCTTGTGCCAATGACTGATAAAGTAATTTCTCCCTGCCTTGGACTCGGAATATTCTGAAGTTGATATAGTTTGCATTTGTAGGAATTGTCAATTGTCATCATTCCTCCGGGGCTTATAATACGAGTATACATCCATTTAAATCATTAATTCCATATAAAGTGTGTTTTTACGAGAAATTATGTTGTCACGAATGTGAATAAGTCATGAAATCTAGTAATCAAAGGCTTAACTGATTAAAATCATCATAAAATTAATATTCATAATATTTCAGAATCTGACCTCGTGAAATAATTTCAGGACTAAATACAAATATTTATGTTCTGTTGTAAATAAATGCTATTTATAGAAAAAGGTGTAAATTGAGAGAAAACCTATTTTAAGGGCATGATTTATTTACTTTCTTGCTCTATTTTGCTCGGCTTTTGCTCTGTTGCTAAAACAATTTTTCTGACTTTAACTTTAAGGAAAGGAAGTAAAATAATATACAATAACTGAAGAAAATAAAAAGAAATAACCAAAAATATACTTATAATAATAATTAATAAATTTATGTAAAGCCATTTTTAAAAATAGGAATTAATCATAAGGTGTTTAAATATCTATAAGATATAAGAATTTAATTATTTGTTAAGATATAAGAATTTAATTATTTAATATCTATAAGAATTTAATTATTAGATATTCCCACTACATCAGACTGTTAATACCACAGAGTAAGTAAGATACTTCATTACCGTGAATTGTTTCACATGATTCATTTGCAACTTTCTCATACCAGCTCTCCTTCCAAGCCCTTATAAATTAATAATTAAGTACAATTTCATAAGAAAAAGTTTGTCATCAAATTATTAGTGCTTGTATTTATTTTGCATAAATGTTTGTCATAATTGTTTAATACTCTTATGAGATCATCTAAATATTTTTGATTTCTATCGCTAATTTTCTAGGTATTATGTTAATATGATATAAATACATTATCTTTATAAAGTTTTAATCTAATAAATCTTAGCCTTGTGCCAATGACTGATAAAGTAATTTCTCCCTGCCTTGAACTCGGAATATTCTGAAGTTGATATAGTTTGCATTTGTAGGAATTGTCGTCATTCCTCCGGGGCTTATAATACGAGTATACATCCATTTAAATCATTAATTCCATATAAAGTCCATATCATTAATTTAAATAAATTCCATATCTTGAATGTCGACTAAGTTCTTGTGAGAGGTTAAATGTACAGCAGCAGCATGAAATAGAATGTTAGTCATTAGAAAACTTAAAATACTCAATACATTTTATTCCAAAATTTTCGGAAGCCTTTGTAATTAACTTCAAACGTACTTAACACTGATTCAATACCATTCTAAATTTGCAGGAGGTCTACTCGCTTCAAGAACAGTGAGCTGCGTTTCTATATCATTTTTAAATTGATATTTATAGCTATAAAGGTTAGAAGAATATAAACGCCATTCGATCATTATTTTTTCATGATTTTAACCCTGTAGTTTTTTAATGAAGATATATTATACTTTTACTTATATTTATACTTATATTTTATATTTTATACTTTTTATTCGCCAAAAATCATTAATTTTGTCCAGTACAATGAATCTGCTTTTAATTCTGTCAATATTGCACCATTAGGAAATACAATGCAAAGCATATGTAACTTCGTGGTCAAAGAAAATTTCTTATAATTCAATGCTTTATTAAATATATTTTTATCTGATACAGACGTGAGATATTATTTCATAAAATATAGCATTTTGTACAAAATTAAATATATCAAAAATATCCTTCTTTTTTCTCTCAAATCACAGTTTGCAGAACAATATAATATAAAATACTTACATATAAGTCTCACTTCATCCAATTTTACTATAAATAGTTATTTTTTAAATAAAATACTTGAATAAGAATATTTAATTATTACTGCTTTCTTTTGTTGTTATAATATCTAGTTGAAGAGAACAATTTATCGATCAATTCTAATAGAGAGAAACACAAATAAATCACTTATGTAAAATTAAAATTTTTAATCTGAAAAAAACATTTAAATTTGATTTTACAATTTGTTTTCCTGTTATTCGAGTAAATTTAAATGTGCATCGTTATATTTAAAAAAATAAAGTTTCTTTATTAAAGTGTATTTTCCATCTCAATATGCAATGTTACTTTTTTTAATTTTGTCTTTAAGTTATAAAAGTGGGAAGTGGCATAAAATGAGTAGAATATCTGTAACAAATAATTAATTGTACTAATATTAAATAAGAAAATACATTTTTACTCTGTAAATGGTTGCATGCATGTTTTATTAATCATTGATACCGTTTACAAATAAAAGAATTAAACAAAACCTCAAAAATAATAAACTTTTCGTTCAGTAAAAATCTTAAAAGGTGATTTTAGAGTGAAATATTCCAAAAACATTCCTTCTTTTTTAAAACCATTGATGGAAAAAAACGAGATACAGCCATTGATATAAAAAGTTAGCTTTGGCATTAAACTTTCCAAGCTTTTTTTACCTCTTCTACTGATAATCAGATTTGCCAGTAATTGCAACCAGCTAGTAAAAAAAGTCTCGCGTCGTAATTGCGTTAATGAGGATAATTAGCAACATTCTTCTGCGAAGTAGCAGTGAAACGAGCACAAGATTCCTTCCATGAAAAGTTAAAACTTCATAAAAATAGGAGAGATGGAAACTGTAAAAGGCTAATTTTCTTGTCTTCAATTATTCAAAAGATACTTTAATTCTGTTGAAGTATTATTTGCACCATTTTGTCGATTACTTGATTAAACATCAAAGAAACACGAGTTCTTGATCTTTACTTTGTAGTTTGGTTTTTTATTTATACAACAATGTTAAAAATTGGCAACGTTTTTGTAAAAGTAAATTAATACTTTGACAAGCGATATTTTTTATTTAGAAAAATAAGCTAAGTGTAAAATAATATAGACCAGTAATTAAATTAAATTAATTTAAGTAATTGTATTTTATTTTAAAATGATTTTTATGCATGAGATCGTATTATATCATACCAGTTATAACTACGTAACTCGAGAATTGATATTTAGAACCAATAAAACCCATAATAAAGTAATAAATATGTTTAAAATACAACAATTACAAATAAAAAATATATATGTTCAAAATAAATTTAGGAAAATTTTACGGTTTTACAAAAATGTATTAAGACTATTCACCACAGAATTAAATCTAATAAACAATAATGAGTATCATAGCCAATACTAAATTCCATCTCCCAGAAGAATGTGCCCGCTAGGTAAGAAGACTCATTTTATGTGTAGATTAAATAACTTAGATGCATTGAGAACTTTCTTCTCTGTATTTATATTTACTCTGTTATTAGAAGAATAATTTTATGTTTCACACGCTCCCATTTTACCTTATCCTTATTAATTTTTACGAACTAAAATATCAAAATAATATTTTTATTGGTAATTTAATACATAATAAATATAATTGTTACTTCGATAGTTTAATTTAGACTATATATAACTAATATAATTATAAATAATATCTTTCAATAACAATCATAATTTTGTAGATCGAATAAGTTATTTAACATTATTTTTGTTCCAAACTGATTTTAATATAATCTTGAGAAATATAAGCTTCTATTATAATCCATCATGCTTTGGATGTAAGAAAATTCTAAAATTAAGTTAAGATTCATAAAGTTAATTCAATATTATATTCATTATAATCTTCACAGTATGGGGTATAATTTTTTAAATTCCTAAATGAAATTTACTGCATACAGACGAAATAACTTTAAGCAATTTTAATAGTTATATTCCTTGAATAATGTTGAAAATATAAAATAATGATTTTCTAATTTTAAAATATAAAAATCCTTAACAAAAGTTATTCTCTTATGTGAAATATATATGCTTCTGAACTTATTGTATGTTATTAGGTTATAAAAAAATGATTAAATTTGAATACATTGTCTTTATTAGCAGCAGTTTAATTATAAAAACATTGTACTTATGAGGATTAATGCTACTAAATACTATTATGTTACTAAATACTTTAATGTTACTAAATAAATGAATAATAAAAATACAAGAGCTTACAGAATTAGTTGACCAAAAAAGTATTTGCATTAAAATGTTCAATGACGATTGTTTATTTAAGTAAATACACATATTTTAAGAGCATCACTTTTCTATTACAAATGTTCACATACTTTAAAGAAACTTTGGCTTTTAAACTAGCTACTTTGCGATGTCAACAATATCTACTTGGATGAGTGTTAAGGACTTCATCTGAATTATTCTTTTTTTATTTGAAATAAGCTAGAAAGAATTCTCAAGAAGCCAATAACACATATCCATCAGTTACACAAGATAAAAATAAACCAGATTTACATTATAAAAGGTCAAATAAGTAATAATATTTTTCAAAGAGAATAGAAGAAAAATTAGAATCAATATTAAATTATAAAACTTGCGTTTGATAGCGCGGAATAAAGAAAATTTTGAAATAACTGTTTTCATTCAATTTTAGAATTCTTTTATCAACGATAGACAATTGCAAATTATTTAACATAAATTTTATGAAACGTTGGTGAAACTTTGAGAAATTTCCATCGTAAATGAAAAGTAGATGAGTAAAGTACTAAAAACGATATTCTCATAAAATAGATATGAAATGTACCACGATATTTTGAGATAAAAAGGTTATGTGTATTAAAATTACATCATAACAGTATTCTTGTAAGTATTGATAATGAGCAGTTATACTTTTAATAAGTAATAAAATTCATGTCACTATTATAATTGACGTTGAACTTCTTTTCCATGATCGCAAACAGAACTAAAGAATGATCAAACAAATCATTAGAGAGATTTCCCAAGTTGTGCAGCTCAAGAGACACCAAATCACTATCTTTCTTGCTTATGTTTGGATAACTTTTTAAGGGAATCTCATTTTATCCTATTCGATGATTAACAAATAGTTAGTCGAATAACAACTGAATTAACTGTGAGTTTAACTGTTCTTGAGTTATTGTATGTTTGGTTTTTCATGAAAACGAAGACAATTTTTAAGAAGAAGGGAATGAAGTTCTTAAAATGATACATATAATATTTCTATGTATTTTCTTTACTTTGAGCTTTATTAAAATATTTCTCATTATTGGGTATCAAATTCTGAAAAAGTAACAAAATAAATAACAAAACCTAAGCCACCAATATGATAAATAACAAATAGAAAAGTATTTGGAATACTAAAATTAAAATTATTTTAATATGTCATAACTATCATTACAACCTGAATGTGATTGCATATTACAAGTGAATACATATCATGCGTTTTCAAAGTGGAAAGGACAGTTATGTTATACCTCTTAGATAATACTTATTCTTTCTCAAAAATAAAAAATGAATATAAATTGTAAAGAAATTGGTGAATGGTGTTCTAATAAATTCAGAATAAAATCTAGGGTCAGAGTGATAATTAGACATATTATTTAATTTATTCAAGTAAAACACGCAAATTAATCAATTGGAATAAAGGCTTACTTATTCTCAGAAATTATCAATCACATTATTTATTCACAAAACTTTACTTTGAAATATACTAAGTTAAAAACCATATGATAAATAAGAAAAACCTTGCCACTTTTAATGACACAAAAAAACATGATCTATAAAAGTATAGCCTATTTTTGGAAATCGAAGTAATGATCATCGGTATCAAGCATCTTCTAAAAAACTTGTTTTCATTGTACAATCTCGTTGTGATAAAACTCAAGGTTTTAAAGATATCCGCGAGTGCTTAGCATAAGTCAGCTTATTGATGAAGGATTTTTCACGAAATTGATTGTCCAGGGAATGGAAGAGGGAGTGATCTGATGACGCTAGGTCAGGAGAGTAAGTGGTGGCACAAAAACTACCAAACAAGTTGTTATGTGATATTCCTGGACACTCTTGTTGGCTCCTGTTGCAATACTGTTTCACACGTTCCAGTTGTTGCGAGTAGTGGTCTGCAGTGATCATTTTTCCAATTGGTAGCAGCTCATAATAAATCACATAACGACTAGTCCAATAGACACAGCAGGACAAATCTTCCCACCTGATTTTGTGAACCTAATGCTTTGCCTACGTTCGTTCACAGCACTATCCCCAAACACTTGACATATTTGGTGACTTGATTCAGCAGCTGATAAGTCCATTTTCAAGTCGTAAATCTAAAAACACCGAACTGATATTTCTATTTTTTTTTCGCTACTGTACGAGTTACCATTGAGGAATGTGCTTGGTGAACCAGCTTTTGCAACGACTTATAATCCTAATCACGACTGACCGATACCTCATCCACGTTATGTATTAATTTGCATTCTTATTCACATTTCATTCAATCTTAATACGAAAACGGTTCTTGGTTCATTCAATGGTTCATTTTTATCTTATAATTGTAGCTCTCCTTTCAAATAACTCAGCACTTTAAAATATTTCATGTTTCTGATTTATTTAACTCAATCATTTGTGTCAAAAAACATGTTTTCAGCTATCTTAAAATTTGGCTATACATTTCAGTCATAATTTAGGATAATCTTATCACAGAAAATCTCATTACATTATTAAATTGTACAGAGTTTTTAGTTACAGTGCTTGTAACTACAGGAATTCTTCATTCCAGTTTTCCTATACCACGATTCCAAATTTTTATATTGAATATAAAAAGGGATTTAAAAATATTTTTGAAATAATATACTTAAAAATGTAATTTAAGATTCTTCAGAAGCTGGAGTCTAAATAAAAGAAAAGAAATCAATTGATTATGTTACATATTATGCAAGAAATGTAAATGAATTAAATTTAAATAGATTATTTGTAAAAGAACAGAATGAATCTAAAACACATTTCTCTTTGACTTATATGAGCCTGAAGGAAAACTAAGATAAATTCTCTTGCATTTTTTAATATTCTGGTGAATAGAAAATTAACTGTCACAAGGTTTTAAAAACAGATTATTTTTTCACAGCAAAAGTAAATTCCTCTTTTAGTTTGTCCATTCATTTCATTTCAGAAACTATAAATTCACCTCCAAAAATAATATAAATTATTCATTATATATGTGTATCAATAATTGAACAATACACAGATAAAGAATGAACAAAATTCTGTAATTTTATACAAATAGCATAATATAACAGAGCATATTTTTTGCCTTTATATGCAATAGGCTAACGTGAAACAGATTACTTTTCTGAAATAGGCTAATCGCAAAATAAACTAGCAATAAAAGTTTAGTATAGATTCTATTATTTAAACAAGACATACCTATGATGAATTGATGGTTTCAATTCCTTATAAAGTAGATACCAATAAGCTATTTTTAAGGACAAGACAATTTTGCCAATCCTTGAGAACGAAATAGGAAAAGATTGGCTGGAAAAAAGGCAATATGGAGATAGGAAGATTTTAGCAAGGAAATAATCAGTTGCCTCCAATACTCACCAGTAAAATCTCTTTATACTCAATTCTCAAGCAATCAGTGAATGTTCAACATTCGTATCTCTTAACGAGCTATGCTCAACTTATTTAATAACTGTTATAGTATCTGAATATTGTATTCAAACTTTATAGATATTCAATTTTATTCAAATTCATAAAAGTTGATGATCCGTGAAAAAATAAAACTAAAATTTAAAATTTTAAATATAAGTTCAATCAATAAAGAATTATTGGCATCACATTAATAAGTCGTTAAAAAACTTCCAGAGAGTTTTTCATTTTTTTTTAAGCAATCATAAATAAGATGATGATGGACATTTCAGAAATGATTAATGGGAATACTGAACCTAGAAAAGTCATTTATCCTTTTTCACAAAATTCAAAATATAGCTCAAGTATAGGGTGAATATCCTCGATATGTTTGACTTTCATTCCCTGATGGATCCCTTGACATATAACATATATTTTAACCTTCATATTTATTTGAACTAATATTTTCAGACATTTTACTTTCCTAAAAATGAAACCAACATTTAAAAACTTATTTCGTGACCAATAATGACAAACCTTATAATCCTTTAACTTTTGATCTCTATCTAAGAACTTATGCATGTTCTTGTAGCCATGCAGGTGAGTCCCGAACTGTATCTTAAGGTTAATGAGTTTGAAATATTCGCTCTTTACCAAATGCCTCTTAATTTTGAGCTAGGATCAGGTGACGAGGTCACACCTGAGCTGGTACCTTCCTCTCCATATTCATGTCATATCAGTGGAAAGACTTTGGATGACACAGATTAATCACACGTCCCCAATCCACAGAGCTCCATCAAATCAGTGAAGGAGAAAGTGGTCACTCTCCCAATCACTGTCAGAGGCAAATGATGCTTCCCTTTGCTGATATTAACGGGAAGCGGTGTGTAGTTACTGAGCATTAATTATTAAGAATTTACATTATTTGTATAATAATTATGTTATGAAAATAATAATAATAAAATAATATTTTTTTCTCAAATGAAAGGTATTCATTTGTTGTGTCACTGTATTTTTTATTCCATAAAATATCACATCATTATTTAAAACTGAACAAATAAATAATTGCTTCCAACTCTTTCTTTCTTTCTTAGAGCAGTCTCTTACCGGTCAGTCGAGATTGGGAATATCAGTCGTTGCAAAAGCTGGTTCACCAAGCACATTCCTCAATGGTAACTCAGAGATCTTTTTTATAACAGTCATTTCTCAATACAGGTATTTGTATAAAAATAAAATAGATGTAAAAAATAAAGCAATTTATAAAGCAAAAAAATTCAAATTCTTTCTTTTGATTAATAAAAAAAATAATCAAATTAATGTTAATATATACCTTAACTTTTTTAGTCTTTAATTATATTTTTCTCTATTGAATTACCTTATTGTTATCCTTTGCATATCGAATGCCATTGAGAATTAAATTTCCGACAAGTAAGTAACAAAATTATAATTTGAAAAATGAAAAAAAGCATAAACTGATATCTTTAGATAAAATTATATAGTTATTTTAGATTTATCATACTCTAGGAAGTTCGATACTTCTCCTTGCACAATAATTAAAAAATTGTAAATAGTTATTGCGTTTGTGTCTACGGAGCATATTTCAAAGTTTTTCTGGCTTATTTGCAATTTGTGAACAAAACTTCATACAAATAAGCAAACCTTCTAGGTGGAAAATCCGATATTGTTGCATAAAAAAAAATGTAATATCAATTTCCAGCTTCTAGGCTAGCGGCTGCTCATTATTTCTAGAGAATAATTTGTATTATTTTGGCAGTACTTAAGAGTAACTATATCAAAATAATATATTTTGCCATAGTTAATCTGTGATATATTATTGTAGAACAAATCTAGTTTTAAAAACATACGTGAAGTGCAGTATTACTTAATTTGAAATCACTCCGAATAAATGTATTGACATGTAATAAATTAAAATAAAATGGAAATTCACACAGTTAAACTGTACCCCTCAACCGATGAATGATGGAGCAACGATTTTACATTTCAATTTCTCGGCCGCCCCTTCTCTGTAAATTCACTGTGGCGCATTAAATATTTTATGCTTCCCTTCAACCGAAAGCGAGAGAGCACCCAAAATGCAGCTGCTTCTTACGAAATCATCTTAAAGGGAAGAAAACAAACATTTCTTTTCCACATCTTTCTTTTCAATTCAACTTTCTTTTATTGTAGTACACGTTGTTATCTTTTGCTACAAATACAGACCAAATATTTTGTCGAAAATAACGGCTTTCTTAACGAGAACACAAAAACGAATGTACATAAGCAAATAAGGAAATGCATTTTATAGCATAAATTGGATATTTTATGTAGAAGACAAAAAGAAGTAACAAACTCCTATTAATGCGACTAAGAAAATGCTGAGTATAATGATTTTCTATTCCGTATTGATGGTAATCCTTTTAAATATAACATCAAAATATAATATAATAGTTTTTTATCACTTTATATAAAATTTCAATAAATGTTTAGCTGTTAATTCACAATAAATGTTTTGTATATATATATATATATTTTTAAAATTCATAAGACACACAATAATAATTAATATATTAAAAGTTTATAGATATTAATTATGAGCAAATCAAAGCTGCATTAATAATATTTTTTTTGTTTATTCATCCTTATATATTATTTGTTAAAGTTCGTTATTACTGGAAAATAATTTTAACTAAAAATATTCACCCTGAAGAATATTTATGTTATAAATAATATTTCCTTTAAAATTGTGTATCTTATTATATTTATGAAATACAAATTCTCCAGATAAGATTTTGAATGTTTAAAATAAGCCTGTTTAAATATACGATATAATAAAAATTTAAAGTTGCAGTGTGTTATAGTTAAGTGTACTAGAGTAAGTTTCAGTGTACTAGATCTGCTTTTATTTAAGAAAACATCACAGCATGCTTCAGTTGTACTAAAATGTTTTATTACAAAAATTACAAAAATAATCATACCAACAAAATTAATACATTTCCTCGGTATGTTGACGGTAACATATCATACGTGCTCAGATTCTAAAAAAGCACATTTAATACAGTATCAACACCAAAATACATAATATTTTACTAAGAGTTTCACATAATTAACATTTCTTATTTTCGTTACTTGGAAATATATCAATTTTTAACACTGAAAACTTCACTCAGTATAATCCTTTTAAATGCACATGATTAATGGCTAATGCACGTTTTCAATAAAAATGTATAATATTTTGATTATTATACGATTTTAAAACACAATAATATGATTAAAAATTAAAATATACTAATGCTAATTAAAATACTTGCTTCTATAGTTAATACTCCAAACTACAGTGAAATATTTGCATTTTCTCAGTATGCATTACAAGCATGAAAATGGAATTAAATGAGTAAGATATTAAATAATATATATAGGCAATGTGTATTATTGTGATACAAGCAGGAATTATGTATAGTTTTTTTTATGTTAAATTTTCCAATTGAAATTGGAATTTTCTCTTATATTGGTGGAATTTTTTTGTTTTTTAGATAACTATAAGTGAATTACTTGCCGACCAGCCTGTCTAGTGGTCAAAGAGTCTGACAGCGTATAGGGAGGTTCTGAGTTCGAATACCGTTTCGGGCATGGATGTACTTTCTCTCACTATCCATCCTGTCTTTGTCCATTCTGTGTATGAATGAAGTGTGAATGATTGCCTATCCTAAAAATGGGTCCCTATGGCATGTGTGTACTGAAGCAGTCAGACTCTACACCAAATATGGTTCAGTATGAAAAAGTGGAGCAGCGACCCCCAACATTGTGAGCATAACTGGCACAAGAAAAAAAGTGAATAACTTTTACTGAATAATTATAACTGAATTCTTTTTTCTATGTGTGTGTCAATGTATAAATCTGATTTTTAAAGTCTCTAATTAGTTAAAAAAAAGTTATAACGTTGCTCGATCGCATGAAAGGGAAATATGTATATATATTAAAATATATAAAAGAGACTTTTATATATTTTCTTGATCCCCTATTTAGCAAGTTTTCATTCATAGTTTATTTAAACTTAGAGTTAATTAAAAATTTCACTATATTAAACATAAATTTAAGTAAAAAAAAATAATGCTGAAATTTTTAAGTGTTCAAAATCTTCACAAAATCAAAGGAAAAAATAAGATTTATGAATAAAAGAAAAAGTACAAATTGAATGTTTATATAGTTGTGTAATAAAAGTGTTAAATATTGATGAAAATGAAGAAATTTTGAGTACTGTCAAATAAGATCTTAAATAGCTTTATGTCAGATTAATTTTGTTGCATAAAAGATTAATTTTTAATTTTGGCAATTTTTGGATAACATACCTATGTTTTATAAGCATCTGATTTTCATGCATACCTTATACATTTGACTACAGTGAATACCCATTCGTGACTAGTGTTCTTCTTATCTGTAGTGACTAGTAGGCGTCACTTAGGCTTTTACTCTCCTTGGATTCAAAGGCCGCTTCAGCATCTGCTTTATCTCCTGTTTGAAATGCTTAGAATTTCGCTAATAAATCACGTTTGTGCCTCGTGGAGCACCTCTAGGGAAATATAAATCAGATTGCTCCAGATCCTGCTCTCACATGAATACAGGACAATTATTATACAATATCGGACATTTCTGGAAACCAGGAACGCTCTCTCTCTCTTATCAAAATAACCTCTAAATCATAAGTGAACTTAGTATGTAGCATAATTAAATGTCTAGAAATGAGTTCAACTTAAAAACTACAAATATTATTTGATCTATGCAATAAAACTTGGTTGGGGATTAAGAGTTGTCAAACAAAAATTTGTTAGAATATTCTGAGCAAAAGTTGTATTTAAATATTAAACACTAAAACTGTTAATTCTCTTTAAAATTTAAAATAATCATTTTGCTTATTTGACATGATAAGCGAAATAATCAGTTCATTTATTCGTTTATTGAGCATTTCATTACTGCAATTGATATTCATGACTAAAATAATCATTTCTTTTATTTAGGTTATACCTATAATTGCTATAACAACAAATATATATATATATTTGTATTATATTAATTATAATGTCTTTGAATTTATAATTAAAACAATACTTTACTTCGTAGACAGACCTTAAAATATATGCAATGCTAATTGTTTTTCAATGAAATACATAACAATGAGAAACGAAACTTGTCTTACCTATATGTATAATCTGAAAATATAAATTCGAACATATATGTGAAAAAAATTTATCTAAAAACTGATAATGATTTTAATAAACATAGTTAACTCGAAAATACAGTTTGACATTTGTAGCAAAGAACTGAAATCATTTCAATTGAAGTATACTATTTTAAATACATAAAATGATCATTTTTAGCCCAATAAATCAATTTTTTAAAATGTGCTTTCTTTTCTTTCTAGTGTTAGTAGTTTATTAGTTTCAACTTTCTAAAATAATCACTATAAAAAAACTTAATATTTTGATGTTATATAACAATGATTCATTTTTTGTCAGAATAATCTTCTTCTTTTACTTTCCGTTTCTATTAATAATTTTATGTAATTATGTTTTTTTTATAGTTTATCTGTCGTATGCCAATATCCTTTGAGGCATTCAAATACTACATATATGATAAAGCAAATATAACACTTACTCTTCAATATCATATAAACCATAATATTTACACATTCTACAAATGTGTACTTTCTAAGAAAAATTCCCATACGAAGATAGTTTATCGTTAGTCCTGTCAATTCAGATTTTCACAATCACTAGAGACATAAGCATTAATCCATAAAGAAAATCATTTGTAATGCTCACAAATTCTATTGAATGTGTATTCCAGTATATTTTCTCGGTCAAAAGCTGAGAGATCGAAAGAAGTTTCATGATAGAATCACAGCCCTCTATTCAGAATATATTTTCATGTCCATTTTTCTACTCGTTAATTTGTCATGAAAATAATAAAGCATCACTCGTCAGGAACTTGTAAGGTCTTCTCCAATTGTCAATTTGAACGCTTTTTTCATTTTTATTTATTGGTTTTAGATAAAATATATATCGTGTTCTTTCTTAAATAAACAGTAAGAAAAATAAAAACAACTTAGGATTTTATATTCCAACTGTAAGCAACAAAAAATTTAATTGAATTAATTTCATCTTCATATATTGAAAATAAAAATAGAAAGTAAGTACCATATGAAACATATATTTTAAAATTTTTAAAATGAAAGACATGAAAAAATGTTTTTCATAGAAAATTCTAATTTTATTCTTAAGTATTTTCTAAGAACAAATTAATAATTTAGAGTTTGTCATTTTTTTATTCTTCATTTTGTATGAAAAAATGTTTTTCGCAGAAAATTCTCTACTTAAGCATTTTCTAAGAACTAATTAAATATTGAGAATTTGTGTTTTTGTATTCTTCCCGTTGTATTTGTCTTACCTAAATTAAATAGTGGTTTGAAGTTTTTGAAAGATTTATTTAACTGTTATCAAAAAAATAGAACCTGATTGTTTTTCTCTATGTGATATTTCCGCCATAAGATAGACGCTATAGTAATAAAAATCAAAAATATAGACGCTATAGCAATTTTCTGTGTAAAAAGTACTAATCAGCATGAAATTAAATATAAAATGTTCATTGAATACATCATAATCTATTAAAAACGAATTTAGAGGGATACAAAGCAATTTTAGACCTTATTTCTCTTTTAAATCTAGTTCATAAAATACATTATTATTAATAGTTCAGAAAGGTCATAAGAGATATTGGAGGAAGCTTCTTTCATTTTTGCTGTATTTAAGTATTCGTGTTTTAACATTTAAAGGTCCCTCTGCGCCGCAATTTCTAAACAGAAAAAATTCTGATTTCTTCTTGTAAAATATTTATCGAGCCAAAAATTTCAAATAGTTATTCTGCTAAAAATAAGTTAAAAAAATTTAAAATTTTCTTGGGCTTCACAAAACGGAGATTCTACGTAAAGAAAGAACTAAGTAAAATCATTAAAAAAGAGGTTATGGGCTTAATGCGATTATAGTTGAAATAAAATGATTAAATGAAATTTATAAGATGTTTTAAAAGTAATAATTCACACAGGAGAACAATTAACATGCAGATCTGACCTGTGTGACAATTTCAGTGATTAAAAAATAATATTTTCAACCAAAAAAAGTCAGTTGAGTTATCACAAATTAGAAAACATAACGCATATTTAAATTAATTTTGATGGAAATTGCAGATTCAAATTGAGATTATTTGTGGTCTAAAAAATTTGACTGAAGAATTAATAAATTGAGTACCATGAGGATGTATTCATGAAACTAGTTATTTCAATAAAAGTGGAATATACTAAAAATACAATTTTCCTTTTACTCAAATTAAATAAGTAATTTATTCGTAAAATTTACACAGAACTTTCTTTTAAAATATATAAGTTTGGGTACTTAAATTTAAAAAAAATATTTTAAAAATTTAAATTAAAAAAAAATTAGAAATCATTAATACAGTAATACAAGAATTATTACTGCTATTAATTAAATTTTTAAGCATAAATGTATTTTATTCTGTAAGTATGTTTTATGTTCTGTTTGGGACTAAAGAATTATTTCCATGATATTTCTGAATAAATGTTAATGGTTTTAAATGAAAATTTAAAATTTAATCCCCACGAAATGATTTTTGTTGTAAATTTTCATTTTATATTATTTTATTTAATTTTTTCCTTGCTTTGCTTTTAAAGGCAAGCATATTTTCTTTGAAATGAATGAACAGGATTAAGTTCTCAGTCACAAGAAAAAATTATCTGGAAACACATTGTAGCAATTTAACCTTTGGTATTTTTTTTTCCAGATTATTTATAAAAACTTAAATTCCACGTTAAGCTCGAATTACACGTGAATGCAAAGAAATATATGCCAAGCAGGAAAATCATTCAACTTCTCAATGATATGTTAAAATTCGTATTACAAATGCTATTAACATCAAATCAATCAATTCAGTTGTTGATATTCCCTTTATAAATGAAATGCAGCAAGGGTCTGAATAAGCCTTACTCATCAGTTGTTACAATATTAATGATAGTAATAATGTATAGAAAGGTATATTATTTTTATATAAGTGTCTTTATTAAAAAATTATTTCAATAATATCAACAATATACAAAACTTAAATGCTTACAAATAGTTTTTGTTATGTTTCCCCTCCATATACATAATTACATTACATTTCTAAGCAAATAAATATATTTTTAGATTTCAATCAAAAAATAAAAGATTTATCTTTCTTATTTCTATACCAAATATATTTTTTCGGTAATCATGCGGAAACAAATGCATTCTTTTCAGAACAAAAGCTCCAAAATTCAATAATTCTTTTTTAACGAAAGAAAGCCTTATCAGTGTTGTAAATTTCCAATAGTGCATGCAAATACATTAGGGGAAAGCCCCTGATTTGGCGACTCCAATCGATGGGAACAATATTTCGGTTTCCCAGTTTTCTGAATGGCTGCAGCATCTTGATCAAAATTCGGTCCACAGTTTGATGGCCTGAATGCTACGTTTGACATACCCAACTCTATTACTTTCGAATTTTTATTCCTCTTTTTTCATTCGCTGTTTCCATCGACTACATTTTTCCCAACAATGGTTACAGGTTCTCAAAGTACAAGAATTCTATTTATTTTCGGAAACATCCCATCTAATTTATACCAGCTTGTCTATTCTTTTTCGGTTACACTTGAATTACACTGAGGAAAAACACTCTATGTTTATTGTTTTCTTTCCTATTATTTGTGTGAAACTAGAATTTTTTACTGATAGTTTCAAATTTATTAAAATCTCATTCGAAGAGTTAAACAATAAATACTAACCCTTCTTAATTAATATATTAACTTTCATGATAAAGAAAAAACTGCATAAATCTCTTAGTAATAATACCCATGGAGCAAAAAGCTAAAGATCTAATCTTGTCACTGCTTAGCTGGGAGAAATAAATGTTAAATATTTGTTCCATACTAATAAATATATTTGATATTTCCTTTTATATAGATTATATTACAAGTAATTCAAAATCAAATTTGAGAATGTTAAATTAATAACATTAATTACTTCATTTTTAACAAATTTAATAATAATTGCTTGAAGAAAACTAATTATCTTTGATTCTGCATTGTGAATAATGCAGAAAGTGACGAGTATCGAACCAAGGAACGTTCGTTTTGAAAAATGCTATTTTAAAATTCAATTAAAGCTTTTGTTGTATCTGTTCATGGCATACGCCTATAACACACTATTTTTCTTCAGAAAAATGTTATATTGTGAATGTCACAGACAGTCATATTATTATTAAGACATTAAATATAAAGCCCAAAAGTAAAAAAAAAAATTACTCATCCGAAATACATTTTTCCATATATATTGAAGCCTACAATTTTCGTAAAGCCATACATAATAATAAACCCTTTATATCCAATAGAGGGTGGGAACTTTAAAGAAGATTTCACAAAATGGGTAATGTTTTTATCGATTATCAGTTGTATAGTTGTATAGAGAAAATATATAAATAATAGAATTATATAACTAATTTAAAATAAAAACTTTTCAAACAACATTAATAATATTACAAAATGAAATTTCGGTACATAGTTTTAATTTTTTTTCAAGGAAAATTAAAGCATGGTATTCACTGCAGTATATAAAGCTCAATACACACTTGGTAAATAATTTTTTTTTTCCAATTCAGTTTAAATATTTGCAAACAAAAAAACCTTAGTTAACTTTCATATGTGGCATTCGATTCAAAACTTTTATTAACAACAACTGATAGCAGTAAATATTCATCAGAAAAGTGTTCAATTTTGTGAATGAGAGAGAAAAGTTTTCATTGGCTACCACAGAGATTTATGTTAATAAAGTCTTCTCATTTATTTTCTCTTCCTCTCTTCGATTTTCATTGGTCAGTAACGTTCTTGTTTTGCATCAGTTGAGCTGATTCACACACTCATTGAAGTTAAAAATATTTCTCCAAAAAATTAACAAACTCTTTTGAATGTGAACATCAAAGACGTCTCTTCATTTAAAGACGTTATCATTACATTGCATTACATACAACATGTAAAAAATATTAAACTTTTATTGATAACTTTAACTGATTATTTTTATAAAAATATATTTTTGCAATTTAAGATGTAGTGTTTGTTAACTTTTAAAATTTGCATCAAAACTTATAGAAGATGTTAATTATTTCATATCCATAAGTATATTTTATTTAAACTCTTAACAGAACTATAATTTTCTGAAAGATATTCTTAATAATATAGATTTTTAGAAACCTAATAAATATTGAAAGTCTTATTGATGAATATTTCAAACAACATTGTGACTTTTTCAATGTTTCGAGAACTAATAAACATAAAATTGGACTTATTGTATCATTATCAAAGTTTTTTTTTCTGTTATTTTATAAGAGTATCGAAAATACCATTTAATTGAAATTTAACAGAGTGTAATGTACATCCAATTTGATTCTTCTACATTTGAAAAACTTTCAAAATTGAATTTTGTACACATGTATTTTAAATAGATTAACAAAAATGCTTATAATTTGTTCATTTTAAGCAGTTTAACAAAAATTAAGAAAGAAATTTAATTTTTAAGGAATAAAAATATGAATCAAGAAATTTATTATTTCCTGTGTAAGTTAAACTGTGATTAAAACAAAACCCAAAAATGTTTGTTAAAATTATTTCTAAAAAACTTTGTATTTCATACCTCAATATCTGTCCAATCTTTTTGAATTACCATAAATTCTTTGGCTATGTAAATTACAAATATTTGAGCCATATTTCCCCAAAATTTTAAGCCATATGCATTTTTAGTCTTTTATCAGTTTTAATTATTGTATTATAAAATTCAAAAGACTTTCCTCTAAAGATATCTAGCGAATTTCATTAATTAAAATGCATCTTAAAAAATTGTTATCCCTACTTTAATTGTAGTCATAAGACTGCAATTAAATAAAACAGAAAAATAATTGCACCTTTTCAGTTATATTTAAAATAATTTTTATATTACCGATTAATAATCTAATTATTTCTTTTTTAATTGCATATATAAGGTAGTTACTAATTTTTTAATTTGAATTTCGTTAATAAGTAGACATCAGTGAATCAAATTGCACAATCATTTAAGTATTTTAAAAATTATCACAAATGTGTTTCTGACAATTTATGACAAGAACTATTAAATGCTAAGCTTTTTTTTCAATCAAAACTGAATAACGCAATTATTTCTATAACAAAAATTAATAGTTAGAATCTCCCTTTTCTGAATTTTAAAATTCGTAATCAAAAGTTTCATCCTTACACAATCTTCCTTTAAAAAAATCTACTAAAAATATAATTTGCTGAAATGTGCATTTTTTAAGTTTTAAATATTCATTTACATAAATAGTTTAAAGTGCTGTTTGCAGTTACATCAAAAACTTATTAATTTTGTTTTACGAAAACTGAACTATTTAAAATATTTTCAAAACTGCAGTTTAAAATATTTTATCTTATATTATTGGAAAGAACCAAAAAAGTTTAAGATCTTTAAAACACATAGTTAAAAACATTCAAGCATACCTTATTTCTATTTAACCTCTAGTTTCAAATATGATAGTTAGGAATTATTAAATAGGTTTAAATTTGCCTTTGAATATTTAATTAACTGTCATCCGTAGTTGTTTGACTTCTAAGAGTCACTTTGTTACATGTCATGACAGTAGGTTGTTGTATTTTATGTATCTAAAAGCTCTTATATATTTTTGTATTATGTCTGTGTAACAGAATACAGGAAATAGGATAACTCGAAATTAAAAAGTATAATCGATGATAATTTTGTATATGTTATGAAAACGTTTTCGCAAAAATATATAAAAATAAAATAATTCTTTTTACATTTGTCTAAGCAAGTTGTTGAATATCTTTTAGATAGTGAATTATTTACAAAATCTTACATATCTAAATTAGTCTACATTTGATTTATTAAAATATATTTAAAATGACTATTAAATAATATAAAATAAAATCATGTTTGTGAAAACTAATTAAATTTAATTGTGATAATTTAGCTGAATTTATATGTGATATGTTAGAGATAAATATCTTGATATTCAAATTGGACGAAAACTCCTGAATTTTATTTGCATTTAGATAAGAAAATTTTAAAATGCATGTAATATATTACAATTGTTCAGAAAAGAAAAAATCATATTATCTGCTAAAATATACTCTAATAATTGGTATATATTTCATACAATTTATTTAGCGAGGTGATTTCTCTTTAATATTTATATTTTTTACTAAGTTAACCTTAAATATACTATATATATATATATATATATATATATATATATATATATATATATATATATATATATATATATATATATATATATATATATATATATATATATATATATATATATATATATATATATATATATATATATATATATATATATATATATATATATATATATATATATATATATATATATATATATATAATTTATGAACAATTTACATATATTATTTGTTTAAGAGATGTCTATCAAAATATTAAAAATACACACATAATTATAAACTTTAAATCAAAATTCCATTAGCTCTATATCTTGCAACCGAAATTTAACAATAGGGCAACCATTGATAATGATCTTAACATCCACTAGCCATTTGTATTATAAAGAAACATATTTCCAAATAATATGCTTATAATAAACTTTATGCCTTCAAAAAATCATTGCAGTTGCTTTCGTGAAATAGAGTTACTTTTAACTGGTTCATAAAACATGTAAATTAAAACATAGATAAATTAATGAAAGAAAGATATGTATGTACCAAAAGATTTGGGTAAAACTTATTTAAAAGATAAAAATTTAATACTGAACAAGTTAACATATAACAATGAAACTAAAAGAAATATGAGAATGAAAAAATATGCTATTTCACAAAAATGTTTTGTTTATTACATATGTAACTTCAAAATTGAACACATATTTCTCAAACAACAGTACGTTGTAAAAAATTGAGAAACAATTATATTACTAAAAACTACATTCTAAGAACTGTAGATATTTTCATTCTTTCTTATTTTGTCATACATGGCTTTGAAAATTAAAAAATAAATCTGAGCTGAATATGGGAAAGAATTATCCTGCAGATGATTTATGTTCTATACATCTTAAAAGAATTTCATTACACACTTTTTATATTTCTTATTTATTTTTGTAACTTCACCTTGAATATTTCTATTAAATATAACCATATAAATTATTTGCAGATTTCAGCTGGAACGTCAATCTTCAGCAACAGTGGTAGCTGTAGTGGAGTAGAGGGTCAGAATCTCTTACATTTATAATTAAGGGCTTTTAATTGATGACTAATTTAGAGACCTTAAATACTTCATAAGATATCAATCAAATAACTCCTTTGTTCATGATTAAAACATTAGATACAACATGTAGTTGATCGTTGTATTGTTCAAATACGATCTTTTGCAAGTCTTGATGGAAAGTACAGCCACTGGTCTTAAGATGCTGCAAATATGATTGCCCCCTTCAAATTACTATCAATCTAAATTAGAGTTATGCATGTGAAGCGCCCAATAACTACCTTTAACATCACAACAGATTCAGAAATCCAGTGACTATACTAAAAGCAACCTGTGTCTTTGAGCGTTTTCAACAGATGTCTATACAAAGGCACAGGGAAAATCCTCTACTTTGGTGTGGGGGCACTAGCTACTCCTTCTGCCACCATGCCTCATTCTCAAGGGAAGTTTAAGTGGTAGTTACGTCATCGCAGTCAATCCTACTCGGACGTCGCCTCATTTTATTATAAGATACTGGATATGTTGCATACAAGCACATTTCCTGCCTAACAATTCCTGGTGTATGCTCAGTTTTGCATCTCCAGCCTCATAATATTTTTGTCCCCACGAGCATTAATAATAGAAGTCTTGCTTGTCTTTTAGTAAATGACCCTCAACAACCCATCGATTCCATATGATACAGTTTGGGTTTTGAGCAATGCTAATGAAAATAACATGGAAAAAATGACATAAAAATACTTTTTGTTTATGACATTTTTTGCAGACTTTTTAAAACTAAATCAGATGCTCATGAAAACTAGAGCTACTACAAAGAAAAATGCAAGGTGATAAATTATGAAACAAATTTCAGTATTTATTTATTTTACTGATTTCTTTAATGAATTCTGTTAAACCATTAATTATGTTAACTTTGCATGATAAATGTTAACATTATACATTCATAAATATAATTTGTTTATTCATTTCCAAAAATAATCACGGAATTCCAAATACGAAAAAATTACAAAATCTTCCTTAATTACAATAATAATCTGCAGAGGCTTATCAAATATGTTCATTCCTTAAGCAAAATAAAGAATCATCAAAATGAAAACAATTTCAAATTCTCATAAATCACAAATTGATGACATATTAAATTCGGTTAAAAATTAATATTTCAAAATAAAAGAAACAAAAAAGACGATATATATATAAAGAAGATGTATCCATCTCTTAACTACAAAATTTATAGAATTTGACTACGTTTTCTAAAGATTTATCAATCAGAGTAAAGAAATATAATAACCAGAATTCCTTTTGTAAGAGATTTATAAGTCCGTCTGGATATAACTGGGAGTAGAAACATTTTATTCTCAACACTACCTTAAAACTCTCGAAGGGCTTAAATATATTTAATTAAGCACAAGAACGCTTGTGTTTTTTTTTTGTTTTTTTTTTGTGATACAACTTATTTCTTCAGGCAGATCAATTAAAACTTGCTTTATCATGCAATGGAACAATGAATGCAAGAATAAAATTTTAATGGTCTAAAACCTTAACCCAACGTTGTACAACCATTATCGAGCATTATTTGGCGAGGCGCAAGTCAATAACATATTCTAACAAAATCCCTGATCAATCATGGTGTTTCTTCCTTGGAATACACGATTTCTGGTTATGTTCTGGAGCACATTATGAAAATTTTGCCCTTTCGAGACCCTTGCACTTTTTTCAATGGTTTGAAGAAAAAATCTCAATTCATATGGGAATATTACATCGCTTCATTTAAGCAGTCTAAGATACATATTGATGATAACATTTTGATGGTGGAATAGGGAATGGAGAGATAGAGGAAATAAACTCGCATGATAGCCGTATGACAGGCAAATTGATCATTACAGTATTGGGCTTGTACACAGTAACAACAGATATCATTTTTAAAAGTGTTACCGCAAATATATATTTCTTACGCGTTAAGGTAATTCTTTGCTTTAGTTCAATTCTTCCTCTGTGTTTGCCTCAGCAAATGTTGAACTACAGAAAACCAATCTTCAAATTTCTGTGACAAATAAGCAAGCACAAAGAGGGTTGAAATAATAGCCAGAAGAAGATACTTTTTGTAATTTATATGTCTATTCAAATTCTAAACATCTCATATGTAAATCACGATATTTTCATTCGCTCTACCAGGTACTTACAGTGACAATGAACTTAAAAAACAAAACTCAAGCTATACCAAAAGCATAATTCACTTCTGTTAACACAAGTAAATTTATTTCTCCTTAATCTGAAGGATTGTCATTAAGGTGTAATTTAAGAATTTTTATTAAACTATATCCACTCATTCACAATTGTTTTGCAATACATTTATTTAAATGATAAGTTGTGGTGATAATTTAATCATTTATAGTCATTATAAATGACTAACAAAGTTAATATTGTAATAGTTCTAAGAATAGAGCATAAATGCAGTTTTTAAATTAAAATTTCATTTATCTTGAAAATAAAACAGTATTTTATAAAGCAAAAAAAATCTATAAAAGTAGATTCTATTTCAACATTTCTAAGCAAATAGTACTTTTATATCTGTTTCTTGCAAACATATTTGTTAATGTGATGGGCTGAAAATTAAAGAAGTTTCTTTTTCTTTGTAATGTGAAAATTTGAGTCTTTTTACCACCATTTATGTTAAGAAATGTGTGAGGAATGTTCCTAGAAAGACAGATAAAGGTTTCTCTGCATTTATGTTTTCTTCAATGCAATATTAAAATATAAATATCATTTAACAAAATGATTTATCAATTATTTAAAATATAACGGAAATAAATAACATTCATAGTATCTAAAAATGTAATTCTAAGGAAATTGAGTATTTTTCATATTAAGATCAAATTATTTATTAATAGATAAAATCCTTCATTTTTATCAAAACATAGAATAATTTAACAAACACTATAATTAACAGTAATAACACATTTCCATACAGAAAGCGAAACAAAACATTTATATTTGCATGTAGTTTAAATTATATCAGTCTAGTGATCTATAAATATGTGGTGGCTCAAAGATTTATAGATCATTAGACAGATATAATTTAGACTTGTGTGGTGACTCACCACATCTTCTCAAAAAAACACTTGAATTCACAAAATGAAACTTGAAAATTAGTCAGTCAAAATCAGTACTATTAACATTAAATTCATAAAATGTACCCAACCAATCAGTACATGCCTTGTAGGCGTGGTTTATGATTTCTCTTAGTGAGATCTGAACGGAACCCAAAACACTTACTCACTTAATTTCCCTCTAAAGAGGACGTCCTGTTTTAGTCCTCAAAATTTCTTTGTTCCTTACATGGCTTTTGTTGTCTAAAATAAAACTATTTATTGAAACAAAAATCTAATAAAAGTTTAAATTTAAATTATGGTATTGAGAAATCTATAATTTTATAATATCTTCAATGAAATGTGCTCATAATATAGAGTCATTGTCAGTTCATTTTTTCTGATTTTCTACAATTTTGCTTATAAATGTCAATAATCATTATAATACATCTTTCCATGAATTGTCTCAACAAATATTAGTTAAATATCTGAAAATGAAATGAACTTTGCATTTGGAACCTGACCCAAATTTTCAAGGAAGGACGTAAAATTTAATTTTTCATATTAATTGATTTCATTTCATGACACCATGCTTACCACATCAATAATTCAGCTCACTGAATAATGACACCCGAGAGAATTCTTTTCTTACTGAAGTAGAGCACGTACAAAAAGGCTGTATTTTTTTGCATTGTTTCAGATAAAAGCTCCCACTAACCAAAAAAAAAAGAGTCTTGATCAATCCCAATGATCTCCACGAGGCCATTTCTGTTTCCAATAAACAAAATGGCTGAAAAGTAACGCACTCAAAATCTTGAAATGGTCGCATTGGCAGAACAAATTCCCGAAGGACTATTTTCAGATCGGCCTTCCACAACACATCCACTGAAATTTAGTCAAGTAATCAAAAAATTTATTTCTACTGCTTTGTTTGTTCGAGAATAAAACCTTTGCCTTGTACTTTAGAAAATTATATAGTTGAAACTACATCGATGTATCTTATACAAATAATATTAAGTTTCAAAATATTAGTGATTGTATTTTATATATTGTTTGTATAATAAGACATAATTTTAACAAAATTAGGAGACAAATAACATAAAACAAAATTTTGTAATACATTTGAATTTGAAATTTCTGTTATTCAACTAACTTAATATAAAATTATTGATTTTTAAACTAATTAGGTATGTATTAAAGTAAATAGAAAAATACAATTTACTTTGTAACAATTTTTAAATGTTTATAAATTTTAATTTTAATGTAATTTTTAAGATTTATTTTATTAAGAATATTTTTAATCAATAAATTCTATAGTAAAATATTTTAATGATATTATTATACAAAATTTTTGAATATATTATAAGGGAAAAACGATTCCGAAATGTGTAAGGACAGCTCTGAAACTAGTCATTTACTTTGTTTTAGCTTTTGTATTATGTATTGAATAGCTACATTTGGCGGATTTAAAAGGTGATGGAATGTATATGCATTAAAGTATTAAAATCCACTAAGCAAAATGTAAATCCCTGAGTTTTTGATTTTATTATTCAAGTAATATTTTACAATTTATTATGTAGTAAAATCTAATATTTAATTGAAAATTATAAAATATGAGACTCTTTGACAAGAATATTTATTTAAAATATGGAAGTTTAGCGTACGAATACCTCATGTTAAAAGAAATAAATAGCAACAAAGTATTTGCACAGGAGTTTTATGTAAATAGTCATGCAAAGGAGAATAATATTGAACAAAATTCGATGAGTGTTATATAATGCGTATATTACTGCTTTGTTTTTTACTATTCTTCATTTTTATCTAGAAAAATGTGTATCCTCTTCGTACACTTATACACGCATTATAGAATACTCCCATATGTTAATAATTCTATAGACCAGAAATTTTGGAAGCAAATCTAATTCATTTCCCCAATTCCAGAAAAGCTCTGGAAAGGAGTTTTAGACAGCAATGGCTCTTCCAAGAGCATTCCTGTAATGGTCTATAGGATAAAATCTAGCTAACTTATTAACCAAAAGAAACAGTGAATACCTCCTTCTTCCAGAGAATGATCAAAAGAGCAGATCTGAGTGGTCAAAAACTTGCGTAAAAAGATCTGAATGATTGAAAGTTTCCGTAAAAATTTATTTGCACATTCCTTCACAAAGCCGCACGTCAGATTCGAGAAACTCGTCTCTATTATATTCTGATATTATAGTAAGAGCAGAGATTATGCAAGAAATGCAGTATACGTCCATACCAGATGTTTCTTCCCTATATACTTATGTCCGTAACAACAAAGCTGTCAAATTTCTGAAATATTTGCCAAAAGATAATCTTGCTCAAATTCTTTCTAGGTATAAATTCTTTAGGACTCTTTAAGCTTTTGATTTATCATTAAAGAGCACAAGATGCCCGCTTTAAGCAGTTCAGTTCATAAAAGTGGTTTTAATCTGTAAAAAGACGCATGTTTGTGTGTGCTTTGTCACAATATGTTATTTCAAACCCTGCAGAGAGTCGTCTTGAAAAAGCTTAACCCAGATTAATTACATTTTAAGTGTGGTATTATTTTACTTGATTTATTGATTACTATTATTTATAGAAGAAAATGCGTTTGGATGCTTGGAATATGAGCACAGCATTAAAGCCAAATACGTAATATTTGTAAACTATTTCAAATATAATAAATTTAATTGTTGTGAAAAATTTTTGTTATAGGTAGTTCTAAAAAGCGTAAGATTGAACAGTAATTTTTTCACTGATGAATTTTGAGTTTAAGCATCTAGCAAAAAATGATGTATTTGATTAAATTAAATTACGCCCTGGTTTTATTTGTGTTTTGAATCTATAGTATTTTTGATTGTAGTCTATAGCATCTTTCGTTATAGTCTATTGTATATTTCTTTTAAAAAGCATATTTTCGTTAGTTTGAGTCTATAATGTTTTTCGTAGTAGTCTATAATATCTATCGTTAAAAGTCACAAAATGATTTTTCTGAAGAAGAGAGTCTTGAACTGCCATTCTATTCTTCATAGTAGTTGTACCCGATGTCTAAAACTCTTGCTATAATCTGTATAATATTATAAATTACACACGTTTCCACAACAAGTGATTTAAACATATAACTGCTTAGCTTTTAATCTGCCAACAGCTCTACAACCCAAATTATCCATTTCATGATTCCCTGTGATCTCATTTTAAATCATAAAGGAAAAAATTCACATTAGCTTTAATTATATTTACTCTGTGTCATGATATTTCAATTCAACTTCTATAGGTAAAATTTAAATAAATATTTCTAATTCTTCTTCAAAGAAATTTTACTTGTGAATGAAAATAGTAATGTGCCATTTTCCCAGTTATAGAAATCTTGCACATTAAAAATGTTTTTAATAAAATCGGGATGGTAAAAAAGCTTATGACTATAAAATTAATTAATTAATTTAATGAAAAGGCATCTAATAAAAATAAATCACACGATAGTGAAGTTTATAAATCTTAAGATTAATGTATTGCTCCTTTGAAGCAAACAAAAAACAGGAAATCGATGTCTTAAGCCATTTGCAGAATTTTTATTTTTGACAGTAAATAAAAAGTTTCTTAAACAAACCGCATGTACTTAAATAGAAAAGTGAAGTATTGAAAAATATTTTGATTGAATTTTTCAAATGTTTTGTTCTTCAAAACCAAAAGTCTACCAGTTTTCTTTAAATAAAATTTTAAACTTTCCTTAAATAACGGTGTAAATAATTACATTTGAAGTCTGGCATTAATTCATTTCATTGAAGAAAATGCGATTTGATTCTTTAAATCTAAGCACAACATTTAAGTCCAAATATGTAAACTATTTCAAATATAATTAATAAAATTGTAGTGAAAAACCTGTTATAGATAATTTAAAAGAAACTTAAGATTGCACCGCAATTTCTTCACTGATAAATAAAATTAAATAAAGTGAGAATGGGATATTTATTTGCCAAATAATCATTTAACAAAATTTTGTGGATACTATCATAATCAGCTAATACTGAATTATTCAAATAATATTTTTCATAATGTTCAAAGTTAAAATTATGAAAACATTATGAGTAAAAAACGTGTGCATATATCTGAGGATATTGAACTTAAAAATAACCCAATTAATAGTAGACACATTGATTAAGCTTGAACATATTGTGAAATCGTAGAAAATATTCTATTAATTTGTCCTGAAAGAAATTAGAAGAGCCAATATTTCGCCTGGGGTAAAAGTTGAGAAATATAGCTATGACGTATGTTTCATTTTGTATATATTCCAAGACATCATCTTATTTGACCGTAAATTCTAAAAATCGGAAAATACGAAGTACAGTTAAAATATTCAAAATAAACATATTACAGAAAAAAAAAAATTTTGAAAGAATTGCTTCATGAGCCCGTTATCAAGACAATATCAAATAAAAATAATATTTAGTTAAATGTCAAAACACAGTAGTCATTTTAATATAATTATATTCATATTTTTAAATTTCTTCTTTATCACATATTTAAGCGAATAATTTAGTAATACAAATTCTAATGAATTAATTTTAAAATTGAAGAACGTTTTTAGAAAGAGTTTGCCACTTTCACATAATTAGATTCAAAAAGTAAATACAAATAAACTTTGAAAAAAATAATCGGAATAACATAATAAATTCATGTACTTTTCTCTGAGCACCAGACAGATTTTCTCTTTATCACAGATCTTACTCCCTAATCTTCTAAATATTTCGAATATTCAAGATATGTCAAAAAAGTTTAAAGAAACATTTAAAAATTGTACATTGATTCTGCTACAGAGAAAGTCAAGATTTGTAAGATCACAGTAATTATTTCACTGATAAATTTTGAGTTAAAGCACATAGTACAAAATGGTGTATTTTAATTAAATTAAGTTATTAATTAAATTAATTAAATCTCTTATTTTATTTGTTGTTTGAGAGAGAGTTCAGTAAAAATTTAAATTACTTATACATCAACCAGACAAAGTGCTTTTTTTTTTTTTTTTTTTTTTTTTTTTTTTTTTAAATAAATATATTATATTATTTATTCAAGTTTTAATATAAAATCAATCGAAAAAGTACTAGTTGCTATTTATAAAAGTCCACCGTGCATTTGTTAATCTTTGCCTAGATTTATATATATTTTATTTTGAAAACTTTTCGCTTGGCTTGAAAATTTTGGCTGACTCCCAACAAAACTGATACCAAACAGTCCGTCAAATCTCCGGCCATAGTACTAGGTCATCTTGGTCACTCATACTCCTAATAATACCTACGAACGATGACGTTTCAGGATTCCGAACAATCAATTATACTGCATCAAATGTGATTCCAGTGAAAAATTCTTCTCTTATATATTAATATGATGAATTTAACTGTAGGATTTAAAAAAAATCAAGTATGTCTTATCTCAACAATGCCAAGAATTGGTAAGATACACCTTCCATGATTAAATTAAAAATAAATATATAAATTTAGCAAAGCATAATCTAACAATAAAATAATATATATATATATATAAAATACTGATGAATGTCAAAAAAGCAATACATCGCTGAAAGAGAACTTTATTTAAATAAATGTTTTCAGAAAATATTATTTATTATGTTGATATTTAGCAAAAATGAGAGTGATACTTAAATACAGTTACTGATGAATGTTTTATATGTATACAGGGAGTCCCAGCAGAAGGTTTGCAATCATTCAGGATATAGATAACGTACTCCAGGATGGATAACTCACGCGAATAGCTATGAAATGGCGTCACTTGGAAATGTTTTCTTAAGATAGTATGGTACGATCATTGAAAAGGACTGTTGCTCAGAATGTGTTTACTTCAAAAAATGTCCGCTTGATCATTAAAAGTGAAGAGTATTTTATCTCCAAGCAATTTGTGCTTTCGTACTTCTGAACATGTGTTAATGCAGATGTTTCAACTGCTAAGCATCAGTTCATTTAATACCCTCATTATATAACCCCACTCAAATTATGCTTTTTGTATGTAACCATTTACATGCAACATATGACCAACAAGGAATTAACCTTGGTAGTCCAAGACTTACAGTTCATAAATTAATTCTTTTGCGAACATATAAAATATCTTGTTTAAATAATCCATTTTGACAAAATGGAATACCTCAAAGTACAATTATTTTTAGCTTTCAGAAAAATCAAAGAAATGCCTTGGAATTTTGAATATCCTAATACTAACTCCTTCCTAACCTCAATGCAGTAAAGGTTTGTCGCAAAGTCTCATAACATATTAGATTGTCATCAGTTCAACTATTTCCTTTGTTAGCTTACTTTTTTGTTTATATCACGAACCACTTCTTTTCTTGTGTTTTCACTGCTAAAAACAATTAAGGATATTCAGGTTATAGATTGATCTTTCCCCTGGAAAATTGTTTGATTGATGTATACATCATTGATAGACGTAGTTTGTTATATCAAATAAAAAAAATTACATTTGTTCGGCAGAAAAAATACTCTTCGTTTATCACTTGAGTAAAAAAGGAAAAACTTCAATCTGTACACATGTGAAAAACCTAAAACAGTCATGTCCTTAAGAAAAAATCATTTTTAGTTAAAGGTATGGTTTCCTTGGATGACCAGAAAAGTGTAACAACTTTGAGGCATCGAGTCAATGAAACTATTAATGAGGGGCTGAAGTATTCTTTCCTTATCCTCCACAAGAAAATATTACAATTCTCAAAGAGTTTGTGGGAAGAAGGTATACATTCATCAACTGTTCTGCCTAGAATGCTTCAAACATGCTCCATAACATTCATATTCGGAGAACAAATTGGCCATTATCTTCATGATTTCTCAGCAAATGTAATGGTTTCTTGAGATTAATTTGACACTCATCATTTTTTGGCAAGGATACATCCCTGCAGCGAGAAATCGGTTTCAGAGAGATTGTGTTAAAACTTGTTCTAACAGTCCAGCGAAAGATCTGAAGAAGAGTAAGAGCTTTCCTCATATTTCGGTGTCTTCGAACCATATTGGGCTAAATAACGATCTTCATTGAGCAACTGCAACTTTGTCTTGATCTTCGTCCTGCATTTGAAGTCTCCAAAATGCAAATCCATTCCTTAAACACACACTTTAGGAAATTCCAATGGCTTCTTTTATTTCGGATTGTGTTTTTCCTGCCTCTGAAATAATCGACCAATAAATCTTCAAGCTTTTGATTAGTTTAAATGAATTTGTTGAGGAATTGCACTTATCGAAATAGATCGTTAATTAATTGTCTATCATTCTTTACTACTTTTCCTTGTGTTAAGATGAAAGCCAAATATTTTTTACTTTGTTAAAAATTTGCATACTGGAAAAATGGAAAAATGAGAAAAATTTATGAGAATTAATGACTTCTTTCTCTCATTTTATGCAAAATATTTTACTTATATCATTAGTTTTATAAAAGAATTTAATAATTGTAAAAACATTTATGAGCATTAATGACTCCTTTCTCCCATTTTATGCAAAATATTTTACTTATACCATTATTTTTATAAAAGACTCAGAAGATCATTTAATTGTTTCAAACAATTTCTATCTACACTACACTCTTTTTTATATTTATATAGACTACCATTCTTCTACTTCTCTGCTTATATTATGAAGAAAAGCAGCAAAGTAAACACATTCTAAAAGCAAGCGCATTTTTATCGAGCTTAAGTAAATTAAAAATGCGTTTCCAAGGTAATCATTTTGAATTGTTTAGGTACATTCTTTCTTTCCCTACTGAGTTTGACTGAGATCAAATTTCATCAGGATGAATTATGGTTTATTGTGTCTCAGTATTACAGTTCCTATCTATAAAACTATTTTAACTGTCTGCAGTGTATAATATTAAATGTTTCAGCAGAATCATACGAAATATTGTACTGTACCTTAATAACCCGCTATTACAAATAATTGAAAAAACACATTACTGCATGGTCTTAATGAATCGTACCACTACTTTGCGTGACCTTTGTCAAAACGGGGGTTCATTTGCAAAAAATATGTCTTCCCGAAATTAGATAACATTTGCAGAAGTATGGATTGTCAGTTTGGTGATCATGCCTTTAGTATCTTTGATGAGCCATCACAGACAAAAGCACCTTCAGTTGTATGAGCAATGATGATTCTGGACGCAATAATAGCTGATGCTGTGTCTTCAGATGAATATTATGGAGAATACAATATCAGATCATTCAACATCGACATTCTGGTGTTTTTCTTAAAGTGTATGCAGGAATTTCATTGAATGTACTTCTTTGTTGTCTTTTCTTCGCAGTTATGCCACTTTATCATAAAATTTATGTTATCTTAAGTCTCGTATCACCCTGCACTTGAGCCCTGTAAAATGATGCGTTTCAGAAGATTAATAAAAAAATCGCATGTTGTCAGATATATGCAAATATTCTTTGACTCTTATGATTTGACTACTGCTTTATCCAGTATGTTCTCAAAATGTTTCCCCGATGTAAGCAACTGTATTAAACGTCTTCATTACAGCCTCTGAATTGTGGCATCTTGTTAATGGTCCATGAGAAACTGTAGCTGTACATACCAGCCAATTCCAGCTTAATTCGATATTCGGGCATATAAATTTTGTTTTTGGTGTCAGAAGTGATTGATTTGGATACTAGATTCTCAGAACCTATTTTCCAAATTTCTGAAAAGTTTAAAAGTTTGCTATTTTTACTATCATATATTTATATAATGAATATCACTTTGCAATTTGCATTTCTTTCTGAAGTAACAATTTTAATGGTCAGTAATGTATTTTCATTGAAGTATAAGAAAAATGAGGTAATGAAACCAAAATATTTCCAAACATTTCTTAAATATCGTTTTTTAGATTCACTTTTTCAGACGAATTCACGTATTGTATCAATTAAAAAGCAGTGAATATTTTTTATCGAGCGTCATATTACGGTTGTAAAATATACTGAAGCTTTGAAATCATTTGTGGTTTATCTTAATAAAGACTTTCTGAATCTGATTTAATTATAATTTTGCATAAGAGAAATTTTTTGTTGAAAGAATATTTTCAAAATTTACCTAATTTGGTTTTAATCAAAGGCAATATTTTCATAAAATCATTCATTTATTATAATAATGCATAGGGGCCTTATTCCTATGAATTTGTTTTTATTGGAGTAATTCCTTGGAGTTACTCTATAAATTAATTTTTTCATTGGAGTAATGCCATTGTACATTAGTTGTTTGTTCATGAGGAGTGTATTGACAAAAACTGCGGCAGGAAATCAAACAGGCCGTGAAATATAATATACATTTTCAATTATTAAATTCATGTATTGTCTCTTAACAAACAGAACATTAAAATAATAAACAAATGATTCAGACCATCAATTTTACAATATTTATTGTACAAAAATCAGTATTTTATAAACAGCAGACATTAAAATGCACAATTTTTGACCAGCTTAGCTCTATAAACATGTTTTGCATATGAGTCATCTCTCTGACATAATATATACACGGATATCTTTCATAAATAATGATTTGTAAGCTCTTATAAAAAACGTTAATAAAAATAAAACTTGTTACTTGGCACTGGATTTTTGCTCTATAACAAGCTTATAATATTGAATCACATGCTGTTAAAATAGCCTATACTATATTTATAAAAACTATGTATTTTAAGCACAGATATATTAAAAAATAAAACAACATTAATTATTTTCCTATACACATTCAGAGCTCTATTATGTAGAACACCGATTCTTTACACAAAAGCCTAAATAAATAATTAAATCTCTATGCAAAATTAAATCTACAACATCAACTTTAATGTTTTCAACAGTCTAATACAAGACTTCCCTGATTTAAAATTCCTACATTACAAGGTTATTAACGTTTAATGCATGATATATGATTTTAAAATTTTGCTACTAATTTTAAGGTAAAATACAGTACTATCTATATTCATCTTAAGCACATTTGAACATAAAATGTATAACCTACTATTTGTATAAAAATAAAATAATACCCTATAATATCAGAATAATCATCTAATGGCGTAAAATATTTAAATAATTTTTTCTATGCAAACAGATTTCTTAAGGACAGATTTAGGCAGACAATATATCATTGTTTTAGATTGTTGAGATTGTACTTGTTTCCATTTGTTAATAAACAATATTGCATAGTACAAAAAGTTTGTTTTCTTGAAAAAATAGTTTATGAATTTGAAAAAAAAATGGTAAAATATATGATAAAAATTGGTTAAAGTACACTTGTCAGGAGAAATTTTTATTTTCTCAAAATTAAATATTTGCTTTGAATTAATTAAGGAGATATTAAAATAATCAAAATTATGTTAGTACTAGAATAGTGCAACATTTTATAATTAATTTATAACAATTCATAAAAATTTATTTTCTTTTTGAAACTAGAGAGCAAACTAATTTCTGTATGATACAAAATGTGCATTTCAATAAAATTGAATTGTTATTAGTGATTATAAACATTGTAGAGGAACATTTTTTCATAAACAATTCCAATGAATCTGAATTCAAATATTTAAGTTTCACTTGAGTATTTAAACAAAATATTATTTGAATCCTTATTATATATTTAATAAATTAATTACCTAAATATTTACTATATTGCAAAAGTGCAGAAAATTACTTAATATTGAATTGTATAGTCTATTTTTCAATAATTTAATTTACTTATTTATTTAAAATGCAAAAGACTCTGAAAGCAATTTTATAAATTTCATTGCGATAAATGAAATTATGTAAGAGTAAATTTTTTCATATCAAAATATTTCATTGTATGCCTTGCACATAATAAAATTACATGTCAGTAAATGGGAAAATTTTAAATTTCAGTTTATATGTATATATATATATATATATATATATATATATATATATAGTAAGCATGTTAATCAATTATTTTACGTTTGGAATTACTAAATTGAAACATAGTGGCATAAGGGGTAGAGCTATCGAGCTCTCAATCCACAGATCCGATGTTTGATCCTCTGACTGGGCAATGTCAACTCAGCTATTCATTGTTTCAGTAGGTGCATAAACTGAGTACTCAAACATGCTTGAGAAATGAACACTGAAGATTAGTTGAATGTTAGGCTGACCATGTAACCAGAACATAAGTTTTACATCCCGTAGCCCTTGATCAAGGAAGCTTTGGTCCACGTATGGGTTGTCTTACTACAGATTTCATTTTATTACATGTAAATTAGCAAAATACTTGACTGAGATATTTTAAAAACCGTTTCTCAAAATGAAACATTACATAGTAATGAATTTTAAAATATACTTCTATTTATTTTTGAATTTCCCCTGAAATATATTTCGTATGACATTAAATGCCCGCTTTCTACAGAAGAAAATTATTTTGTATGCATTTTGGTCAATTATTTTTTATTTTATTTTTTCTCACTTTCTTTTATATTGTGAATTTGAAAGCTTACTTATTAGAAAATATATATTTTTCTAAATTTTAATTTTATGACTTTGAACTCAGATGACTGTTTAATAATAGTACTTTTGTATGCCAATGGGGAAAATTATACTTAAATTATTCTATTTATATATATCAACTATTATTGCATTGTTTGGATTTTTTCTGAAATTAAGATAATTGCAAATTGCAATTTAAAATTTTCAGTTAACTCTCTAATTTATTTTTAAATAATGAGATATTTTGAAACTTTAATATATTTCGCATCGAGTGCCTTAATTGCATTTTATAGTGCATATTTTGGAAAAATATTCAACAGGTACTTAGTGTGCATATCATATTATTTTTTTAAATTTCATAAATGAGTTAAAAGCTCTTAATTTTTATTAAAGTAAAATTTAAATAAATGTTATTTAGTTGCATTTAATAGTTAATTTAATATTTACGTATTAAAATTTAATCTCTGGATTAAGAAAAGCATTTTTATAATTACAGAGTCACATGTAGAAACATGTGGCACTTTGAATTATAATTTTGAGTTGCTTTCTCCATAAAATTCAATTCCATTTAAAAATTGATATTTTTAATGGAAATTTTAATGACTCATTGATACAATGCAGTTTTTTAAGCAAAAAAATCTTACGTAAACAAAAAAATCTTGATTGAAATATCAGGAAATTTTGTCTCTTTTTATTTATATTTATGTTATATTAGAAAAATAAGTTTATTTTGCTGTCAGATTATGTATTTAGGAAGAAAAGGAAGAATTCCTATTCAAAATAGGTTTTCGGTTAGTAATAATAAAATATAAATTTTTGTTTTGCAAAAGCAGAGAAATTGTGTAGGAAAGAGGACATGAGTTTTTGAATATACTTCAAAATAAGCCTTCCACTGTAAAATTGAATGTTATGTTGAGAGAGGTTTTGATTGTGTCTCTGCCATCATGAATTACTTAACTCTGCCACTCTGAGTCCTGAGCCTCGAGGTATAACTCGTACGAGGCTCGTTCTTGGTTGAGGTATCCTTAGGGTACTTGTTCCTTCTCCAGACCAACAACACTGTGAGATAATCCGGCCAATTCTCGGGCAACAGTACTAGGCAGAAACCAATCATGCTAAGGACGATTCCAGCCAACTTCATGCCACGAAAATCCACTGAATACAGATACACATCAACAGCTACAACAAGATAAATTATGTCAGTACATATACATTACAAGAATTTTTTTTCTTTAAAATTACCACTTGTATTAACTTTTATTATTTAATTCATTCATTGTTTCAAAGTTCATAGGAAATATAGTTAAACACTTACAGAATGCATTGTTTAAATTTATTAATGTTGATTTCAATTTTGTTTTGAAAGGGAATTGAATAAAATACTATCTGTCAATAACAGGAATAGCTCAAGTATATATTCTGGTTTGTGGCAGTTGCTATAGTAACAAGACTGGCATTTCAAATAAGGATTATAGATGTTATGAACTGACGGTATTTAGGTTAGTATTTAACTTTATTCTCAAAGCATTCAATAAGCCAAATTTGGTATTTTTCTTATTGATTTTCCTGATGAAAATGGAATGTGTCTTGTTTCCACAGCAACAGATAGGCAAAAAAAATTGTGGGAGCTATTTTCTTGGTAGACAAAAAACAATTATGAAAATATTTTACTTCATTCATAGGGTCGTGGTAGCCTAGTTGTTGGGGCATCGGCCTTCCATCAGGAAGGGTGGGTTTCGATTCTCAATGCCGCCAAAGACTTACCGAGTACATCGATATACGTGTTTGTTAAATCTCTGGAATTGAAAGTCCTGTGGTCGGTCATCGAGCACCATGAGTACAATGGTCTGGGGAAAGTTTCCTCACCTTCAGATCAATGGCAAAATTGAGGGACTTGATTCTCTGATGATGCCACCTATCAGAGAATTTAAAGAGCAAAGACGTACTTTAACTTTCCTGGTTCTCTGATTGAAACAAAAGGCAACAACCTCCTAAGTAACAACAACAACAACTTCATTCATGAATTCTTCATAAAATTTGAAAACATGTTTCTCTTTACAACTTATTAGTTTTATACCAATATTTTATTCATAACTGCTACTTTATCATTGGAACAATTTTGTGAACTGATACACCAAATGATTGACTAACATTATAACTTCATGATATATTCTTCAATATTAATGATAAAGTTATAAATATTGAAGAAATTATTATGAAGTTAATCTATGTCAATCAGCTGATGTATTGTAATATACCTATCTAAGTGAGTTAAACAACTGAAGTTTTGATGCTGTTCCTTTAATCACAAACTACATATTTAATCAAATTTATCAACATAATAATATTCAATGTTAAATCGAAATATCGATCTGCTGTTTCAGTAGACTCAGGGTCTTAATAACAAGGTATCACATTTTTATACATAATTATAATCTACCAAGTACTGTTTGCATTCCATGAAAACACTCTGAGTGTTTGATACTCCTAAGCACTTATTACAAAGCGTTGACACGAGGAGTTACGCTCGCTATGAAAGGGACGGCGCCATCCAATTTACCTCGTCAAAAATTCTGCTCTGCATCGCTGCATGCATATGGGATGTCCCTAACTATCCGGGCGTATTGACGCATAGATCACCCCTACAAATGCATCGCCTCATCATCTATGTATGAAGCGGATTTCTGAATCCAATTGTGCACCTTCCTCCCTTCCCTCCCCCCGAGTCGAATGATGCGCGGTTTATTACAGGGCCTGCATTATGCATCGACGCTTCCCAACTCCCTTTTGTGTCTCCACTGGGGACATGACTGCGAAATGGAATAATAATATGACACCACGCGCTTGTTGTCACAAGATCTCGAATTGTTAATATCGGGAAAAGCGAGGTGATAGAGAGGGATCTCAGTTCTGATTTAGAAAATCGTAAATGAGAATAATTCCTGCTTAAATTATCTTTTTTTATGAACTCTAATGACGAAGCCCATAATTTATTTCAATTCTGATAAAGAATCAGACAGTATTTCACATAATCTGCATAAAAATTTTTCAAAAGAAATGAATTTTAAAATTTAAATAAAGTTAAATATTTGAACATATTTATTCAAAGTAAAATATGTATTATAGACTTAAAATGAAAGGAAATTTTAATGATAAAAAATTTCAAATTATAGGAAAAAATTTTTTATAGAGACTATGATCTTTATAATAGTAGATACCACGAGAAAACTTACGCTTTAGTTCTTTTATTTTTCCTGTCATTTTTTTAAAATTGATTCTTTAATTTTTATACTTTTTCAATACATAAGGTGATTTAAAAATTTTTTTTCATCAAATGTTTTTCTGCCATATAGAAAAAAGTATTTATACGATTAAAATTTACATTTGTGACAAATATGAATTCTTTTAGTGAACATGTAGTTGGTATATAAACATTGAAATAAAACGTAAATGCTTAAATTAATTTATTTTTCAAAATAATGGGAAAATCAAGATATTTTTATATACTTATATTTAACATATTGAGTATTAATGCTTCATACTTTTTTCTGATTTTTAGTAAATGCTTCAGTGAAATTTCCATTTTGCTCGATAAAATTCTACGTTCCAAAGCATTTTTTTCTCCTATATCATTAAATGGAGAAAGAGGTAAAAAAATGTATATATAATTATGTATCTTAGTTTGGCATTTAAATAAAATTTTACTTAAATTAAAAAATAAACAACGCTTAAGAAATAAAATTTAATCAACTTTGAACTAATTTGTTTACTTCAGTTTTTACTTAACCGAAACGACTAAAGAAATAAAATGCATTGAAATGTGAATATGCTAATTAAACACTATAATTTGTCAATATTTATTTTGTGGTTAAACTTTTTTATATAAAATTTTTGCATTCTAAATTAGGTCTACAAAATATTATAATTATTAAAAATATGAATAACATTAAAATTAATAACATGCTTTATAAAAAGTTTTAATTTAGAATAGTTAGAGAAAAATAAAATTTACTGAAGCTTGTGACATTGGTTTTAAATTGTAAGATAGATTTCAAAATAATTCGTGTAAACATTTTGAATACATTTGTTTCGCCAATAAGAAAAATAGGAATAATCAAATAATAGATATTTTTTATTGTTATCTATCATTGCATAATGATTACTTTTGTAATTATAAATGCTTTTTAACTAATTTCAAAATACTGCGCATTAAGATTATTCAGTGTCCTATTAAAAGTAATTTTTTCAAACTGATATTTTTTTGTCTAAAATTATAATCTCCAAGTACAACTTATTGTTTTAAAAACATATTGCATGTCCATATTAGAAAGGCATATTTCTTGTAAATGGTATAGTTAGAAAAAATTTCTAAATTAATAATTCTTATTATGTAAATCAATCTTTATTGGATGAATACATATAAATATCGTTGTTTTCAATGAAAGAATTTGTTTCTGCTTCAGCATTTATGAAAAGCTGAGTTGAACTAAATAGTTAGTTATATGTCTCTTTGCAGAGCCTATGATAGTCTAAGGATGCCATTTGGACATCAACTGTATAAGTCCGAAACAGAAAAGATGCTTACCAACCTCCGTTGCTGAGATTTTATGGGTTATAAAATGGCTATAAAAAAGCAATCTTGGGAGTGAGTCCTGCTTTTTTTATTTTCGATTTTTTTCTTTAGATGGGATGTGTGAATTGGTATCGATTTACTTACAGATTGAATCTTAAATAAACTTTTTTAAAAAAAATTATTTTATAAAACGAAAAAGTCTCTCTATTATATTTATAAGGGTTGATTTTTCTCGTTTACATCTTTGAATCCTATATGCAATGATGTTCGATTGTTTCATAAAATTTTTCATAAACGAATATTTAATCTGCTTAACAACAATCGTACTTACGAGTAGTAATATTACTGTAATACTCCAACAATAATGTCAACAACGTATTAGCGTGAACATTAAATAAATTTAACTTAATTCATTCATTTATAGAGCAAATATCATTTAAAGTTTATGAAACAAGCATTTTAAAATTCAGAATAAAATATTAGTTTTCGATACGTAGTGAGTTCCAAATTTTTTCTATTTCTATAATTCAAAATTCTATACAGGAATTGATTCCTGGGAAAGAAGAATTAAAGTTTAACTCATAAAGTTTTTTGTTTTAAGTTTAAAAAAAACCTTATTCAAAAAACGATTTTTATTCAAAAAATGATGTGCTTAAAGTTAGCTCCTCTTAAAACTTATAATTGTTTTTCAAATAAGGAAGAATTTTTTTCTTTCTTTCTAATTTTTTACTTAATTTCTTTAAGGAAAATTTTATTAGCTTATAATCCTTTTTACTTTTCATAAAAAAAATCAGTTTTAACGATTTTTATCATATACATTACAATTATTTGCACATTTGATACTGTTTAGCAGACTGAAAAAATATAACTCAAAAATTCGGTTTGTATGAGGTAAATTGTGTATACATATTTAATGCAATTCTTATAAACTATTTATAAATATCAAAAATTTTTTGATAAGTATTCATATTTATAATTAAGTTGTACCCAAATTTGCACATTCCACTGTATATTATAATTCACTTTTAAAATTTTATATTAATATGTCTGACAACGATTACAAGTGAATTCATATTTTATATTGATATATTTACGGAACTGTATACACAGATTTAATTTATTATTCTTTATGAAAACAAGTTTTAAACAATAATATTTGATTTATACTTCAGATAATCATTGAACTTACAATACTTTGACTTTTAAACTGTAATTTGAATTTTTTTATGCAAAATAATATTTTTTTATAAAATTTGCTAGCATGGAACCTATTAAGTAATCTATCGAAGTAAATTCAGAAATAAAATACATGTCTTACGATAATTTTTCAATATTTTCATAAAATTAAATTTAAATGTGCATAAGAAATTAATTCATAAAATTCTAATCATCTATAACACAAGTTATCATTTATTTCAGATGGTTGGAGTATGCTAGAGGAAAACATCTAAAAATAAAAGTTATATTCTACTCAGATGAAAACAGCAATTCAATGATTCGAGTAAAGTATTTTATAGATGCACTAAGGGTATGATTAAAGTGTTTCAAGCTTTCTGGTTATCTAAAAAAAAAAAATAATTTGTCAGATGTAAATAAATAAAAAAAATCTATTTCTACCTCCTGAAGCAGGAACAGCAAACAGAAAGCCCAATGTCAAGAATACTTCGTAGGTCCACATCACTCCAAAATTTCCTAAGAGATTTCCCACTGATAAAAGCAAAAAATGGGATCTTTAAAATTTGATCCGTCATTTAAAATATATTTTGATACTTATAATTTAAAACTTTTAAATGTAAATTAATCATAAATGAATAAAAATAAGCATTTTTGCTTTGTATATACTTATTATTACTTTTTTTATTTATTTTATTTTATTTTATTTATTTATTTTGCACAACATATCAATCGAAACAGTGCTAAATTTATACACTCAAATCTAATTCAATGAATTTCTTTAATTTCACAAAAAATAGAATTTAAAATGAGCATCATGGTGATAAGGTCAACTAATACAAAAAATATTTAAATGTAGTCAAGTTTAGTGATATTCTTCATTCGCCAAAAGCAAAATTCACTAAAAGTAATTAGTCAGTAAACATAAGCTGGTGGTGCTGAAAAAACTTTATTATTGAGAAATACTAAATGAGAGATTTTTTTATAGTTAATACCATTCTAATTTTGTACAAATTTACATGTGATTTTTAAAAGGATAGCTAATATTTGAAAGTTTGCTGTCATTTAAGCTCACCCAAACCATTAAATTCGTAACGAATTCTGTTTGAGTGATAATAACGGAAAAGAATAAATTAATTAATAAACGAAAGTTGCTAAGAAGTAAAGAAAGAAATATTTTTGCTGTTATAGATAACAGAAAAAAATAAAGATTGGAATTTTCTTCGTGTAATTTTTATGGGTAAAAAATAGTCAGTAATTATAAAAAAATGCATTTATATATCATAAAAAACAACCGAATTGATTTATACATTTATGTGTCAGATTTTATTTTAAAGAACACACATCACCAGATTTTCTCTAATAAAAGTTTTTCTACTGTGTTAAATTTTATAAAAGGATCTTATTTTATTCTGATATTGAAATTTACATGTTTCTATTAATTTTTTCCACAATGTTTACATTATTTCGTAGTATATATTGTTTGAGTTATTTTATAAAATTTAAATCCGTAATAAATAACACATAAAATAATCTGAAAAATTTATATCTTTATAACTTAGTGCGTAGGATTTTATAGTTCTATACTAATTCGCTCTTCATTATCTTAAATTTGGTGATTTTTTAATTATGTAATGAAGTTTTGGATAATTAATTTTCATTCTGTAAGACGCTTTTTAAATTTGTAGAAATGTTTATAACTTTTTCTCGTATTTGCAATATTAGATTACTTCAATAAAGTGCTAATTCAATTTACTGTGTTTTTCATGTTGTTAAGATTAGCGGCTTAAGAAAAAAGCGGTATTTTATCCCATCATCTACATGTCTGCTGAACAGATTTATGTATTTAAATAATTTTCACCTTATTTAAGAAAATCATTGAAATTGTCAACTATAATTGTGATGCTCACTTTTACCCCAGTAAATGAATGCAGTAAAATAAAATAAAAAACATTTTAATAATCAAAAATGTTCATTGATTAAAGAATAACTTACGAAATATGAACAAGGCTGCTCCCATCAGAGGGAGCCACGGTATGTCAGTCCAATGGATGATTTCCACATTCGTAAAATAGAATGCAAGAAAAATCGGCCACATCATCAAGATATTGAAAAGCCCTATAAGACTAAAGAAGAACGACATTTGGCCAAGGGTGACATCACCGATCATTTTCTTGAACAGGACCTATTAATTCAAGAATTTCAACACATATTACTTTAAACTCTTTTATATCTTTCGTTTTCTGAATGTTTTAATTCATTTTTAAAAATCGTAGATAGAGTAAATTATCTATGCATATTAGTAGTGACATGATTACATTTTCGTAATGAATAATTTGATAAATTAGCAGGATTTACAAATATTTATAATATTTTTAACGAAATAAATTTCTTGAATAATCAGACTATTTTTAAACGATAATTTTTTTTGTCAAATTTAATTTTTGCTTTCATTAGTGCTGCCATCTGTTGATAGAGTAAGAAACAAAATGTACTTTACATAATAAATCTATGATATTTAAATTGGTAATTTCTTAAATAAAATAACTTATTATATAAAGATATAAAATATATAATATATATTATTATACAAAGATATAAAATATATACATAAAGATATATAAATATATAAAGATTTTGATTCATATTTTAAAATCTATAGCAGGTACAGAAAACTTATATTGATTTAAAAGTGATTATTTTTACTAGTGCATAAATTAAGGAATTTTATTTGTCTTTTATTCAATCATTTTTCCCCTTATTTAATTTTATTTTTCAATTTTTATCTTTATCTTTTATTATTATATATCGATTTGCGCAGACAGTTGAAATTTTAGAAACTAACGTTACTTGTTATAAGAATATTTATCTTCCAAACCACATTTATAAAAAAGGACCATAAAAAGTAATTGAAAAGAATTTTTGCCCCTCTTTTTAATGTTTTCCTGTTAATCTCTAAGGTAATTAACGAATTGTGATTAATAATTCAATTTTAAATTAGTATCTTTGTATTATAATCATGAAGCGATAAAAGTCGAAAATAAAATACATATAATTTTGTATATTGTCTTTCAGACACTAATTAAATTTTTATTCTATTATATTTCATTTCACATATCATAAAAATTACTTTAGTATGTAATTATTACTTTTGTATGTAAAAATTACTTTTGTATGTATATGCTGCAGGATTTTATTTATTCATTATAAGTTCTTGATAAGCTGCCATAGAATATGTTTTTGAGGACCGATGTTTGTTGTTAAGATAACATTTTAGCTAATGCTGATTTCGCGAAAAATATATCAGGAATTATTAGATATATATTACTACTAAACACGTGAAACCATTTCTGTGTAACATATGCTTAAAACATATATATATATTTCATATACTGACATTAAAATGTTAGAAAATATTTAAATTTTTTATTTGAAAAATGCATACTGGCTGATATGAATGCTGAAATTCAATTTAAATTTTCGATTACATTTTGATAAACAATACTTAGAAATTAATTAAAGATTCAATTTTCACAGAAAAATTATAAAAACAATTCACTTGAGAAGAAACTAAGAATAAGAATTTTTTTTATAAATGTAATAGTTAAACAATTGAATGTAAACAGTTCAGTAACTAATGATTATCTTTAAATTACGTAAGTAAAAATTCTATTAATTTTACATGTGAATGTATTAAAATACCTCTTTCATAAAAGTGGAAATATTTATTTTATATATCATTAGTTTTTAATCGAATGCCAATTTTTGAATATCTCATAAAATGATTTTGCAAGTTATTTCTAATTCCAGTGTTTTACATAAAAATTTTAATTGAATGTAAAATTATTAATGTATTGTTACAGAAAGTGTTAATTTAAGTATATAGTTAAAGTACATTACGAAGATAAATTAAAAAATTTGAATTTTGATAAAAACAATTCCTGAAGGAAAAATATTTATCAAAATTCAAATTTCAATTTTAACTTTGAAACTGGATGTAAGAAAAATTTTTGTTCAAAACTATATTTAATTGAAATGAATTTATTACAATACAATCTTTATATAAATATAATTTTATTTGATATCTGGATAAAGTCTTGAAAAATATTTAATTGTACTAAATAATTATTTTTCAGATTATATGATGCATAAATCGTTGCAATTTTTAAAATAACTGTAAGGAACTTAACTGAACATTTTCTTTGAGTTTAGTTTTTATAAAAAGTAATAGATGGCGCCACAAATATTCCTAAGAAAAATGATTTTAACAATGAAATTTTATTTTTTTCACATTGTATTGCAAGTAAAATTTAAAATATCTTTAGAAAGAAATCTTACTTTTTATTATCTTGAATAAATAACAAAAAAAGAAACCAATTTCTATTTCGTTCAATTTATTAGCAAAGTACTGAGTCATATATTTTCTCGTACTTCTGTTGAATAACTTAAAAAATTTGGAAAGAAAAGTTGTCGCAAATATCGCCAATTTGATAGTAAATCATTTTATATTTTTTTCCATGCATATTTAAAGGGAATTAAAACAAATGTGTGGACCATAGGATAAAAATTATACTATTTTTAAAACAAAAGGTAGAGTCTTGCATAATAGTTTATTTTTAAATATATGAAAAATTTTTTTTTTTTTTTTTTCAATTCATTGTTTTAACAACAATGAAAAAATTATTTAAATGAAAAACTTAAAAAGCGAAACATTTTAAAAATAATAAGATTATGTTCCTTTCGTTAGCTGATAATACATTGCATCAACAATAACTAAATGTGAATGCGGTCGAAATAGAAAATTTGCAATTTTCCAATCAAATTACTTTCAGAATGGGTATTTTGTTTGCAATATTGCAGCGTCATTGCTCCTCTGATATCAAGTAAAGCTTCTTTTTGTACTCTCTAGAATATTTCTTTTAGATTCTTTCATAAAACCCTATCTCTATCTGTTCTATTATATTTAAGTCCTAGATTTTTAGCTTTTTGTAGAGCAAAGACAGAGAAATGACTATTAAGATTGAGCTCTTGTTTACAAAGCACAAATAGTTTATCAAAGATGCAATTATGTTTATAGCAACATAGTATTTTATTGTATGTTAAAATCATGTTATTTGGCATCGTTTTTTTTCCCCTGATTGATAAGAATTTACTTAGGTAGAGATTTCGTATTAATAACTTTGTAAAATTTCTCATAAATCTTTTTAATATTTGTTCAATAGATATAAGTTTTTCGTATTTTAAAAAGGCATGTAAAAAACTTCAAAAGTGAATGAAAAATGTGGAATAGGAGGAAAAAATTTTATTTACTTAAATATAATATGGTTTGAGATTCTTGCATTCAATTTCCGTTTAAAACTCATAATTAATGAAATAAAAAATTTTATTATTTTATCCTTTTATATAATATTTGAATTGAAAGATAAATACTATTTAAGAAGAGATTAGCTACATAAAAAGAATCAAAGGAATGTAAATATGATAATGTCAATAAAAACGATGAAAAATGTATTTTGATAAAAGTATTTTATTTTATTGTTTTGCAGTCGATAGAAGATATTTCGAAAATTCAGTTTTAAATTCATAATTAATGAAAACAATTGTTTATTATTTTGAAAACAATTTGTTTATTATTTGATACTTTTTAAAAATGATATTCGAATTGAAAGAAAATATTATTTAGAAAGAAATTATCGATATAAAAATTAATCAAAGGTATGTCAAAGGTATCCATGATAATATCAATAAAAGCATTGAAAAAATTATTTTCATGAAATTTATTGCATTGTTTTCGAGGCGATAGAAGATTACAAGAAAATCAAGCCAATTTTGATCCGCATTTTTATTCATTAAATTTTTAGGGATTTCTAACATATCTTTCATATTTAAAAATTATTAAATTATTAATATATTTTTATTAAATAGTAGCCAAAAATATTGCAGTATTTTTATTAAAATATTATTATAATGGATTTAAAACTTGTACTGTAGAACAAATGATTAATAATTTAATCAAAAATGACTAAAAACTATAAAAAAAATAGTTTTCTACATTTGGAACTATCATTTTTATTCAAAGTTTGAAACACTTTGATCACATTCAATATCAAAAATTAAATAAATGCAATCATGTAAAAAAAATTACGTTATTGAAAACATTTACAAGTTTTAATAGATTACACATTTATTATAAAAAATTATATTTAAATAATGTTATACTACTGTCGATAAAATAATGAATGTTTGAATAGTTTAGTGAATGTTTTACTATTTTGTTTCTTAGAAATCAGCTTAATTTTAAAACTAATTTTTATTATTTTTAATCTTATGACGTTGCGTATTTATTTTAAAATCAATTAATTTCCATTACTTTATATTATAATCCAGCTTAAATCTCACAGTTGTAAAAACAATTATACATGGAAATTGTAAACATGATATGCTTACAATTTCCATGATATATTTATTTTTTTTATCTTTACAAATAGTTTAATTTTTATATCATTATTTTCAGCTGTGAATATTTCAATATTATCTCGGGAAATTGAGATGTTTTTAGGTATTAACTATAAATAGGCAACATAATATATTTTTTTCAACTAGTTGTCCTGATTTTATGTACGTGTTACCTTATAGACTGCAATGCCGGCCGCTGCCGCAGCTGCAAGGACAACACCTCCAAGGGTCAGTGCTCGTGAAACTCCATCCATGTATGCAAACAAAGCGATGCCAGTGTTACACATTATGACAGCGACGATCTTTAAAGAGAATAATTGTCATATATATGTGTTTTATATAATAATGATATGCAAAATGCAGGAAATTCTGCATATATAATGAGTATAATATTGAAACAATACACAATCAAACACAATAAAACTGTGTGAAATATTGAATAATTTTCTTAGCTGCTTTGTTAATGTCAAAACTTTAATAATTCCTTACTTTATTATAATCAAAATAAGAAAGTTTTATATTCTTCATTAACCTGAATGAACCCGTCGACATATTATGCATGAGAATAGCATCTGGAGAAAAAGTCATTCTAAATTAAGATATATAGAAGAAAAACAACTTTACAATTATTAAAATGAAAAAAATATGCGTGTAGAATAATAGCTTGTTTTAAGCAATCAGGATGTTTTAAGTAAATAAAAGAATCATTCAGTTTCTTCATGAATATTTTACCATGCTTATTTAAAATGATTGTATGTTTTGCAGATAGAACTAAAATTAATGAAACACTGAAGTTGTTTTAGTAGCAATTCATAGGCATAATTTGTTATTCCGTGGAAAATTCATCAACATGAGCAACGATAGCACCTCACAGAAGCAGGAATATTAAATATCGAAATTTTCATTTTTAGTATCAATAAATATTATGAGCTGAAAGGAAAATCAAAACTAATTTTATGAACAATTTCAAATAGATTTTTATTAGCATAAAATGTGTTTGAAATAGTCGAAATAAGTTAAATTAAAGGTTTTATATTTCTTAGAATTAGGAATGATCCCAATTTTTATTATTATTATATAATTTCATTTTAAATAAAAGTTTCATTTTTAAAAAAATTTTAATGAAAGGATTTTGAAATTAATATATGCCACTTTTATTTCAATAACCATTATTCAAAGAAATTTTCATTACTCTAACGCATATGTGAGTCATACCAATTTGCATCATTCTTTTAAGATCAATTTGTAAATTAATGAAAAAATATAGTTTTGATATTTTATTATTTTACGTACTTATTTTAATAACAAAATATTTCTAATTGTTTTAAAATATTACAGTAATCCAACATTATCTAATATTACAACTAATATCCGATACTAAAATTAAAGTAATTAAAGATTTACACATAATTATTACTTTGCATTTGTAATGCATATGTGTGTTTGTATGTTTATGCAGTTGTGAGCGCTTAAATAGATTTGTAGAATACCGGAAGTAATTTCAAATATAATTGTTTTCGTATAAGGAATTACGAATATAACATTTCTAGCATGCACATTTCTTACAAATACCTTTTTAGCTGCAAACGATGGTTGAGAGGATAAATGAAAAAAATATTAAGAAAGGGATAAATATTTTGAATGGTTAGTTTTCAGGTTTGGTAAGAGGAAATGTGACATTCTTTGAAGGTATTTAAGTCTATTTTCAATATTTATTAAAAAGTAGGGAATGTAAAGTGAGAGTCCAAATATATGAAATTGTGCAGATTGGTATTGAATCAATTGATTCAGGATCACTTAGATCAATAATTAGTTGTACAAGATGTGGTTTATTTCTGAATTCCAACCCACACTTTCAAAATTAAGGTATAAGCAAAATGTCTAAAAATATCAAATATTTATAATAAATTCTGAGATTTCATTGTCTTTGGCCTGAGGAAAAAATGATATTTGAACTCAATTATAATAAAATTGGACACTCTACATATTTTAATTTTTCCTATGTAAAAAAGGATGACTCTAATATACTTTTTCTCAAATCAAAGGATTCTTATTTTTTTATGTTTTATTCTCAAATAGTTGAACTAAAATTAAGATTGGAAATGTAGTTTTATTCAAAAATCGAACTATCACAATATGATTGAAAAAACAATATTCAAGACAAAATCTAAAATGAACTAGATTACAGGTGATGGACAGTTTACATTGCCTATACTTCTTAATGATAATAACCAGTGACAATAGTAAATAAATTTTATTTTATTTTATTTCATGTCTTCATTTGATTATTTATCAACCCAATATAAGAGACGAATGAATAAATGGACATTATTTTGTATAATTAAAAGCTTACCAGTTTAAAAAGTGTCTCTTTAATTGAGGAACTTGCAAAAGAAGCAAGAGACTTAATCAACATCTCCAAAAAGTATGTTACACTTGAAGACGCAAATGCCACTGTCCGATACCGACTTAAAGAGAAGACCATTAAGATGAGTTTAAAAATATGCCAGATTGATTCCAACCGTGAAATCACAAAGACAATTACATTATTGAAAACAAACCATTTCCATCGCATGAAAATAAATGTAGACAATAGGAGGACATATGTAAGTATAGAAACTGTCTTGAAGAAAAAGTTTCACTAAGCCTTATTTTCAATTGTCCATCAATAATATACTCTCTCTTTGAAACACCGGATAATACTCATTTGATATTGATCTCCACATAGAAAATACAGTGTAACTTTTCTAAAGTCGTCAATGGCAGTCATGGATCCGTTTGACTTCCCAAACACGACACCAACCAATCAACCTAATATAAATATATATTTTATGCGTGCTCTATAAGAAATCCCCTTTGTCGTGACACAGATTAAAGGAGTATGAGTAATACAGAAAAATGATGCTATTTCTTCTAGATTACCAAAATAAAAGAAAAATGTTCAACCTCTTTAATATAATTTTTGAACCTCTTTAATATAATTTTTGAACCTCTTTAATATAATTTTTGAACCTCTTTAATATAATTTTTGAACCTCTTTAATATAATTTTTGAACCTCTTTAATATAATTTTTGAACCTCTTTAATATAATTTTTGAACCTCTTTAATATAATTTTTGAACCTCTTTAATATAATTTTTGAACCTCTTTAATATAATTTTTGAACCTCTTTAATATAGTTTTTGAACCTCTTTAATCTGATTTTTGAATCTCTTTAGTAAACCTTTTTAGAACTCTTTTTGAAAGAAATTTTTAGTACACTTTTTGTTTTATACGAATAATTTGCTAAAGTGTGTGGCAATGGCAATTTTCATTTTCAAGTTTTCATTAAAAAATTCTATTTCTTAAACTGAATATTTAGGAAAAAATGTCAGAATAAAGTTTTGAAATGAATATTGTGAAAGAAATCTATTAAACCTAATCAAATTGAATTTATACCAAAACAATTACATTTTAAAATATTCACTTAATTTAAAAATTTTTAAGCACATTATATAGTTATCACCCAAATTTTCTTTATTAAATATTACTAAAAAATCAAGAAAATTTCAAATTTTAATGTAGTCTCTTTTATTAAATTTTGAAAATGGCTATTTGTTTCCGATTCAGTTTATGCTTAAGGTTATTGAATTCCTCTTCGTAATCTCTACTATTAAAATTTTTAGTCAATGATTCATTATAAAAAGATTATTTATATTGAATTATATGTTCAATTTACGCAATATCTATGACTTTAACTTCTCATAATATGCACTTAAATATTTCCAAAACAAGCATTAGAAAGGGCTGCAACATTTTTATGCAATAAACGTCAGTAACATTTAATTCTAAGCCTTTCTTGTTATTAAAGATTTTATAAAATAGTGTTCAGTGAAAAAAATAATGAGCATTCTTTAATAAACATCTTGAAAATTTGCACAAAATAAAAATAGACGAAATGTCTGAAAAAGCTTTTCATAGTTATCATTTTTAATACGTATTATCTTTAAAAAATGAAACAATAAAGAAAGTTTGTTATCAAAAGTAAAGGTTATCGCATAAAAATTAAATAGTAACTATTTGAAGAATTTGGATCCTGTAACAAATATAAAATAATAGGTACAAATTTCTTTTTCGTAGCTTTTTCCCTCAAATTAAAAGATTTGTGTATTATTATCGAAACTTGAGCACTTAAAATACATTTCCTATATATTATAAAACTAATATTAAAATAAACTTCATATATATGTCTCTACAAATTGTAATTCGTTATATAATAAGTCGGATCAAATTTGTAAAATTAAGAAAAGCTAAAGATATTAAATAATGTCAATTTTAGTTGATTTGGTAGAAAAATGTAAATATTTAGAGAGATGTAAGAATTAAAATACTTAAATTTTCAGCATAATGATGTTTGATTGTATTTTTTAAACTATAGAATAAGAGATTAGAACCAACAACTACAGGAAAAACAATACATTTATTATTTCGAATGTTCATATTTTTATAAAAAAATATTTAATAAATATTTTACTGTCTGAAGACTATATTATAAAATGTTTAAATATAATTAATATTGTAGAGACAAATTTTTATGGGAACGAAAACATACAATTAAGGAAAGCAATAAGTATAGTGTGCATCAATTGATTAAATATATTCCTTAAATAACTATTTTTTTCCAAAAGGAAACTTAAGTAAATAGTTTGTGCAATAATCACTAATTGGTTTTTGCTTTATCTCTCTTGAGATTCCATAAACTACCTTCAAATGGTATTTCTCAATTCTTTCTGGCAAAATAGAGATGGATAGCTCTTTGAACCTAGCTGCTGACAAGTGTTATATTATTGCTGCTTAATAAATGGATTGAGCTAATAATGGCGAGTCTTACCCTTATGCCGACGAACTGCTCCTGCAGGAGGACCCACGAGAGCAAGTAGATGAAGGCGACGTGAGTGGTGTAGAGGGCGATGACGTCAGTGGCGTCCAGAAGGGTCAACGAATACACGAATATGTAATTGGAAAGCACCCACAAGACGGTGAACAAGCCACAACGACACAGGAAGCCAACGAGGCTAAAGCCCCTTTCCTGGTAGGGCTGTAGGCATTCTCTGCAAACAACACCATACAATATGATGCAAGTTATTGTATACTAATTTAGCAAATATTAGAAAGTACAAAAATACAAAAAATTAGAAAATTGTATATAGAATAACAAACAGTTATTAATAACATTTTCATTTAAGAATTATTCCTTCACTGAATGGAATGGAATTCAAATCTTAAATTATATTTAACAAACATATAATAAGATTTTTTTTTTAATTCAATTACTTTTTTGTAGTAACTTTTCCAATTTTATTAAAAAATAGTGAAAAAATAGTAGCAATTTATTTTAAAAGAAAATAAATAAGACAATTTCAAATGAATTTCATAAATTAACAGCCGTATATATTTCCTTTTTTAAATTGCTCATATGAAATCACTGATATCTAACATATTTCAAAAATTTCTAAATTGAATAGCCATTGATTGAATGAACTTGTTACTAAGATTTTTCAACATTGTTCTTAGCATACTTTTCAGTAAGCATCCTCCTACACTTTTATTATAAATGCCTTACACCTGTATATGTAAAGCGGATAAAAAGATTAACTTTTAATTACTAAATAGATAATTAAAACTTTCAAATAGTGGGACATTTTATTCTATTGTAATTAGATAACTTAAATAAATCAAAATACCATGCTAAATGTAAACCTACATCATCAGACAAAAGTAGTAAAAAAAAATAACTCGTAAAATAGATAATAAATGTTTTAAACATAAACATGTCAATAATTAACCTATTTGATTCATGATAAATATTAAATAATTACTTATTTGAAATTAATAAAAATATTTATTCATTCAAAAAATAGTAGTTTGAATATATATTTTGCGTGTGTGTGTGAATTAGCCTGAATATTTACGAAAAAACTGCTTGATTAGAGCTACTGTATTCTCAAGAGTAGTATTATCAAAGTTCATTTAGAGGGATAAATAAATGAAATATATTCTTTTGAATATCATTTCAAAGGAGTTTTTAAATTTGAAATTAACATTTAAAATCTGTATTCATGATACTGTTACATTTTTTACCAATACTTTTATATGAAAATCGGGTTCTTGGCAATTCAATATTAACAGCTTTTGCTGCGGTCAATTTTCGCATATAAGTTTACGAAATAAACAAAATCCTCGCATATATAATGTAAACTTAAATTACTTGGTGATAAATAAGAATACAGCAAAACAAATGTAATAAATATTCGAAGACATTACTTTCTATGTCCTGATTAGATGTAACTGGAAAAAAAATTAAAAATTTGATTTTCATGATTGTTAATGAAACTTTTGACAGTCTAAGAAGAAAATTATGAAATATAATTGATAAATATATCAATAAGATTAATCAAGAACAATGACAGAATTTATCTATAAAATAATATTATTTCCTATTTATCGGAAAATAATGAAACTTCAACCCATGTTAATATGTGTAAACATTATCATTGAAATCATTATTTATATATAAACGTATAGTAAAATAATATCTTTGGATGATTTTGTCATTAAAATAATCCACAAAAACTGTTAATTAGACTCTGTGCTTTAATGTTTATCATGAAAACACATTTACTGAAGATAGTTTATATGTATTTTAAATTATATTAAGAATTTAATTACAATAGATTGATTGTGTGTACAATCAGATTATAAATACAGCTTCTGCGTTTGTTTGTGTATAGTTGGTAATTCGGTATTATAATTTTTTATATGTTTATGGATCGCATTCATACGAAACACTATAATCTACTCGTAGTACTATTTGTCTAATATAACCATAATTTTATAAAATAGTTCATAAAATATTTGGAAAGTCTACTAATCGTTTATAAAGATGATTTAAAAAATTAAATCAATAAGTGTTAATTATTGCGATTGCTAAAGATATATAATTTCAATTTCTTAGTATAGCACGGTTTTTGTTTAAAACTTTAAAATCATATTAAGGTCATTCTTAACGCCTTTATCATTTCCAAAACAGGTATCACATGAAAAATCTTTCAGTTTATGTAAAAGACGGGAGTTATAAGAAGTAAGGTTCATATTATCAAAAAATTCCCTTGCTAGCCCATTGAGCTAGCGATTACTATGTTAGAACCATGATTTGAAAGTGGGTAAAAGTCCTGAAGAAGCCCAATTCCTTCTTGAAGGACTTCCTCCTTCTATTTTGAATGACTTGTCGTAATTTTCTTAGATTCATACAAGAAACATTTTCTTAGAATTTCTCTGAGAAAGTTTTCTAAGAAAGTTAAGCTATCGTAGCGCCAGTTGTCATGAAATGCAGTGAATACGTGGCTTATGAACTGGTGTCAGCAGAGCATAACATAAGCTCATGACATGAGAAAAGATCATATGAACTGATATTACAATAACTTCAAAGTGAGAAGTATATTTAAAAAGTAGTAAAGAAAATGTCATGTATGTAATAGTTTGCTTTTAATAAATATTAAGTTTTTTCATTTTTTAAAAAACAAAACGGTCTTTTTTGTTTTTAATTTTCGATTCACACTTGTACCATTTATCTACCCATTTTTGTCCCTTCTCAAAATAGTCACGTTTTTAGTCCTCTCTAAAATTGTTGACGCAGTTTTTGAAAAAAAAAATGTTACCAAGCAGACTTTTGTAAATGTGAATAAAAGCTAACAATTATGTGCTTTAAGAAAAAAAATCACGACATAATTATTTGGCTTTCAATCTTTTATCGTCATATATTATATGCATATAAAACAAAGTTTCGTATCTGTTGATTTACAAGGACTCCGAAATTAAAGAATCTACGTCATGATTACCTCAACCTTCAAATGGATTACCGAAATTATAATCAATTTTTGGAATTGGACTGAAGTGGGATTTCTCATTATTATTTTAGATGGTAGGTAGATTATGGAGGACTCTTTTAGAGATTAATACTTAGGTGCTTATAGCTCACATTGAAGAAGATATTTGGCGATGACTTATAGGCAATAGACTATGATTATTTAATGGAGGCTTATTTTAAATTAATTTGTAGTTTTTGTAGGAACTTGTCATTTTGATAAGGGGACAAAGAAAATAAATGAATAATTGCTATTGTATACGATGTTACTCGCAAACCAAACCATCATAATTAAATAATTATCCTAAATTATATAAATATACTCAGAGTATCACTTCTGAGCCGTGAATCATTTCTGCAGACTAAAATGTGCAGCCCAGTTACTCAATAACATGATGCCAATAAAGTACCATAAAATTGGAAAAAGCACAACTTACGTGATTTCTTTTTTAAAGGCTGTTTTTTCAGAGGGCGGAGCGCATAATCTGGAGATTAAGTATATGGGAAAAAATAGAAAGTTGAGTGATGCGCAGATCCATGTTGTGAAGAAGGGGGCGTTGTACAGGGGGAAGAGCATGATTGATTTGCCGTCAGCAGATTGCGAGTTGTTGCCCACTGTGGCGATGATGTGTGCGTTGGCCTCCAAGGCTTGCGAGTAGTCGACGTACATGGCTCTCAGCAGGTGAGTGCCTCCGACCCATGCCACTGCAACGAAACACGTGAGGAACAGGCCACAGGACATACGTTTCCGGTGCTCTGTAAAGCATGTCCTTCTGGTGACTTGTACGTAGGCCTGAGTCTCCCGCTGTCCATCGCGGTTCTCAAGCATAGCATCCCCTGGAAGAACATAAAAAAGGATAATCACTGTCATGTTTTGCTCGAAAAGCTGGTTATAGTCAAAATAATAATCCCCCAGGTTTTATTCTTTTCAAATATGTTTTTATTACTTGTGATAATTTAACCAGCAATTAAAGATTATGGAAATGCAAAACAACTGTAAGACATTAATATTTGATTATAGGATTCAAAAACATGTATACCATTACAATCATAAAATAAACCTTTTCCTCTTTAAAAACTGAATAACTTGTACTTGATATATATACATATATATATATATATATATCATGTATGTATATACAGAAATGGACTGTTGACATTATGGAAATAACAGCAACAGTTTTCCAGAAAGAATTTTTACAGTAATTTAAAAACTGCTCTTGACTCTTGTATCATTGTAAGCATCACAATGAACAACGCATTTATCACAGTACTGTCATTCTACTGAAATAACGATTATAATCAGTTGACCACCCTATCTAGGGCTTAGAGTGCCTGACTGCGGATAGGGAGGTACGGGGCTCGATTCCTGGTTCGGGCATGGATGTACTTTTTCTCTCTATCTATCCTGTTTTTGTCCCTTCCTGTGTATGAATGGTTGCCTACCCTATAAACGGTTCCCTATGGCATGTGTGCACTAAAGCAGTCGGACTTCACACCCAATATAGTTCAGTATGAAAAAGTTGATCAGCGCACCCCATTCCCCCATTCTGTCAGCCTAACTGGCACAAGACAAAAAAAGAAAAAGTTAAGATGAATGACATATATGTGAGAGGAGGCTACTTATCCTATATATAGAGAGAGACATTGCACAATGTCACTAATACGATAGCTGTCCAATGATATAGTTTTTGCTATATTATGAGTAAAGAAGACTTTTCTCGAGAAACTGTAGGAAGTGCATATCTTTTTCTGGTCATTATTAACTACAATACTGATTTTTAATCTGAGAGTTTCTTGTGGGTAAGTTCAGAAAATTTCATCCTTATTAGCAATGTGACTTGTCAGTGAATAGGGAAATATTGTTCAGTATGATCCTCTCAGACAAGATGTTATAGTAATTGACTTTTTGTTTTGGTAAAATGTTAGCATTTGCCAAAGCTTTGCAATAAGAGAAATCATTGAGAACAGTTAATTGAATATTAACAAGTCTCTAAATTTTTCATGATTACGTACTGTCTCATCTGTATACCAATACGATTGCTTTCTCTAATTACTTCATACTCCTTAAAAACAAAGGAGAATTTGACAAGACTGTATTAATATACTAGTTATCGTCCAGCTTTAATCTTACAAGGTCACCAAAAATCATTGTTTCTAATCAACAATTTATGGCTTGCATTAATAATCCGAAGTCAGCAGAGATTCATTTCGAAAGTCGTACTCTGTTTATGCTTAATAATAAACTTACTACGTTATTATAATCCTGGAAACTGTGTTCATGTTTCATGCGTGAAGCAGCCAATTTCTAAAATCAATGGTTAAAATCTATCGATCAAAAAATAAAATACTTTTAACTATCAAGATATAGTCAATTTTTATTACAACAGTATTCCAATACTAACAATTCTCTGTTACAATTCATAACGTAACTAAAACTTGAATATAAATTTAAAGTAAATTGTGCGGAGTTGAAATTTTTGTATAATTGGAATCTGACATATAAACTTAATATCATTAGATTAATTAAATTTACTAGTTAAAATTACTTATTTTTAAGAAATAATACTGCCCAATTTTAGATTTGGTGTTATATTCAAGCATTAAATAAGATTTAGAAAATTCTGTTTGAAATGTTTGCTTATTTAGTTTTAAAAATAAGCTGAGTATAGAAAAGTAAAACTAATATTCAGTGTAGTTAATCATCTAAAATTAAATTTATAAGCAGAATATTTTTCTTAATTTGCTAGATACTCTTTTTTCATGTCTTCTTGATATTGATTTTAAAGTTTACATGGATCATACATATCTGTCCATTCGTTATTTACTTAAAATTGTAAAGATTATTCTCAAAGATATAATATAGCTTTGAATTATATGACAATATAACAACTATACATTTCCCAATAAATATAAACTTAAATGGGAATTGTTATATTTTATAAGAGCAGATGCCTTAAGTGTAAAGGTCTAAAGTCTTTTGCTTTAAAGTGTACAGAGGAAAATAAAATTATATACTGGTGTTATTTAATCTTGAATTTCTCAGCTTTTTCTCATCATATATAACTCCATGAAATTACACTTTTACAACACTGTTTTTCAACAGATTTATAATATTTGTTTTACAAATCAAGCTTTTAATTTACTTTAAATTAATTAATTCAGTATATTTCAATACGTTAAACATTGAAAATATCATTCATCATTTGAAATATTTCCATAAATTTACTTAAGGTCTCTTGAATGTTAACATTTCAAATTTAATTTCAGATATATGTGATTTTGTTCAAGCCGATGATAGCTGTACCTTTCCGATTGTTTTCAAATATTATCTTTCCAAATTCATCTTCCACATTTAATTCCAATTTATTCCGTCTATTATGAAACAGTCAAAGATTAGTTTTGATAGAATGAATAGCGGATATTTCCCAATGTATGATTATGAACTTATTGAAACAAACATTTTCTTATTTATGATGGCATTCCCTTCTTTTTACATCAAATCATTTAATCCCTTTTCAAAAATTTAATTTCTGTTTTTGATTTTTCAATATTACACTGAAATTATAAAACATAATAATCATATCTAAAATTTCTTTGTTATTTAATTTTATAATTTAAATTTTTACGGCTTTTTTTTTAAAAAAATGAACTAATATACAATCAGGGTCTTTGTAATAAAATATCTGAGATATAGTATCATAAACTGTTGAATAATTATAGATATATGATGAGTTCCCGATTTCTTTATAATTTTCTGTCGAGGTAAGTGCTTGAGGGTCTTCAGAGTTTCTTTATGCGAAAATCCCGGCCTACAATCTGTAAAAAACATACTTGTATGGAAGCCAATACGCGACAATTTTTTTTAAATTCAACAGAATTCGCCTTTTATGCTAAAAATAATATAGTGTCAAAGTATAATAAAAGAAATAACAGAAAAATTTAAATACTGTGATAGAGAAATCTTTATTTAATGATAATATTGATGGAGATATAAACTAAAATATTTAATTTAAGGTGATGAACTAATTAAATGTTAGGAACTAAACATAATCTTTCGTGTAAAATCATTAATATTAAAATCTATAAATGAAATATGAACATTTTATAGTCATTATAAAGAAATCTCTAATGAATTGTATAACTTTGGTTTAATTTTATCTTCTAATCTTGATATTTAATTCTTGGTTAAATATAATCTTCTTATACTTTGCTTTTGAATAGATTTTCTATCTAGTATTTAAATTATTATAAATTGAATGTCTATCTAAAATGCAATCTGTTCGCTTCAAATTAATTAATTCATAAACAAATCATATCCTTTTTCAATAAATCGATTCTAAAATTACTCAACTAAATTACTTTTACGAATATTTCTATTCCATTGATTTCATGAGAGCAATTTACTTATCACACAAGCTTGGAAGATTTTAATTTGATTACTACCTTATTTGAGAAAACATAAACTTGAAAAACAAATAACGAGCAATAAAATCATTGGAGGGATCATTTTTCAAATAGTAGGAAATAGCGTTTTGAAAAAAATTTGTAAGCAATCAGTAGCTCAGAAAACAATGAATCATAATAACTTCTCCTTCTGGAGAACAAAAATTCTTTGGAGCAAATTTTATTTACTTGGACAGATACATTATTTTTGTAGTATTGTATTCTTCAAATTTAAAAAAAGATTTTCAGTTTTATTTCTTAACTATTTCCAGCGTTAAATTTAATGAATTAAGTATCCTTATAGTAAAGAAAATTTAAAGCATTAAAACTATATTTCAATCTCAGTTGTTGAGCATTATCTCAATAGAATCACCATAACTTAAATATTAGCTCCTCTGGTAACAAATTATGCTATGATATATATATATTTTTGATAATTATTATATAATATACACATTTTCTGAAATAAATAATAATTCTTTAACTTTCTTTTTTTCCATTTGAATATGCAATTAAAAGCTTCTTAAAAATTTAACTGTTTTTTCCCATATAAATAACGGAAAATTCATTTGTTTTTTATTTATTTATTTATTTAATTTATTTATTTATTTTTTTTGTACTTTAAGTAATTTTATTTATTGAGAAATATTGTAGATACAAGAAAAAATATTTGGCTGATGAATTATTTATATTACTGACGATATGTTTTCTTAAAAAAATTATATTACAATTTATTCGTGCAATTTTGTAATAAATAGTGAAAGATCAATTTACTGTATGTTTTCATCTAAATGAGCAATGAAAACCATTTTTTAAATATGAAATAAATCAAATTTTATATTTATAATTAACTATTTAATTCTAATTTTTTACTCAATATTAATTTTTTATATGTCAAAAGAACCTATCAAATATTTATATATTTAATATGTGAAGTATTTGTAAAAATGAAAATTCAGTTAATCAATTTTAGAAATACTTCACATGTAATAAATCTCCATTAAAGCCATTTTTAAACAATATTTTCGTGAAGCAATTGATTCTTCATAAATGTTTATAATATATTTTAACAGTCAAATTTATAAATCTCATAATATTTAAAAGAGGTTAATTTTATGCACCTATTCTCGTTAAACAATTTCGGTCCACATTTTTTATCAGAAAATTTATTAAAAATTTTCATAAATTGTAAATTTTATAAGAATTTAAAATGAAATTAATCAAAATTTGCATGGGGTATTATGGAGTACCACACATAATTATGCACAGAAAAAAGATTTTTTAGCTTTTACTTATTGAATACTAAATATGATTTCACAATAAACAATATCATACTATATTGATAAACTATATTTTTGGAAACAGAAGTTATATGAAGAATATTTCATTCTGAAGTTTTTATTAAAAATTACGAATTAACTGTCATAAATAAGTAGGAAATTCTTTCTTAAATCTCATGAGAAAACCTCAAGTAAAAATTATAACAGGAAAAAATTATTTAACTCATTCTAGATTTATGGCTTTCGATATCTTAAATTTTAAGAAACTTTTGCACTCCAATTTATTTTACAATTTTTAATATCAAGTCATGGATTTATTTTTGTAAAAATATTTACTGTTACAAATCTTGTTTTTTCTTCTTAATGTTATAAAAAGTTTATTTAATAAAAAATTGGAATGATATATACATTTATAAAATATAAAAGTTTTAAATGCATGTTATCAAATCAGTTGCAGTAAATGAAAAATAAAAGCCTACAAAATGTTTTTCATTAAAAATAAAATAATATGTTTTTGTAAATTCCAAACAGAAAACAATGAATCACATTTACATCAATATAAAAGCAAATAATTTTGCAATATATTTTATTTAAAACAATCAATAACTACATTTATTCAATTATATTATATGAGAAAAATTCATGACATATTTTTTATTAGAGTACAATAATATAATGAACTTTATTTTACTGTTATATAACCCGATTTTGTTAAGAGTATGAAATTCACTGTAATAAAGAAAATTATAATTTCTAATCATTAAATAAACTTTTCCACATACCAGTACTTCATCTCTAAATTTTATTATAATTTTTATGTCACAATCAAATTTGATAAAAATTGAAAAGGAAATATTGTTAGAAAATAAACAAATCAATAATATTAAAGTAATTTTGATACATTAATTTTTTAATTCAAATGAATAAAGATCACTAATCGTTTTAAATATATATAAATATATATATGTATGCATTAGAAATAATAGTTAAGTAAATTTCACAATATATCATAACATTAACTTATAATATCACTTAAAGTAAATCACTATTCAGTAACTATCAGAATGATTTCATAAAAAGTCATTTTTGTCTGTAACATTTTAAACATAAAAAGAATGATGGAATTTTATAAGACTATTAAAATATAAACTTTATCAATTTGATTCGCGAAATAATAGAGACCTAAATAAATTAGAAGTACGAAAGTTTATTAAGCATTTATAAAATAACGTTTTATAATTTTATAACTTAAATGAGACATAATTCATTGTAATCTCATTTAATTTAAAATATTTTCATCAAATTATTGGAATTAAATGTAATTTTTTTTTTTTGCAAAGCATAATGTGTTATTAAATCAGTTATGCTACTTTACCAGTAAATTTAATGAATATTAAAAAATTAACATTTCATAATTTTATTACTCAAATTAAGGAATACTCTTTTATGTACTCTCCATTAGTTTGAAATAATTTATTCAAATTATTTAAATTGAAGGAAAATTATTTGCAAAACTTCGAATAAAATTAAATCAGTTGAATTACAAAGGTTATATCACGTAAAAATTTATTAAAATTTTTATAAGATGTTTTGTATCACAAATTACAAAAGGAGTTTTATCATTCAAAATAAGATGTGTAAAATTGTTTTGTAAGATGTCAAAACATAGTTTTATAAATGCTCAATAACCTTATTGGAAACGTGATCTTATGGAAAATAATTACAAAATATCCATAGGGAAGTGATTGATTTTAGTACCAATTTAACTAAGGAAAACAGTGAAATGAAAAATTATAGAGATCAATGATTTTTTATACATATTATCCACTTAATAATCAGAAGAAATTGTATTAAACATGAGTGATATAGATATTTTTATTAAAATAATGAGATAATGTTTTAAATGATTCAAGATTGTAGTAAAAAAAACCGCTATTAATACTGTGCACTTCCAGTGAAGTGAATAGAAGTTTCTCTTACCCTGCAGTTCCCAGTTTGCGAATCCCAGACCGGAAGGCAACATGTCACGAATAACGTTGTAAACAAGCGTTAGGAACATGAGCCACCAGTGTCTCTCGGATTCTCTCAAGAGCATCCGAACTTCGAAAGGATAGTGCTTCCGATTGCCTGAAAGTGACGTCACCGTACTCTGAAAATTTGTAGATGGTGTATTTCTGACGTCACTGAGCCCCTTAATAATCAGGTATATCGTCCTTGGCTGAAGCTAGGTGGTAAAGAAATATTCCGAAAGGATCAATCTTTAAATGAAGGACAAAACACTCTGTTGCTCATGGTTTCTCTCTCTCTCTCACGGATCCCGTGGTAGCCATGGTAACATCGCGTAACCATGACTACAGGAACTGACAGTTCATGATAAACGTGGTTTTTCGATTTGAAAGTGGGTGGAGCTTAACCGAAACATGTGAACCAGGAAAAGTTAACTCAGGAACTTATAGCATCAATCATTAGATAAAAAATCGACTTCTTTGAGGAAAATGAATATATCTTTCATTTTTCTATAACGGACGTTTGCGATAGCGAAGCATAATGGAATATTTTATAATAGACGATTTTACATTATTAGATTTTTATTAATGTCAAAAAGAATCAAAAAATTTCATCAAACTATTTAAATACTTGATACAACGTATTTCTTCTCATATTAAGATATATTTTCATGAAAAAATTTGATAAAAACTTTAGAATAATATACTTACAGCCTATTGTATTTTAAATTTAATCTATTATATACATGTAGAAAAAATAAATAAATAGTAAAAATAAAGATTAATCATTAAATGCAATATGTATAATATAATTATTTATTATTTTGCGATTTAAATAAATAAATAGTATATGGGTTTTAGATAAAATTAAATAATATCTGTAAATATTTAATATTACTGGAATGAAATGTGATAGTTATAAAAATTTTTTGTGTTGTATATTTTGAAGAGAAATATCTACGATTGTTGTATTAAAGAATACAAATTGTCCTGACAAGAAAAAAATTAACATTGCCTGAGAATCAGTTGTTTTGATTTTTAAAGTTTTAGAATGATATTTTTATTTGTTTTTTTATTATATACGAGTTTAAATGAAAAGAAATAAAAATAAGAAATGGAAACAAAAAGAAAAGAAATAAAAAACTACAAGACATTTGAATACATTTACAAATAACAAATGTTTTGTAAGTGATTAAAAAATTTTCAAAATGTGCAAACCGTTATTTTGTTTTAATAAAAAAAATTTTCTCACATCATAAGTTTACTTCTGAATACTTGATAAAAATATTTAATTGTATAGCACCATTTAGTTTTATTGTTAACCAATGGATGTGGTAGATGATATGCATTAATATTGCTTTTATAAAAAAAAAGTATAAGGAATTTTATCTATGTAAAATATAAAAATATGGCATGAAAAATCATGTCACCTCATGTATTTTTATTAATTATCAAAAAAATGTGTTATTCAGATTCCAACTTTATGTGTTACCTGATAGGTAAATTTTATTCTATATGAGGATTAATTGAGGAATTTTAACTCATTTATATTTACCAGTCAGTAATGCATATATATATATATATATATATATATATATATATATATATATATATATATATATATATATATATATATATATATATATATATATATATATATATATATATATATATATATATATATATATATATATATATATATATGTATATATGTATGTATGCATGTATGTATGTATAACTCATAAATTTAACTTGAATAAATGATGAAATTTCTCCGCTTACAAGGATTCATTTTTGTACTTGTATGCACGACGAACTATGTAAAATCATATTAGAATCTAAACATATTAAAATACAAAGGAAATAGTATATATTATATATACTTTAATTTTGATTTATCGACTAATTCGCTGCTAAGTAATATACTCTATTAATTCAGTAAATAAATCAAAAATTTTAAACCCCATTGAAATACACGTAAGTAGACATACCTGAATTATATTTTGAATTTCGAATTCATTTTTTTCTATATTTCGAATATGGAAATGATAAAATAGAATGTATTTCAATATAAGAGAAGCTTTAAAATTTCATATATCTGAAATAAATGTGAAACTTTAGATTCATTCAGTTGTTTAATGTTAGGCATTCAATTTTGCCTTGCAATGAAAATATATGTATCATTTATCATTCAAACATTTTTAACTATGCATAATTGTGTGAATAAATGCTTTCAAATCCTACATGTATTGAAGAATAAGCAATAACTTTTAAAATAATTCTCTGAATTCAGAAACATAACAAGAAGCCAGTGCTGCCCTAAATGATATGTTTAAAGCCTATTTTTATATTATAAAAAAAAATTTCTATTTTTTTAAATTTTTAAACAAGAGGTAATTTTTATTTTTGATTTAGAAGTATTTTAAATAAAATATTTTAATTATATAAGAATCTCACTACTCTATCAAACACAATTTTAGCAATTTGTATAATCTATAAAAATTTATAGTAACTATTTGTGCACTTGAGATAAATTAATAAATGAGGTGACGACAGCGTAACTGAAATATTTATTATATATCAGAAATCTAAATTCATTAATAAATACATTGATTCCTTTTTTGAAGCATTAATTTTCAGACATACCTTTTGGATTAATATCATTAAACTATGTCAATTAATTCAAGTCCTTGAATAAAAAATGGTTATTTTAATGATTTAAAAATTTTCAAAATATAAATATAAATGAACTGATTGTGATTAGATCTTTAAAAGTTTACAGAATACTTCATATTAAGAAAAGAAATATCTGGAAATTTGCATAAGTATTTCTTGGTTGAAAATTCAGTAGCTATATATACTTGTTTAATTAATCGCGTTATTATCATTTTTTAGAAATGCTTTACATTTTTACTTTAAAATAATCTCAATAAGTTTTGAAATAAATTTGTAATTTTCAATAATAATTATATATTATACATAATTAAAATTATTCATTTTATATCGATACAAAATGAAAAATAATAATAGAAGTTAATATTGTAAGTTGAAATAAAATAACAATATTTATATACATTCTTGGTATATATTCCATATATATCATATAAAAATAAAATTGCTACATATGTATTAGATATAGCTCAGTTAAGATTGATAAAATTAATGAAATTGTGATAAAAGAACTGAAAAAAAAAGAATTCAGTTAAGATTGATAAAATTATTTTATCAATCTTAACTGATTTTTTTTCTAATCCTTTTATCACTATTTCATTTTTTCCAAATCCGATGACACCTATGGACTTTCATAAATATGTATTATGAGTAAATGTTTTATTTATACTATATTAGTTAATTTGCAAACCGAATTTCATTAAAATTCCTACATAGTTTTTCAAATAATCACCAAAATATGAAACATCTCATAGTTTTGAACATTCGTGCATATTATGCCATATTGATGAAATAACATGCATATACTCCATTTACTTTGTTATTTATTGCTGGAATAAAACGTAAATTTGATTTAATTCAAATTTAAAAAATTATATTAAATCTAAATAATAAACTTCTATCATCGTTTTGTAATTTTTATATGTAAGTACTGAAGGAAATTCAGTAATAGAATCAATTTGTTTTGTGATGGATATAGTTTATTAATGTTTCTTCCATCATTCCTACAGCAACATTAAAGAAAACTTGCAGTTGTGAATTTTTTATAATAAGTCATATCTTATTTCTTGAAATTAGAATATATTCTGTTTGTTACAAAAATCTTTATATAAAATTTACTTTCAAGTCACTAAACATTATCCAATCAAATATAATGAGGGAAAAAGGGTTGTTATTGAAGTACAAATTTTTTTTCAAGAGTTGACTGATTTATGATAGTTTTACGGGGATAATATAGAATGAAAATAAGTATACCGTATTTCTTGTTGAAACTGGCATTTACGAGTATATAGATGACTGTGACATTTAAGATATTCTTTCCTAAAATGCCTTAAGAGTAACTTTTCTTAGGAAAGCTACAAATAACTCATCCGGAACGTTGAACTTATCCAAATCAATACATTGAAAAACACCTGGGAATATGAATACAACTCCCAGATGTATTAACACATCTTAGTACATTGCACAAAAAAATTCTCTTGAATAAACTGAGTCTTGTCACGAGATTACATTTTATCAAAATTGATGTAAGAAAATCAACTACATGCAATGACGAGGAAAATACCGTCTATTGTCAGGTAAAAGACTTATTACAATGCTATATAAATGCTGAAATTATTTTATTCTATATATTTATGGATAAATTATGCAAACCAGTGTGAATTGATAATGTTTAAAAATAGAATGAATTTGGACTTAATTACCATTCTAACATTGCATTCTGAACACAAAGGCTGACTCCTTCACGTGATACAATTTAAAATGACCTCTGAACATTTATAAGTGTAGATGCCTAAGATGAAATATGAACTCATAAATCATGAATGAAAATGATAGCGAGAACCGAAATTTAAATAAATAATCGTATTTTCCTTCTCAGAAAGATGTGTTCTAATTTACAAAACTATCATACTGCACCTAGAAATATCTGTAAGTAAATGAAGTATAAATAAGAAAGAAATGCAAATCAGACTTGTTTAAGTAAAATAGCTATAAATTAAACTTAATGAAAATGCTGAAATTTAATTACAATGAAAATAAATACGCATCTGCTTCTCGTTTGGATGGTGCTTTAAAGGAGTATTACTCTGCTTGTGGTAATTTCGATGACAACTGGTAGATTAATTCATCGATTACTATAATCTTTTCACTATCATATCTTTCCTTGTTTAAGAAATGGTTATAATTATTTGCTTTGGAGTTTTATGTATTTTTCAATAATTTACACAATTCTGCATTAAATATATTGCAAAATATTTAAATAGGTAAGATGTGGCATTATATCTTTTCTAATAAGCATGAATTAAATTTTAAAATGTTTTTACTTCTTAAGGCTTATATTAAAAACACATTCTCAGTAACACCAACCCTACTCCAATTTTAGAACTAAATAAAAATAATTTGAGGCAAAACAATAGATCGATTTATAACTATTTATGATCGATTACTTTATTACAGATCGAATAGATCAATTTTATTAATGAATTCTGCAACATTATACTCTACAACATGATATATATATATTAACACGGCAACACTACATGTCACAATAACACATAAACACGATAGAAAAATTGAAATTATTATGGTAGAAAATTTTATGAACCCGAATTTTAAATCCACGATCTGTTTAATTTTGAACTTATTTCCGATATACCGTAAGAAATTATACATTATAATTTATTATAAATAACATTAACAAAATACAAAATTATTAATTTTAAAATTTAAATCATTTTTTTCCTGAATAGAAAATTGCAATTTTATAAAAAAAAGCAAGATTTTGTCTTTGTTTAGTTCTTGATGTGGTAGTGTTATTTTCTTTAATTTTTCTATGAAAATGAGGCAAAATTTATTTGTTTTCAAATTTAATGTGATTGCCATGTGTACAAAAATAAGAAAATGTAAACTTAAGGATTGAACATGATCGGTATTTAACGAGTTTTATTTCCAAGTTAGTGAAGGAACAAAAAAGGCGAAGTTAGATACTGACATCGCGGAAATCAAAAGTCTAGTCTATGAAGCACATGAAATAATAAAAGGTTCTTTACCTTTGGTTAACAGGGAAAAAATAATATTTAAACGAAGTAACATTTTTGGTTAAATGTTTGTAATCACGCTGAGACTAAATACGGATGATGCTTGATAACATTAAATGTTGATTTATTATAAATGGAATAATTTGTATAGAAATTTTTATGACCTATATGTACTTAAAAAGAATCCATAAATTTTGCTCCAAATAAAAAGCATGTCAAAATGCGTTCAATTTAAAAAAGAAAATCTTCTTCTTATGATGTCGTCATGAAATAACCAGGAAAACTTCATTGTAAATTGCATTTTTTTTATTAAATTATTTCTAAGATTTGTCAATTTTTTATTAGCATACACGCTAACTTTAAATTACCAAAACTTTTCATTTGAATTTTTTTTTCTACATTTTCATGATTTTGAACATCTAAAATTTATAGCCTAAACAATTTCTTATTATCAAAATAATTTAAGTAAAAAATGTGATTTAAAAGTAGCTAATCTATAATAGATTTACCAATCAAGAGAAGACGTATGATTCATTAAGGGAAGTTATGTCATTAAAGACCAGTACCTGCATAGAGTAATTAAAGAAATGTGATTAATCAAATCAGGAGATTTGCAAAAAATGCCTAATATTAAAATTGACTACTTTCGTAATTTACAAGCACATGGATTTTCTTTTACCGGTAGATTTTACAATTGATTTATATTATTTTTAAGAAAAACACTTTTTTATTACTATAAAATTATATTATTCCCTATCTTACTATATCAATATCTGCTACGAAATTTTATGAAAATTCTTTTATTACTTAAATATTTTTAAAATATGAAAATATTAAAAAATCTATTCAAAAAAATAAAAAATGCTTAAAAAATGCCTTTAAAAGGAAACATTGAAGAAATGATGTTTTCATTCACAATCACTTAAATATTTTTAAGTGGTTGTGAATTCACCACTTAAATATTTTTAAAATATGAAAATATTAAAAAATCTATTCAAAAAAATAAAAAATGCTTAAAAAATGCCTTTAAAAGGAAACATTGAAGAAATGATGTTTTCATTCACAACCAAGAATATTGAAAGTCAAAATGAAAAGCTTTATTATTTGAGCTGATATTTTAATGTTTTCATATAATCCAATTTCTATGAAATTATATAAAATTTGATATAAATATCAAGTCTATTATTTTTTATATATATTTTAAAGCAATTCTTTTTGCAGACTAATTAAAGTCAGTTATCAAGAATAGCTACTTAATTTATTAGCAAAAGTTAGCTAAAGAGAAAAAAAGTCATAACGTAAAACACGATAATCAGAAAAATTTTATCAACAAACTGACAAACCGAAAAAGTTTCTAATTTATTTTCCAGCACTTTTTATCTAATGGTTGGAACAGAGTAATTGACAAGTACTTTACACCATCAACTTTCACAGTTTTCATCACTAAATCGGTAGTGTCAAATTTATTTCCATACTCAAACAGCATTCTAATAGGAAAATATTTAGGAAATGCTTATGTCAAACGTAGCCTCCATTATGACTGATTATAAAGAATACAATAACTCACGGTTTGTTAAATTCAAAAAAATTGATGATGTTGAAAATGGATAAGCTTAATATTGAGTAGTGTTTGATCTCTTCATAGAATACTTATACGGATGATTCATCATGAAAAAGATTGGAAATAAATTGGCAACAAGAATTTACACATAATTCATATTTCAAAACAATTTTTTTACAGAAAAATCAAGTTATCCGATAATTATTGTGTATTGACTTCATTTATTGCATAAAAATATTTGTTGTATATTGACAAAAATGAATCATTTTTGTCAATATGCAATGAATATTTTTAGAACAATATAAAGAAATAAAAACACTTTCTGAAAAAATTTTAAAATTTCAGTTTTAATTTAGTGTTCAGTTTTAATTTCAGTTAAGTAAAAATGTGTTTTTCTAAATAATGTCAATTAGATCAAATTCACAAATAAATTAAATATTTTAAGATTACTAAGCCTTTCCGTATAAATATTTGAGTTATTATAGAAACTATAATTTATTTTAATCGCTTTTCTTACTTTTAAGTATAAACGAAAAAATATTTTATTTTTCAACTTTAGCATTTCACATGTAGTATGATGTAGTTTAAATTTGATGTATTAGGTATCAGTTGTTATTAAGCTCAACTAGATATAAATACATGAAGGATTTCAAATAATACACAAACTTTTATTCGTTTATTCTCATTCTAAATTAAATATTTCTTTCCCTAAAGAGTTTTTAATACAAATGTCATTAAAATTAATCTTTGTTAATTTCCCAGAAGATATCTCCTTTAATTTCGAATTCTTTCAAAATCAATATTTTATGATTTAATCCTATCATAACGTCAAGAGATAATGAATTAAGACATCAAAGTTACATTAACAAAAACAAAATAAAGTTCTAACTTTGTAGAATTACAAGAGTAATTCTACAAAGTTAGAGCTTTATGTAAAATTAGTTGTTTAGTTATTAAACTTTACAATAAAATTCAGTCCTTTCAAAGATTAATTAACAGCTAAGCCTTTGTTTTGATTGAAGTTAAATTGGAAAATATTAATTACATATAGAATGGAAGGAGGCATATTTTATCTGAAAAGTGTGAAATACGTTTGAATTGAACTAGATTAGAATTATTTCAAGAACGTTATAAAATAGGAAATGAAAATTTTATTTCTAATTTTTAAATTTAACTAAATGGAATATAGTGATTATTAAATTTACCTAAACGGATTATATAAAAAGGCAGTCATATATATGACTGCCTTTTTATATAATTATTCATTCAATTCATTCATGGCATTTAAATATTTGCTTATTTAAATTATTTTTTAAACCATATAAATTATTTTTCATTTATATCTTCTTATTAGTAACTAAATCATTTTGAGATTACATACTAATTAAAAAGGAGAGAATGTAACTTATTTACCATCCTAAATAATAACCTTTATATTAAACTACATAATTTTAAAGACTACTGTATGTTATGTACTTCATGTCAATTTACAACGATTAAAAAATTTTAATAACTTTTTTAATTTTTTAAATGTTTATATGTATTATATTTTAGTTAATTAAGCATTATACTACAGTATATATTTTACTATCTTCTTTACACAAAATTCTTATACTAAGAGCTACATGAAAAGCTCAAATACATTCTATTTTTACCAGAAATATCTATCTTAAAGTTAACCTATTTTTTCACTAGTGTAAAATACGATCTGTTGTTTTAGCTTCTGCTGTTTATTATATTAATTTTGTAAGGAGTTTAATGTTTCTACATTTAGAATTTAAAGAGCAGACAAATTTACAAATTCTTATCGAAATAAATAATTTTCTGATATGATAAATAATAGCTATATATATATATATATATATATATATATATATATATATATATATATATATATATATATATATATATATATATATATATATATATATATATATATATATATATATATATATATATATATATATATATATATATATAATATATATATATATATATATATAAGATGTCAGTCTTCTGCTAACAATTAAAGCTATGTTTCACTTTGATATTCATAATTACAGTATTTGAAATCAGTTTATAATATACTTATGCTAATTAAATTATCATGTAGGAGTGCTTATGCAGTGATGTAATTAATTTAAGCTATGCAACATTTCACCCCAGGACACTTCTCCCATCAAATAAAAGAAAACGTTTGTTTCTCACTTTAAAATTGCCTCTCGATGCACAGTTGCCAGAAAAAAAAAGAATATGTTCACACAATATCGGTTTCCTATTTTTTTTACGTTAAAACAGCATAATTTAAATAATAATATGCACTATTTTATTTTATATTAATTTTTTTTTTCATTTTGAAGAGGAAGCATTTTTTTCAATGCACAGCCCAAAGAATAAAGAAGGTTCATGCTGTTTTATCCATTTCCAAATTTAAAATTCCATATAAATAAATTAACAATTTAACTAAATTCACAATAAATTCAAAATAAAAATTGACAGTTAATTTAAATTCACAATAAATTAAAAAAATCACTGTTAAATTTGACGAAATAAAAGTTTTGTCTTAGAAAAATATGATGTCGAAAAGGTTTGAGAAACCACCGGCCCGGCCAACTTGTCTAGTGATCAGCATTCCTGACTACGGATAGGGAGGTCCTGGGTTTGAATCCCGGTTAAGGCATGGATGTGCTTTCTGTCTCTCTACCCTTTCTTTGCCCTTTCCTTGTGTGTGAAAGAGATATGAATGGTGCCTACCCTATAAACGGGTCCCTATGGCATGTGTGAGTGTGCGATGATGGCCAACCCCATGTGGTGCACCCGGAGCATCACCTCGGTGGCAAAGAGGTCGCTGTTTCTGGCCGGTTCCTCGGGTATAAGGAAACAATACATCTCAATGTACTTCGACCATTGGGGAAAAAAGCTTTGAGAAACCTGAGTATTGAAGAATTTAGCTTTGCATTTTCTTTTAAAACGTCAATAATAGAATCGATAGGACATATGTCTAACTTATGTTACCAATATTACCACTTCAGTTCCACCTATAAATCAGCTAAAAACTATAGTTCAAAAATTCTTTTTATAAAAACCCATTAACTTTATGGATAAAAAATTAATGAAATAATGGAAATAATCAAGATTTCAGAAGAGTATTTCAAAGAATCAAAAGTGTATTTCCTAAGATAGAACTATAATTTTATTAAGTTATATTCTGAGGAAACTTTAAACATGAATTGGTTGCAATCAATAAACTTTTGATTTATTCCGAAAGATGAGAAACTCTCTTTCTTTTCGATTCCTCTCCAGTTGCAATGGAATCAATTCACCACCAGATGGCGCTATAAAGATTTACCAAATAACGTTGCAAGGAAAAATTCACCTAGTACAAGCATTTATTCTCACAATTATTTTTATACAATTTAGTAGTTCATATAAGAAATATGCAGCATAATTACAATAGTTTTATTATTTTCATTATTTTATTAATGAAATTTAAACTTTCCAAAAACTTTAAGTTATGTATAATCTTAGTTCTTAGTGTATCTAGTTATATATATATATAATATAAGCTTCAAAACTTCACATAATTTTGGTAGATAAACACAATAAAGATTTTATTTGTGAAAATGCATTGGTTTAATTTATTGACTTAGCAAAATTTTTTAAATTCTGATGATTTTTAAATTTTATTTTTGTTTAATTTCTTTCATCAATAAAAGTTTTTATTTTATAGAACATAAAGAAGTGAACTTTTTATTTTAAAAAAAAATTTTTTTGTGAGAATTCAAGTAACATACATTATAGTAATGAGCTAATATTTTGATTAATAGCTGAAATGTCATTTTGATTTATTTGGTACTGCTTTTTTTTAAATAAATTACTTAGCTAAGACAGATAAAATTTTTTAATAAAACTATTAATAAATAATAACATTAATTTCCAAATTTAAGTTATCCTTTCATGTTAACTGGATATTTATGCTAAATTATATAAAATATTATAATTTTTGATAATAAATATTTAAAATAAAATTATTTGTATTTGATGAAAATATATATGTTTATGCATGCTTTTTTTCTAATTTCTCTTAAATATATAATTTTCTCTAATTTTTCTTTAATTTAATTACATTTTTGACAAAAGTGTAGCTTCTTCTTGATAAATTTTAATATGACAATAATATTACAAAGTACAATTTGACAGAATGAAGATATTTTCCATGAGTTTGATGAAAAAACTAATAATGATTCTAATAATAAAGACCTTTGGAGTAAAAAACTCACTAAAATAACACCCTAGATGACTTGTTGTTCATTGCTACTTTACTCTTATCCAAATGATTTTCTATAAAGTGTCACGAAAGCTATATTTATAGAGTTATTGTAGAACTAAGAAACTGCATTTTCACAAAGCTTTTATAACTCAGACAGGAAAAAGACATTAAAGTTAAAATTTATGGACACAGTAACTATATATATATACAAATTCTATATTCTGTGAAGGAAATATTTTGCAGTCTCCGGTCTATATCTTTTTCAATATGTATATAAGTGTATAGCAATAGAATATCTTATCAATAGAGCATAAAATATATGCTTATTATCACAACTGACTGTATGTTATTCAGTCAATAATCAAAAAGAAACTATTTAAATATATTTTACTAAAATTTCAGATTTTTTATTTTTTTAATATAAATTGAAAATTTTTAAAATCAACAGAGCTCGCTCATTTTATTACTCAAAATGATCCTACAGGGCTTCATTTTAACTTGTGAAATTATCGTTTTATTTGAAAGTGTAACATGAAAATCTATTATTTATATATAATACCAAATATATAAAATTTAATAAATGTTTTTCATTTACTGAAGTATACATCATTTGAACATTAAATAAATTTTTAAAACCAAATACTCATGATAGGGAAAAAAATAATTGAATTAATCATATCAAAAATGAACTTTATTATTCATTGATTTTGTAAGTCTAGAAATTAATTATGCTTTAATAAGTCCAAATTTAATTAAAACTGTTAATAAAATTTGATGATTAAATTAATATTAGAGTTTTATTAATAGTTTTTAAATTTTATGAATTTTTAGAGTTATGGTAATTTTGCTATTATTAAATACTTTCTTCAAAATATTACTAATAAAGGTAACAATTAAGGAACTGTTCATATTTTAGTATAAATTTTACATACATAATCTTTTATTTTTGAATTATAAGTAAGGATTGCAAGTTTTGGTTTAACAATGAATATACGTTATTTACAAAAAAACTATCGGTGAATAAGACTAGAAAACTGTGTTTCTAATTTTCTATTTTTTTGATTTCTTATTTTTTATTTTCTCTTTCCCCTATAACGATTAAATAATAATTTTAATAATCTTTGAGCCTTTTTATTCAAATAAATTATTCTTTTTTTACATGTGAGTAGTATATTATATTCCCTATATTTTTTTGGCATCAAAGAAGTCTGCATTGCATGGAGCCAAAAATATATATAAAAATGATTTCCTCATTATTAAAATGTATAAATATCTTAAATATTAATATTTTAATTATAATAGATCTTTATTTGTTACCAAAACTGCTACTTTCCCTTCTAAAATAATTTTTGTTCAATATCGATAACATAAAATAATTGAAAAATTCAATATCGATAACAAATAATTTCAATAATTTATATTTTAATATAAAATCCCTTAAGAAACTATCAAACACATAAGACTTTAACTGAAAAAAATTGTTAATTTGAAATAATTATAATAAAATACGTAATTAGTTATAATAAAATACGTAATTAATGCAAAAGAAATGGTTTAATTCATAAAATAAATTTATTTGTCAAATGAAATATAATTTTTTAGAATTAATGCAATATTCCAATGAATTTTATTATAATACAATTAATTATTCGAATGCATTTAAAAATTTTCTTTTCATGTTGGGCATTCATAATAGCATTTCTATATAAAAGGATTAAATCATATTTTTGGAATCAAAGTCTGTAATATTTACTAAAGAGTGATTGTAAATTGGTTATAATTATAATAGATATTATCGATTAAGAAGTGATTGCATTTAACTCAGTGACAATTTTTTTCCTTACTGTCTTAAAAATTTCTTTCGCTCATTTATCTTAACACCGCCTTATTATTCAAAAAGTATTTTTTCAACATTTTCAATCCTATAAATTACATACAAATGTTTCGTTATTTTACAAGTTCTTGCTTATTTTATGTGTTAATTTCATAACATCTTACAAAGTTTTTCAGTTACATCCTCTGAAGTTTAAAGTTAAATATTTTAAAAACTAGTTATGCAATTAAAAACTGACTGCTAAAACAAAAATGAGAACAATTAAGTTTTCGTTAAGATTATCTTACCAGATTCAGAATCGCTGTAAGAATCGCTTTCTTCTTCTATTTGATTAGTGGATTTGCAGCAGTGATTGCGAAGAGCTCTTCCTTTCCGGTAGGACAGCAGCCTCAAGTCCAAGGACTGCAAGGATGGACTTTTATCTAATGAAGTCATTCTGATGATCTTCTTGAAGACTAACATTTATTCTAAATTATATTTCCCGGTGTATAATTTGCTCAATATTTTGTAGATATTTATTTTCTTCTTCAAGACTCTTCTTGTGAAAATTCAACAAAATACCGCAAAATCTCTAAATAAACTCTAGAAACTAACTCAAGATGCAAACTACCTGGAATTCTGGTGTTAATAGGTCTGGTGTTAATAAATGAACTATTTTATGTCTCCGTTCTTAAGATAGATACAATCTAATTTTCTTTCTAACTAATATAGAAAGCAATAAAAAATAATCGATTCAATTCTTATCAAAAGTGGAGTTTCATCCAAAAGCTATTCCAACAAATATTATAAATTATAGAAACTAATGCAGAATTCTGAGTTTCAGTAATAACAAAAATAATGTTATAAATCATGAAATTAAAAATTTCATTATTTTCAATAGAAATTAATATACTTGAAACCCAAAAAAAAATGTGGCAAATGTTGCAGAAAAACAATTTTAGTTTGAAATACGTAAAACCTAATCTAGAATAAAAAATGCCTAATTTAGTTATCTTCAAATAAAATCTGAAAATAAGGTAAGATTTATTAATGATATATTTTAATATTTTTTTCAAAATAATTTTAAGGAAAGAAACTATTATAATCTATTAATTTAAAGATAAGTCTCTGCTAGAATGAGAAATTGACTCTCGAGTTCAAAATCAAGGTTCAGTTACAGGTTGTTGCAAGCGAAGTTGGCGACTGTTTCGTGAACACGTAGCGACAGAAGTAGTATTCAGATTGTTAGTGCCAACCATTGATTGAAAATCTCCAAGGGATCACGTGACACTTATGTCCACGTTTTTATGGAAAACTTTTTTTTTCCTTTGACGGAAAACTATGGTTGTGTAGTCGTCGCCACTTCACCGATAGTGTGTGCGTGTGTGATTGTTCCATCGATTTTTTTCCAATCGATGAAAAGCAATTATTCAAAAAAGAACATTTTTTGGAGAAGCGATATTAAGTTCTTTCCTATGATTATTTTAATGAGACATCGAGGAGAATGTCGAGCAGCTAACCTTGAATTTCTACACAATATTTTGAGTGGATTCCGTGCTAATATTATAAATATTTTATTCCTGCTGAAAGTAGAGAATTGGGTAATAATGTGGGAAGAAAATGATGACTTTTTGTATTTTAAGAGAAAATATTTAACAGAAATGTATGTATATGAAACAGTGAGGACATTTCCAATAAAATTTTTAATTTTTACATCAAACATTATTGTTAAGCAAATATTTAATTATTAAGTTACTGTAAAACGTAACTTAGAAATTTGATACATCTTATTTAGTATATGATAAGAAACACTAAAAATTCATGCACAATTTAAAAAAAAATTATTTTCAATTCATTACCTACAAGTATAAACAAGAAATCTCTTAAAACGTTTTCTGTCATCAAATAATGTGTATAGTAATATTACAAAATACATATACACATTAAAATTATAATAATCGAAACGAATATATAACGAATTATAAATCGAAACAATAAAATAACTCTAGTTCATATTATATGATTACTTTTATGTTCAAAATTCAAGTTTTTTTTATAACAACTAAGAATCTCTTTTATAATTGCTATGTAAAAAAACCAGAAAATTTGCATAAAAGGATGAAAATTTTCTATTGTATTTATTAATAACTCTTGTATTTATTATTAAATCAACACCTGTAATTTCATTTCTACACATAGGATAACATATGACATTATTACTGAAAATATTTGACATAATTGAATGGCTTTTAATTGGAGCTAAGAACTGTTAAGCATAATTTCATATAGATTAGCATCTTCCTATACATAAAAAGCATGATTTAGTATATATATATCCATGAAAATTAGCAGATATATACATATATATCTTTTTTTAAATACTTTAAATTTATGAAATCATTTTTATGACTTAAGTAATATTATTCAAATATTTTGTACTCTTACAAAACATATATAACTTTCAGAAAAAAAAATCTTCTTTCGATGAATAAAAGTTACAAATTGAGTGAAATCGTCTTCATTGCTTTACAAGTTAAAATATTTCGCATATTTAAGCATGAAACTAATCATAAATATTATGATGCATTTTATGCAGTTAGCTTTGAAACTTCTTAAATTATTTAATGTATAACAAAACTATCAGATGTATATTTCCTATTTTTTATATTCATTTAACATACAATTCTTCCTTTAGAATATTTATTTATCTTATCACACGTTTCTGTCTTTAATATATATAGAATATTACCATATTCAGTTTTATCGTTTGATGAATATTTTGGCAAAGATCGAAACCAAAACAGATTACTAAACATATTTGTTGTATTCTAATACAAAAATTACAAAAAAAAAATATACATATATATAGTCTCTGAATAATTCACTTAAAGGATTATAAATAATTAATGCTATAATAAATTTTAAAAAAATGAATTTATACGCATTTATCCAAATTTTTCATTTATTAGGTACTAAATGCAGATCAATTTTAAAGTACATCAATTTAACAAACATCAATAATTTCATGGCTTGATAAATACATCATACATATATACATATATATATATACACACACACATATATATATATATATAGAGAGAGAGAGAGAGAGTAAAAGGGACAACCACCGTCTCTAACTCTCTAAATGTCAGAAATGAGGAGATAATGGTGGTGCCTACTTTTTAACAAATGGTCCTAGATGTGATTGTACGGTTTTGCAAGGCCAACCTAGTATTATATTTATTTTCCAGGGCATTTACTACAGGGAGGCGTCGAGATGATCCATGTATTTGTGCGCAAAAATCAATAGCCCGACAATTTTTCGTTCCTATAGTTTCTGGTTTGATTTTGACCAGTGCGAGTGGCGTTATCGTGGAATGGTAGTTTACACTCTCTTGACAAGCAACATTCCGCAGTTTATCAATTTCACACATTTGTTGGCAAAAAATTCTTTTTTTCTCTCATTGAAACTTAACACGATATTCTCGATTAAATTTGACCATGCAAAGTGATTTCCATGTGAGACATCTGTATAACAACTTTTTTTATGCAATGCTTCAGTCGTTTTTTACTGCCTTGTCCAAATGCTTTGAAACGCTAAACATATATATATATACATATATATATATATATATATAAACATATATATATATATATATATATATATATATATATATATATATATATATATATATATATATATATATATATATATATATATACATATATATATATATATATATATATATATATATATATATATATATATATATATATATATATATATATATATATATATATATATAATCATATGCAATACATTTTATACATTATTTTGCAATACAGGTATAAATTATATTCGCGTAATGTAGATAATAAATTTTAATTATTTTCGTCAACTTCGTGTGAAATCCCGTTTTAAAATATCCATTAGAACCTAAAATCAAAGATCATCATAATACCTGATTTCGTATTAATATCGACAGCCTTAATATTGTAAATGATTGATTATTTAACAAAATAAATATCTTGATAATATCATTTTATATCATAAGAAAGTAATTTTGTTATACTCTTCAATCTGATTGAAAAACTAGTTAATTATTTGATCTTTTAAGAGCTCAGGCCTTTTAAATTTCAAACTTAAATTTATCGATATTTTTCTTAATACATAGTTGAATATAGTCTTTTTTAAATTTTAATCATAATATGGATAAAAAAATATTAAGGAAGAGAAATGTTTTCGAAGAATTAAGCTTATTTTTTAAGCAGTTGGTATACTTTCAAACAGATTGAAAGAAATACGCTTTATATATATATATATATATATTAATGAAATCCCAAAAATTCTCAGAAACTTACATTTTTGGCAATGAATGACTTCACACTAACCAAGATAATACCTCACACTAACTAATAATCCAATATTTTAGGGTTAAACTTATCTTTGAAGTATTTCAAAGTTAAAGGCAACTAATTTTTATAGGAACATAGAGATTTAATTGAATTCTCAACATTTTAACACACAAACATTCGATCTACATAAATCATTTAAAATCGTATAATGAAAGCAAATATCTTAATGGTGTTAAGAAATATTTCTTGGGTGTTTCCGAGAAATATGTTCTTGGAGCAGTATTTTCAATTTTGGACCTCGCGCCATAAAACCCAACCAACCGAGAAATATGTTTTAATTTAAACATCATCCATACTATCAACTCTTCATCAATACGAGAACTAAATACTTAAAATTAAAAGACTGATTTTATTTTTGTTGTTGTCCAAGTTTCATAAATAACAAGTTAATCTCGCTAGCTAACGGCTGTGAGAAATTAAGTCATAAGGGTGTGTTTTTTGCTTAGCCAGAACACCAAGAAGTTAAACGTACGTCTTTGCTCTAAGACTTTTCTGATAGAGGGCACCACCAGAAGATCCACTCCCTCAATTTCGACTTAGATCTGAAAAGGAAAAAGATTTACTCCAGACCATTACACTCATGACATTTGCTCAAAAGACCGACCTCAGAGCTTTCGATTCCACTGATGTAACGAACACGTTAATCGCATGTATTGGGTGTATCTATGGCGGCATTGAGAATCGAACCCCAACCCTTCCGGACGCAATGATGATGCCCTAACCACTGGGTTACCACAGACTTTGATTTTATTTTTAAACAATACAAAATAATGTACAGAATATTGTAAAACGATTGATGTGTATTTTCATTTTAAATGTACATCAACTATACAAATAAGCTAAAGTGAGCTGTCACAGTACACACAGGAAAACTGTAGCTATAGTATATAGTTACGCATTGCTCAAAGGATAAAAAATTTACAATATAAAACATAAAATATTATATCAGTGTTATCTGTGACAAATCATTGGTCTATGTTTTATCCTTAACTTAACTTTAAAAAATAAATAAATTCTCCTAATGATTATTAATTGCATTAATTTTATTTACAATGAAATTTCTGTGTTTTTATGAACAGAAAGTAAAATATAAAAATGATAGTACCCGTCTTTTTCATCGCTGCAATATTTCAATAAAATGGTAATTAGCGTATTAAATAAATAAAATTTATAATTATTTAGAAGCACAACATGAAGTACTTTTGTTAAGAATATACGCTTTCAATGTTTGATTAAAATGTTATGTGTTTTTTTTTTTTTTTTTTTTTTTTTTTTTATGAAAGAAAACATCTTTTTGTGATAAGTTATAATAATATCGTTATCAGTGGAAACTTCCTTCTAGAGATATAGTTGATGATATAAGATGACTGCCATTGGTTTGAATTATTTCTGTGAATGCTACTTCAAAATTCTGCGAACTGGTATCTAAATTATGGTTAAGATGAGTTGATAGGTTATTTAAACGCTGAAAGTTTCGAGAAAAATTGTTTTGTAAAACAGAAATAGAAATGGGTCATCAAATCGATTTTGCTTCGAATAGGAAGTAAATAGTTGAAGAGGCGCAGGTGTCTCTCTTCAATCGATCATTTTAAACGCAATTTCAAAGCATCCTTACCTGAGTGCAAGTAATTCAAATATATTTTTGAAGATAACAATGTGTGTAAGCTTAAAAATATGGTAAAAATAATCCTAAGTAGCGTGCAGGTACCCATTACTTCTCTACAGATAATATATAATATCAATATATATAAATACATGTATACACAGAGTTGCATAATATCTATTTACTTATCAAAAATAGAATAATAATCTATACATATGTAACCTATTAGTTCATTCTATAAGTAATTTAAAGCAATTAGTTATCTAGTACCATCTGTTCGATCAGTATTTTTTATTGGTAAACTTTTTACTATTTTTGCCTATTGGTAAACTTATGTTAACTGTTTGCTTAGAAAAAGTCGATCACTATATTTGAATAAATTGATAAAATTTTCTCACATTAAACAAAAAATAACAGCATCTTAAAAATTAAATTCATTCCTTTAACATTAAAATTGCTTAGTTCTTAAAAAGTTATGTCTTTATTTTAGTAAATTATTTAATAGTTTAATTTTTTCAGTGATTAATACATATATGTTTTCAGATATTTCATGAACTGCATGAACAATTAAGTTGGATATTTAGCTTACATAAGAGGAAAACAAAATTAAAATCTCTAAATTTATAAATTAGAATTTGCTGCAAGTCTGTTTTTCACTTAACACTCTTTATTGGCATGGTTTGATTTGACACTGATTATTACTTACAACGCCGACCGATGGCTGAGTGGTTAGCGCTGCTGACTCCTGAGCTATGGATACTGGGTTCGAATCCCGGTTTCGGCATGTATGTTACTTTCTTTTTATTTGTGTTTCGCTGTCTTTTCTTCTGTCATGATGCATGAATGTAGCCCACCTTACAAACGGGTTTGGGGTGGTATGGCACGGGTAACGCTATTTGCCTCCGTTACTACTTGGTTCACAAGTGCTAGCTGGGTGACAACAAATGAATAACAGTTTCTGGCCTTGTTGATGCATAGGGTTCGTCACCCAAGTGCCCGCCGTTAGAAAAAAATAACTTGTGATTTAACACCGATTTGAAATAATTGTTTACCAAAAGTAAATGAGTAATTTTTAAAAGATTAATATCTCACACACACATATATAAATTACACAAGTTAATTTTATCGTGCATAAGTTTAGAGTCTACATTTAATTTCTCAATAAACTGCAATGCGGTAACATCGACAAATTTCAAGTTAATATCAGTCTAAAGTTTGGTGAAAAAAATCCATTATTTTTCAGTAGATAGCTGTAGTGATCGATATCTCATAAAGTATTTATCAAATAATTTTAAGTTTATAATTTTTGGAAAGGTGGCATCACTTAAAAACCCCTTTGCTATTTCTTGTTTAATCCATACAGATGTAAGTTGCAGGATGTTTAAAATGGAAGTCAACAAAGAAAAATATAAGTTAGATTTTAGAATTTTTATTTGATAATGGGGAAAATGTAAGCCAAGCGGCTGAATTTGTGTATAGCATATACAGTCGCGATACCGTAATTGTTTATTATATGCACTTTTGGTTCCGTGGATTCTGTGTATGTATTTTTGATGTTAAAGATGTACTCACACTGGTAGACCCGCCATAAACAATGTTGATGAAATCATAGGAAATATTAAATTATATCTACATGTTATAGCATCACTTTGGAGCTAAATATTGTCCAGATTTAAGGTATTTGCACAAAAGGAATCCAAAACAAGATAAATAAAATCCTCAGTTCACTGAAAAATTACCTCGATTTCTTTTTTCCCTTTTATTTTATATTATTTATGCATGGTCTAGATATGTTTACAAGGCACAGATAAAATATTTTTATTTAAATTGCTTTACTTAATTGGTATTGCTTAATAATTTAATGACAATACTTCTAGAATATTCAAGCTTCATTTCTAGATTTTTGAGTAATGGGGTTTACATTTCCACTTTTATGTATATTTTTCTGTCAGAAATGTTTGTGTGAGTCAGAAATTTTCATTTTACTATTTATCTTTCACATAAAAAATACCTATTTTGTGATAAAATATCCTTCCAGGAAGTACTATGCTGTGTAGATAGTAAAAATCCTTATGATATATTTCAGCTATTAAGCAGTCCAATATGCAGCATTAAAATTTGATCAATATTTAGTGCACAGTTCGTGGTTTTTCCAAAGTAATATCATATTTATTATAAATTACTCTGAAAACAGTTACTCACTTCTAAATATCAAGAATGTTGATTCATAAAAAACAAGTAAATAATTTTTGAATCAAAACTGCTACGTATGAAATGCAGATAAACTTTCTCTTTTTGCAATGATGTATTTTTTTCAGATTAGTAGAAATTAAACTTATAAAAGAAGATTTTTCTTTGCAAATTGTAACATAATTTTGATGATAGAGGCTTAAAAATAAAAAAGAAATTTTTCTTTTATAACTGGCGTTGAATCATGGTTAATTCGTAAAAAGTAACTAATCCGATTGTCTAAATTCACGCAGTTACTCAACAACAATTTTATGCGTTTTTTACTGTCAAATAGTAGATAAAATTACAAAATATGTATTCCAATATTCAATGGAATTTTTTAAATTTTATCCAAATTTAATTCGAATATTTATTTTGCAAGGATATTAAAGCATTTAAATATACATTTTAAAAAAAATTCAGGATGCATTTCTAATCAAAATATGGAAATGTATAAATAAATTCATTCGAGAAAAATTGACACAATAAAAAAAGTTAAGAAATTCTGGCATGGAAGTTTATTTTCCACTAACTTATAAAATAAAAAAATCGTTATATGGGAACTGAAGTGCATATTTTTCCTTTTTCATACAAATATCAATAATCATTCAATTTCGTTGCAATACATTCATTTCGCTTTTCGATTCATTCAAAGTATTGTATAGTACACCTTTAATAAACTAAATTTGCACTCTATATATTATTACATTAAATCTATTGATATACTGATCTATTCAAATATATTAATAGATATAAGTCATCTATTTACATTTCATGAATCAAAATTAATATATACATTTTTAATGTAAATTTTTGGTTAATCATGGATTTTACTGTTAATTATTTTTATCTTTCTATTCTTAAAAGTTTAATTGTTTTAAATTCTTTTATTAAATTTTTTATTAAAATCAATAAATCACTATTGGGAGGAATGCATTTAGTATTTTGTTTGCAATAGCAAAAAAATGTTTTAATATAAAGGTAAAGTTTGAGTATAATTTTACATAAAACAAACTCTTTTTACATTGTAATTTTCAATTATTAATATATTATGAAATAGATTTAATCAAGAATATATATATTTTGCGATTGATATGAAATTTCCATTAAAAACTATATATATATATATATATATATATATATATATATATATATATATATTCCTATCTTCATGACATCCTCTCCCGTTAAAATTCTGAGGACAAAGATCTTAAAATATCTTTTTTGCTAGTGGCGCTATCTAACGACTATTATTGAAGTTATAAATGCAAGCAAATATAATATTATCAAAAATAAAAAGTCGAAATATACAGAATTATATAAATTTAATGGGAGTTATTATTAGAATTTAAAAGGCATAAGTATTATATTTTATAAAATATTTATATATTCACTATTAATTAATTGAATATGTTAAAATGAAAAATATTTAACATGCTTTTATGTAACATAGTATATTTTTGAATAAAAGATATTTCAAGCACAAACAAAATTTGTAAAATTTTAGCAGTGTTTTCTTGCACAATAATATGAAAAATATCATAGAATTCTTAAAATTGAATAAATTTCATTTGTAAAATACGGCTGACTACATGATTAAATTTTTTAATGAACATATTTTCTCACAATTATTAAAATTCATATCAAATATATGAATAATTATTAATTTATCTATGTATTGTTAGCATATCATTGATATATATCAAATATTTTTCCTATTTAATTGCAACTTTCATAAAAATTCCGATCCAACATATAATTTAAGTGTAATGATATTAAATTAAAATTATCACTATGAAAATACTCTTTGATGTATATAAAGATATTTATTTGATAATTTCATAATAAAAAATTAAAAATATTTTTATAACTTTATCGTGACAGTTAAAAATAATGGAAACAAGATATCATAGAGCACTGAGCAATTTCTGAATCAATTGTCCAATTTGAATGTTGTTGAGTATGTATGTTTGTAAAAGTTGCCTGCTTTCACTCAAAATTTAGAAATCGAGGTATGATAAGAATGTTCGCGTCAATCAATCAATAATGTATTGTAATGCTTCAATTTTCTTTAAAATGCAAAAATGCATCAGAAAAAAGTTCACTATAACTTGATGATAAAGATGTGCTCGTTAAGATTTGATATCTGATCCAACTGGGAACCGTAGTACGTTAAGAGTGCTCATGCATATCGAGAATTTCTTTAAGTCAAAGGTACCTCCATTTTTTGTAGAAAATTAAGTCAACCCAAATATCGACTCTAACATTTTATAATCAATTGTAAGGACAATTGTAAGGAATTTCAATATCTGCATCAAACATTTTCTTCCGGAAGACCATTTCATAAATAATAGCCACGTTCCTGCGTCGTATTGCTGGAAATTCAAGAAAATTCTAAGCACCCACTCCAACAGACGGGCACGTGGAGAAGAAAATGTAATATACATCTCCCTTTTTTAAATATGTCTGAAATTTTTCACTCTGAAAAATCCTCTCTACTAATAAGCCACAGTGAATTATTTGATGGTTTTCGATCCGTATCAATTGACCATGGTATAAAATTACAAGCTCTTACATATCTTCTTCGATAAGAATTATATTTTAACAATATGTCCATGAATTGCAAAATTGTAAAAAATAAATATATTAGGAGAGAAATAAGGCTGTGTGGAAACCATACATGAATGTAGATTGTAAAATACGCATAAAACAAAATATAAGAAAAAAATGGTGAATGCGGTTCTTTGGAAAAGAAAAAGAACATGAAAAGTTTCTTCAGAACATCATCTATTTCATTATGTGCAACAGACGAAAAACTTGTTATAACATTACTTTCACATAATGTTTAGACATTATGTGAAATGTTTATCACTGCATTTGATTTTTACGAACAGTTCAGACTTCTGTACGACGGATTGCTGATGGTTTGACATTTACTTTACTTTGATACATTTAATACGTTGTTTGACATTTACTTTCCTTTGCTTTCAGTTTGGTAATGAAACTCCTTGCTAAACTCCTAGCAGCGGCACCACGTTTTTAAGTCTTCTAAGCATACCCCGGTTTGTATGAAAATAAAATTTAGACTGACGAAGTATTTTCAAGGAGCAGAGTGGTTAGTGCCCCTAACTTCAAAATGGTATGTCCTGGGTTCAAATCTTGATTCGAGAGGGGGAATTTCATTCTCTCTGTGTCATTTTAGAGAATGAAAACATACCATCTGTCAAAGATAACATACCAACTGGAGGGCCTAATGTAAAATTTTGCCATCACCTTCTCTCCTTGTAGAGTTGAATCACATTAAATTCTGAAAAGGTAGCAGGGCCTGAGAAAAAATAATCAAGACTCGTTTCTAAAAATGATGAAATGTGCAATTAATTGTACTATTATGGCGCGGAAAAAAATAAACGAAATATTTTTGAAAAATGATGATTTGCTGCGCTTATACCCTTGCTTTGATTTCTGATATCAAAAACATAGATTTACATATGAAATTTTCATTTTTCGTGTCGCTGTTAATTATGGTTGCTTTATTTATGTTTCTAAATATTAGCATGGATTCATTTAAATGATATGTTTCTGTAATTTTTTTGAGCAGTGTTATCATCACATAATCAGAATGAAATTAACTTTAAATTATCAATAATTTCATTTACATTGAAATATGTAAGAGTAAATTTATAAAGCCGATTTCTTATATGACTTGGTCTATAATTATGTTTCCATTATTTTTTGACTGAGAGAGAGAGATTTGATTTTCACTATTATTTTAAGTTGAAATATTGAGTTTTGCAAGTTTGATTATTGATTTTGTAAGTTTGATATTTTTAATTTTTCGAATATTAAATTCACTATAACAATGCATTTAAGCAATTTAACTAGGCATATAGTTCTTTTTTATGATTTAACTGTTATCATATATATATATATATATATATATATATATATATATATATATATATATATATATATATATATATATATATATATATATATATATATATATATATATACTTTAAATTTAAAATATATGTTTTCTTATTCTCTTTCCAAAGTTACTTTTAGTACAAGGAACTTAAGAAGAAGTTAAATAATATTTGACTAAATATAATATATATAATATATAACTAAATATAAACAATATATAACTTGAGAAGAAGTTAAATAATACATAATTAATAATTACATACTTGGCACAGAAGTTTAGATAAAAAATATACAAATAATTGATTTTTATATTTAATATTAGCCAATTAAAGCATTATTTATTCTTTTACAATCTTAAGTAACATTTTTCAGTCATTTTTTTTAACAAGAACATACTTTTTCTCTATTCTATTAAAAATGTGTATATTTATTAAAAATGATAGATTAAAGTTTTTTTGCAGGAAGCTTTTTTTTTACTTAAAAGAATTTATTATCTTTTCATATTTTAAACGTTTATTTTCGTGATATCTGAATTTATTTATTTGTTGTATTTTTTTTTTAATTTTTTCAAAAATGTTTCCTCATTTTTTTAATATTCCAGAATGAGCTCTTTTAATTATCTTCCTTTTTAAACCACAAATTTACTTTTAACTTAGAATCATTACCACTTTTTTCGTTTGAAACATTGTTTGGATTAATTTTGTTATTATTTCTATTTTAGGAAAGATTATTTTTATATTTTGAATTGTACTTTAATTATAGCCTAATTATTATGAAACTACCTGTAATTATAATTTTTTAGTCATTTCTATGCAAGTCTTTATATATTTTATTTTTAAACATTTTTGGTATAATTGTTGAATTTTATATTAAAATATATCAATTATTAATTATAGTAAAAAATATATTTTTTAATATTTCTTAGATTTAAGGAATTATTAAAGAAGCTCTAAATTTGAATGTATTTCTTATACAATATAACATAATTTGAATGGCAATAACATTTTATTTGTTACTGATTAATTAAAATGTAAGTGGGGAATATTTTAGTCTTCAGTGTAATATCTTTATTGCAAAAAAATTATATTTAAAATATTCACACGCATTTCGTTTTATAAAGCAAATTTTTGAATAAAAATTTTTGATTATTTATTTTTGTCACAGAATAAATTTATATTGAGAAATTAGATCGTGTTACGGTCTGTCAAGCAGTCACGGTATTTTCCGCATGTTAAATATTATTATTTTTCGACAAAAATATATTAAATGCAGCAAAGAAAAGAAAGTTTTTTATATCAGTTTACTTGCATCTCAATAAAATTTTTAATTCTTATATTTCATAAATATTTGTATACATTTTGCGCATCTTAAAGAAATGAAATCGATTAAATAATGTCCTTGTTGATAACACGAGTAAAATGCATGAAGTTCTTATTTATTATAATAATCTAATCACAATTGAGAACTTCTTAATTATAACCACGAATATTATAAACAAATCTATCTATCTATCTAATGATGCTTGCATATGTATGTGCAGATATATACGTATATATATATATATATATATATATATATGTGTGTGTGTGTATGTGTGTGTGCGTGCGTGAGTGAGTGTGTGTGTATGTGTGTGTGCGTGCGTGAGTGAGTGTGTGTGTATGTGTGTGTGCGTGCGTGAGTGAGTGTGTGTGTATGTGTGTGTGCGTGCGTGAGTGAGTGTGTGTGTATGTGTGTGTGCGTGCGTGAGTGAGTGTGTGTGTGTATGTGTGTGTGCGTGCGTGAGTGAGTGCGTGTGTGTGTTTGTGTGTGTGTGCGCATAATTTCCTCTATTAGATTTTTCCCTCTCATGAAATTTTCATTATGAACTGTTACTAACCTTCAGCTTCTTATGTAGAAATACATACACATATTCAGTTCTACTGAAAGAAGTAATAACCATAAGAAGAGTTACAAGAATTTTCCCAATTTCTCACTCTATCTCATAGGATCAAACAAGGTAAGACTTAAGAGAAAAAAGCACCACTAATTTTTTTCAATCCTAATATTTTATAATTTATTTTGAATATATACATAATGTACTCACGGAGGGAAGAGCACCTCACACACACAATAGTTTACAATAAATTTTCAAACTTTTGAAAACTTGTGCAAAATTATTGTGGCGCTATTCCCCCCGTTCCAAAGTTTTCAAATACATTTGAAAACGTTCTTGAAAGTAGTGATAAAATACAAGCATTTGGAAGAAAATGGTTCAAAATCATTTTTCTCCATTCGATCCCAGATGCTTGTGGCCATTTTAATTACATAAAATAAAAAACAATAAAAATTTTAACTTAATTTCAGTTTTTCTTGTTTTTATAATTTCATATTTAATTAAAAAAATATTTAAGGACTGCCTAATAAATGAAATGTATATTCCATTCACATGTGTATTGAGCTTAACATTCACACGAAATTTATAGCATGCATTAGCGGAAGTGAGGTATGCAAATGATTAGAATTTTAGTGCAGACGCACACCACATGCACCTGTGGGGCCATTTCAAAGCGTTCAGACTTGCAGATTTCGACGATTTCAAGTTCGGCAATTATGTTTTTCTTGTGGTTTTTTTCACCAAAAAATATCAATTATGTCTCGTAGAAAGGAACAATTATTTTTTGATCAAGTATACGTGTTCGACAGTGGAAAGATAGTGGCCTACTTTAAATAGCATTGGCTATTTAAAGTAGGATAGGTGCCTACTTTAAATAGCCAATGCTACATTTTCGAGGCATTGGAACCATTTGTCCTTCCTTGCCTTCAGGGCTTGTCCACAGTCATATTTCAACAGGATAACGCACGACCCCCACTTGGCACGTATTGTCCAAGGGTTCTTCGTCAATCACCAGATTGAACTGCTTCCCTGACTGATTCACTCTCCAAATCTTTCGCTGATAGAAATCATGTTGTCCACGTTTGCTTAGCGATTGACCCTGATTACATCCCCATCTGCCACACCAGATCCATTTTGGCAACGTGTGGAAGCTGTTTGATCTGCTGCATCCAGGAACACATTCAAAGTATCTTTGAATCAATGCCGAGGTGTACGACAATGTTATTCTCCAACAATGGTGGCTACTCTGGTTACTAGTTTTGTCAGGAACCACACTTCACAGAAGTTTATAGATTTATTCTTTTAATAGCTTGGTCAACATGTTATTTACAAAATGAGTTTTGTTTTAGGAACTCTTTTCTTTATTGGTGTTGCAATTTGGGTAACAATCAGTGTATATTGAATTAAAGAGTTACCTTGGTGTTTTCTAACTATACATAGAATAGAAAACGTATGAAATTTTTTAAATTTAAATACTAAAAATTGAATTTTTTTTAATAAAGTATGATTTAAAGTATTTTTCGCAAATCATAGATGTCCTTATGAAAAAGAATTCAAAAATATGGCCAGCACATGTTTAACACTGTGCTTGGAGGAAAAAAAATCTAAAAAAATTTTTGAAGTTTTGATAATATTATTGGAATTATATTTCCGCTTGATATTTTTGATGAAATAATAACGAAACTTGGCTTAGAAATGTTAGACACATAAGACTAATATTTTGCATAAACTAGAAATAAACAACCATCCAGAAAATTTTGAATTAGACTTGATATAAAATTTATCATAGTGCATATAGTAACTTTTAATAATAAAAGTTTAACTGTGATAAATTATTTCATGTAAAACTTGAGGAGACCACTTCAATATAAATATTAATATTTTTTACAAAGTGTTAAACTTTGTATTTAGTTATTGGTTTTTATTGCAGCAATTATTAAAATAAAATTTTATATTCAAAAATTAATAATTCATAATTTTGATTAACTTCAAAACCACGTTTGATGAATTTCATAAGAATCGAAGTAAAAATTTCCTTTGAATTGTTTTTCAGTTCTGCTCAGTTTTTACTATGAATGATGTATGACAGTTGATATTCTCCAAGTAAACAAGTGATTGAGATGAAAATTGTATTTAATGGTATTTATATTAATTATATTTTACTAATTATCTTTAAAGCATAAACTTAGACAATTAATATTAAATGTTATCTTAAAAATTAATTAATTGTAGTCATAAAATATATAAAAATAAAGGGAAATATCAATTATTGTTAACAGTCTTTAACTATTCAATTCTTGAAAAAGCAGTTTTAGACTAATAATAATGAACATTATGAATAAGTGTCAAACTGTTTCTACAGATGGCAGCACTATATAAAGAAATATTTTTAAATATACCGAACGAGTCTACTGAACCAGAATGTAATTAATATTCGTCTTCAATTGTTCAATTTAAAAGTCGTGAGCCTACTTAATTACGCTATTAAATATCTAATAATGAATTTAGGATCTTCGTCTTCATTAATTGATAATTTATGTTTTTAAACAGAGGTACGTGAATACATATTATCATTGCAAAGAATTTTGCAGAAATAGATACATATCACAATAATATTCAATGTATTTATTTAAGCTTAGCTGATTCATTATTTATAATAGCGATTAGAATAAAATAGATAAAAATTATCCATAAGAAGGGATGCTTCTATGTAGATATGTTTATTTATTTTTCCATTATATTAATATTATTCGAAATATTTCCTCCCCACCCCGCAAAAAAAAAAAAAAAAAAAAAAAAAAAAAAAAAAAAATATTAAAAAATTAATATATTAGCAAATTTAATGTTTAAATTAAAACAATATACAAGAAAAAAAAGAAATTCAGGAAGAGATAAATGAAGTACTAAATAATAATGTAGTATATATAAGCTTAAAATCTAATAAAATTAATTAAAATTTGAAAAAATGTTTATATTACAAATAATAGTTGAAATATTGTTCGCAAAATAAAAAAAACTTAATTAATTAAATAGCCTATATATGCTTTATAAATGACAAACATTTATGATTCTTTTAACCAAAGAAATAATTAAATAATAAATCTGAGGAAAATAAGCTAATTATTTCATCGATTTAAATTGATGAAACTATTTTTCAAAATATTTTTCTGAAACTTAGATTATTAGATAAGTATATAGAGATACATAAGTATATAGCAGAAGTATATGCATAAGTATATAGTGATTAACATAAAAAAACACATTATGAAGAATAGTATATTAATTTTTTTCGGCGTAGCTTTTAAATAAAATTATGTGCCATACCAATGAAATAAATTAGTTGTAGATAGTAAATTAAGAAATCGTAATTAATTTATGTAAGCAAAGAATAAAACCTTAATTGAATTCCTTAGCAGTGCAATTCAGTTGGTAATTTTGTTTCTTTTTCCTCCTTTTTCTTTAATTTTCAATATATTTTTTTTTAGTTCTCAACAAAATGCCATAAATAATACATTTATTTTCATAAATGGGATTTTTTTATTACTTTTGAGGAAAATCAATTTTGTAAATAGCGATATACTTAAAGAAATTCTTAAATAAAGATTTAGAAATGGTTATATAATATTAAGAATATAAGATTTATTAAACTAGCTTTTTTATAGAATATTTAGAATATAATTAGCTATACATCAATTTAATTCAAAACTATGATTTGTCGCATAATAAAAGTTATTATTCCTAATAAAGTTAGTTTTGAAATTTCTGATTTGAGTGATAAATTTGTTTCACTTGTCATTTCATATAAAAGACTGATTCTAAGTTTAATTTTGAATTTTTGAAAAAGAAACTAATAAATATTATTAATTTAAAAGTGTGTTCTCAAAAGTGATAAATAGTTATTATTATGCATAACTATTCAGGACAAGAACAATGAAAATAGCTTTGTTATGCAAAGATTAAATGTCTAGAAATCCCCTTTTTGGAAATTTCATTACATTAAAAACTGAATGTTGCTTTGAATTTAATATTATCAAGGTGTAAAGTTGTATTTATTGTTATTGTTATTGTCTCAGATATTTAAATATTTTCAGAAAATTAAATATTTTCACAGAGAAAATATATATTTCTCTGTATTACGCATTTATAATTTTTGTCAAGTTATGTGCTTTTATATGCAGTATATTTTGCAATGTTTGTAAATAAGATGATTAATAAATTAATAATTTACAATTGATAAAATATTTAACCATATAATGCTATATTAAGATAACATTTTGAATTATAGAATATCAAACAAAACCAATTATATTTCGTTGGCTTATATTTGCATAGAAGTTTTACAAATTGTATTTGTTTCAATTGTTTCCAAAGTTATTAAGCCTAATGAGGAATTTTATGCGTAATATCTTCAGAGACATTCGAAGCAAATAAAACATTAGTTAAAAATATGATAAACATAAATTGGAGCAAAGTTACTAATATTAATTTATATTTAATATTGTCACTTTATTCATCTAAATCTTTGCTGAAAAACAATTCCAAATTTTAGTTCTAAAATGTTTTCAAAAATTAGTTTCGACTAAAGTTAAAAAAAGAATTTTTATTTTATTATAGTTGTTGTAGAATAAAATAATAATTTCAAATAGACAAAAACAATAATGTAATAAAATTATTCAAATTAGTTTTATTTAGCGAAAATGCTATTTTTACATCTATGGAAATTAAATTTTGAGTTTAACGATTTTAGAAAAGGATTGATATTTTATAGCTTATTAATTACTATAAAGCATTTTAAGCAAATCACTAATTCGTATAATAAGATTAAATATATTAATATTCATTAATAATAATAATGATATAAAGTTCTTCATAGCATTTTGAGAATCTGTTTCAGTAGTGATTGTATCAAACTATACTATAACTTAATATTGGAAATGAATATGTAAATTTATCTTAATTTTAAAAATTTTTATTACAATATCAACTATTCTTCAGGAATTTACCTATTACATGGATGCATTGCGATAGATTAGTAAATATTTTCATATAAGATTTTTCATGTTTTTTATTTATTAGTAAATCCAGCATGCATTTTATCACAAAAAGAGATCAAAATAAATTTTCACTTATTTTATTTTTATGAAGCTTATTAAGCTATATGAAGCTTAAATATAATATTTTGTATAATATATGCTCGACAATATAGAAGAATTTCATATTGTTTTTAAATAAGAAAGAGTTTCATAAAAATTCTTGACATATAGGAAAATTTTAATACTGAAAATAATATTCACGTTATTTATTTATAATTATAATTTATACAGATTTTTTGCTTACTTGAATTATGTTTTCTCTTTATTTAAAAATATACTCAGCTTTTAGTGCCAGTTTGTGTAATATCATAAAAATATTTCTATGAATCATATTATTATTAAACGTTATTTATATATTTTAAACAGCAAGAATGCGAAACAGATTTAGTTTTTGTATTTCGTTTTCTAAGCTATTACTGGTTTATTATTTTGAAACGAAATTATTTATATTTTAAAGATTAGAATTAATTTAAAAAAGATTCCAGAAATTTTCTGAAAAATTACACATATGAAAAAGCAATTTTTAAAAGAATTAAATTGCTTTTAATTCAACAAGCGCTTAACTTTAATCATCAAGTATTCATAATTAAACATATTTTCAAACATTAAATTACACAAAGTAATTATTTTAAAATATAAATTAAAGAATGTTTTCCTTACATATTTAAATGAGCTAAATGTGCATAATAATTAGGAATATTTGTGTTTATAATTATCAATCTATCCTACGTACATAAAAGGTATTTTTTGAATAAAAAGTTAATTCACCATTTTATTAGAAATTAATAATGATACAAAAACATGAAGTTAGTGAATTTTGTAGAACATTTATAAAGCAAACATTTATCAGAATTTTACGATTGCAAAACATTTTTAAGCAGCCAATCACGAATTTTATATATCTTTCAAACGGAATTTAAAAACACTAATGTTAAAAACACTTTTCAAATCTAACGAACAAAATCTTTTTTTTTTCTTATTCAATAATAAACTGATCATCGTGATTACATAAACCTAATAATAAGAATTTTGAATAATGATAATAAAAATCAATGTTTACTTTCTCATTTTATTATAATTTAAAGTTCTTTAATAACAGCGTAACTTTTTTTAAAAAAAAATATGAGCTATATTTAGCAAGTTTAATTATTATAAGGGTTTACATTTATTTGCATTAAAAATTTTCTACAGTTGAAAAAATTAGACAATAAAAAAATAAAGAAGTAGTTTCCATTAAATCATTTTATGATGCTTAGAGGGATTTTATTGATTAACATTTTATAAGAATTTTTTCTAATTTTACAATAAAATTTTATTTCGAAATAAAATTCAATAACTTCACTGCCTTGAACATATTTTTAATTAAAAATTCATGAGGACAAAATTAAATCCTTACCCAAACACGTGACCAATACTTTTGTTATAAAAAAAAGGGGGAAATATTCTCGAGATTAAAACACTAAACTGTGAGTTTTATTCTTATTTTAATTTTTTAAACTTAACTATTTCATAAATCTTTGTTCTTATATAAAGTATATTTTTTTATTTACCATTATTATCTTAAACATTATTTAAATTTAATCTTAAACATAAAAAATTAGTAATTACAGTTTGGCAAGTGGGGTATAATGGACTTAATGATATTAAGTGCTTGAAATATTGAAACAAAATCTTTCATGTCAGGTAAAATTTTATTTGCAGAAAAATATGAATTTATAATTAATACATGTAAAGTACAAAGCTATATCTTGAATTTATATATAAAAATATTAATAACTCTTCTTGAATAAAACATTGGCATTTCCTATATTATTTTCGATTAAATTTACTCATACCTATTGGAAATAATCAAAATTTTCCTGACTAACTCAAAACTGTGAGTGCTTAATTTTTCCAATTTCTCTTATGCATTATAATAGATTAATAGATTTTCCTTTTCAAAAAAAATACACATTTCTCATAAAAATAAAAATTCAGATCATGCATTTGAGTTAAAATTCTAATATAAGTATGCCGTTCAAATTTGAGCATTTGTTAAAAACATATTTCAAGTTTACAGTATAAACAGTTTTGAAAATTTATTGGCTTTATAATAAATCATAGTTGTTGAAGTGGTATATACATTTGGTCTGTTACTTAAGAATTAAATTATTATCTAAAATTACCAATTTTAAAATTCAAGAATTAAATAAACATTTTATCAAACTGAAAGTACATTTTAAATATTAATCGTTCCTTAAAGCTAGAATAAGTCATTCTATTAATTTTTATTATTTTCCAATTACAAACTGATTTAATCTCAATTTTTCATTTTTGAAAGTCAATTGTTCATTTTTTCTTATCTTTTCTTTGAAAATACTTCCACATATGAAAATAGTGAGTTCATATTTTCATACTTAAATGATATTGAATATTTAAAATATTTTAAATGAGACAACATTATTTGAAATTACAACATTTAAAATGAGAAAGACAAATATGCACAGATATTACATTTTGCTAAATCATATTTATTTTAAAAATTATGATTTATTTGGGCAATTTGTGCAAAATATTTTCATATTAATGAATACTTTACGAAGCATTTTCCACTCATACATAAATTCATAGATACATATATGTATTCATACACACACACACACATACTTATGTGTGTATATAAATATATATATATACACATATTTATGTGTATATATATATATATATATATATATATATATATATATATATATATATATATATATATAAATATATATATATACACATATTTATGTATATATATATATATATATATATATATATATATATATATATATATTGCCTAAATTAAATTAAATGCTATTTCTCTACATAAAATCTTGCTTCATTTTATTTTTTTATTTTGACAATATTTATCAGTTCGATATAGTGATATTTTTTACTTAAAAACTCAGCGGTCACATTTAATGAATTCCAATGAATAAAATTACTGCATTACATAAAAAAAACTTTTCAGTCACAAAAATCAATTTTAATTTGATAAAATATTCTTGACATTTTCGTGCCTAGACTCGGCATTCATTGACGTCAATGAACGAAAGTCATGTGATTAGACAAGTTGAAATGTAAAAAACAAAATGAAATCGGATGGAAATTGTTTTTTAGTGCTCCTAATTAAATGAGTATCAGCAAATCATTAGGGATTAAATTTAAGAAATTCAACTGAAATATAAATTTCCTGATAGTACATTACTATGAATGAAAATTTCATATTAAAAAATGTATTTGCAAATTAGTAACTATTTCAACTTTTATACATATTGGTTTTTCTCTCTTATGCTACGTTTTGTCATATCATATCTTTTATTTGAAATATTTAAATTAAATATGTAGTACAACCTAATTCTTCAGTTAAAAGTTACTTTAGAAATTTTATTCCTCTATTATCAACTTGTCTTGCATTGAAAATCTACTAGACAATTACACTTTTAAATTTAGTTCAACAGTAATTAAAACTCTGCTTTTGTTTAACTCCATTCTTTGTTTTCATGCTCATTGTATTTAAATTTCTTTAAACACTATTCACATTTATATATAAATTCTATTAATTGATTAGAAGATTAACCCATGGATGTTTTCCAGTGTGCGTAGAATGCATTTCATTTAAAATAAAAATTAACTGAAAAATGATTTTTTAGCATTTTTACTTAAGAAAACGTGTTTTTAATATAGATTAGCTTACTAATACTACATAAAAGAGTTTGACTGAAATTAAACATTTGCTTTTCAAATCTTTTCTCTACTGCAACGCAAGTAAAAGCAGTAAACTTATTTTTGAAAAAGAAATTAACCGTATCTATTGGAATACTCTAGATCTACCTGAATTGTAAAATATCAAGAATATTGTCTGTTTTCTAACAATATTTGTGAAAATAAAAAGAGACAAATGTTAAGAATTCCAAACTTAAGAATAAATCCCTATTTGTTTTCTTTCTAGAATTCTGTGTTACCTTTATTTAGTTCAAATATGGATCATGCGACTTTATACATTAAAGTGTTGTTTATAATATATATATATATATATATATATATATATATATATATATATATATATATATATATATATATATATATATATATATATATATATATATATATATATTATATATATATATATATGTGTGTGTGTGTGTGTGTGCAATAGATAAGAATTTTACTTCCTCTTATTGAAATATGAATTCCAAAATAAACTATTGCATATAACCTGATTAAATTTAAAATTAAAAAATTTAATATTTTAAAAACTAACTTCAAGTTTTTAATTTAAACAAATATATTTGCTAACAAATTTACTACAAAGTAATCTGTGTAAATAAAATTATTTGTTCCTATTGTTTTTATAAAACAGGTATTGAAACAATATTTGAAACATATTCGAAGATCAAAATTAATATTTGAAATGTAAAATTAATAATAATTAAAAGTCAATTTCTTGGGTAATATAACATATTTTCTTGTAATAATTACTAACATTTTATAATATTCTTCCAAACTTAGAAACAAAAATTATAAGTGAAAATTTTCTAATTTTAGAGATATATTATTATATTAATATGTAGATTGAATGAGAAATACACAGTTGAGACGTTGTAAAATAATTTCCCAAAATGATAGTATGGAATTTTATTTTATAGATTATTAAGACATGAAGTAAATTTGATTAATTAAGTTACGGCAAATTTAGGTATTGAATATATTTTTAGAACATTAATTAATTTTTCTAGTTTATTTTAAATTTATGAGTAGTATAGTTAATTAAAAACGTATGCTAATAATATATGCTCTTTGAAATTTTATTCAAAACTGTTTGCTCTCTTAGTTTCTAGAATAAAATTTGGCTTAGAGATACGTCATGACATATTTAACAATTGAAGTAAGCAAATTCTGATTTTATCATACTTCAATGATTAGCAGTAGAGAGGTTTGACATTTTTATTAATTAAAATCTTATTTCACACTTTTAATAATATGAACAGAGAAAACAAATATTTTCAATGGAACTGGAATCAATTTTCGTTGAAATAATTTTGAGTAATTTAATATGATATGCTTGTACTACTCCTTAATTTTATATATTATAAAATTAGAAGATTCCCAAATTAAAGCTGATGTGTTTGGTGTATTCATTAGAAAATTATGAATACATCAAACACATCAGCTTTATTATATTCAAAATGTATCTACTGGTATTGTTTTTATTGACAATTTTAACTCTGGATAATGCTTATTTGTGTCTTAATAATTTTCATCAATGTTGATTCTTAGCTAATGTGATAAATAAACTAAGCTCGTCAATACTTCACAAATCTGTAATAAAATGTTAGATTTTATTTGTCTTATTGTTAAAATATTACCTGGAATAATAAATATCAATGTGATAAATAATTATCTTTTACTTATCAAATTTAACTTTAGTTACTGCGTAATTACTTATTACAACGTCATTGTTATGTCGCATATACTGTAAAAACCAAATTCTTCATATGATTTCCCAAGTGTTGACAATAACTTATTCTTAATATCATTATACATGTAAAAATATAATAAATCTTTTCAGAATTTAAAAGACTGATTTGTTATGGATGGAAATTAGATATTAGGCATTATGTTTAAAACTCCATTTATGGATTTATATTTTTAGTGTAATGCCAAATTTTTACCAAACTACTTTATATTCTTGATCAAATAATTTTACAAATTATGAATTCATATTGTTAATTTTATGCCATTTGCTTATTCCCTATATATATTATCTTTATTTTCTAAGAGAAAATATAACAAAACACAAGTATCAAGAATACATTAAATTTTCTGCATAAGGCTGAATATAAAGAAAGCCTTTTATAATATTTATAGTAAGTTTTAAAGTATGTGAAATATTTATTTCATCATCTATATTTGCTTACCATATATAATTTAAATACAGTAAAAAGCATTCATAGTTTAAGATACATTTGTTCTGTAATAATGTATAGAGAATTTCCTTTTGCTTTTATTAAGCATTTTATGTGACACATTTTATATTTCAAAACTTGGATGAAATAATATTTTACATGGAAATGAGTGAAGTAAAAAAATAAATCTGAACAACAAAAAGTATAAAATTCAGATTAAGTGTTCACTGAATTTGGTTTTATATATTTTAAATTTATATTCAGTAAAAAAACATTTAGGCACATTACCTACAACAGATGAAAAATATAGTATTACACATATATTGTTCATCGTATTCAATTTTTCAGTTCATTTATTCAGTTTTTTATTCATCTTATTCAGCTATTGTTCATCTTATTCAGTTTTAGACTGAATAAGACCTTACAAAAATTTGGATATGTTATTAAAATCATAAGTGTATCAATGATTCAATTTCAGTAAAATTTATTTAATAAGTTAAGCAATAATTTTTATTATTTACTGTAAAAAAAATTAATTCCATATTGTAAGAAAACATTTTAAATGAAACAAAATTATTAAAGTTTACATCAAATACTTTTTCAAAGTATAAGCAGCATGAAAATGATAATAATTCTTAAAAACAAATTATATCACATGGGATTTTGTAAAATTTTTATAAAAACATTAATCATTTTTATAAAAGTTTTATATAATTTGTTTTCAAGTAAATTATTTATTATTATTGAAGAAATTAGCAACATTTCTTTCATGCCGATTAAATATTTGAAATTTGTAAAAAAATTTCCGAATTTATATTATTTAAGTGAAAATGCAGAGATTCATTCAAATTTCTGCATTTTCATTTAAACAGTGCATGGATTGCACTAGAATTATTTAAGCATGAATATAAACAAATTTACTCTCTCTTAGAATTTAATTACATCTCCTTGTATATTTTCCAAATACATGCAATCAATGATTGATGAAGGCATATCTATTTAATAAAAAGATGTTCCAAAATGCAAGCTGGTCTATTTATAGAAATCTCAGGAGAATAACCAATTAATATAATTTCTGAGCACGTACAGCAGTATCATCAAAAACTTATTTTTGTTGGCAAAGCATTCGCTAAGAATTATAGTGCGAATTTACACGCAAACAATTCATTCATATGCATTTTTCTAACATTAGTTTATTTCATTTATTCTAATAAATATATATGTTATATGCCATTCACGATAATACAAAAAATACTTCAGCATATCATAACTTTTTATTATCATCTGACCTTTCGAAATGGAATAGTTAACATTCACGTGCGAAATTTCATTAAATGAATTCCAAAGGCAAATGATTAGAGATATTAATGACACTTGCATACGCTAATGCACACTTCGAAATCATTTGCATCATCTTTTCGATTCTCAAGCTCTAATTTATTTATCATTGATGAATTATTAATGCTAATTGAAGATTTTATAATTTTTCATGATATGAGTTCAAAATTTTTGAAATTTAATGAAAATTAGTAAATTACATAACATATAATTTGGTATTGTAGAATTCTTAAATTTTTCTCGGCATTAATGTAATTCTTCAAATTTCCGAAATCTGCTTCTGTGTGTGTTTACATAAATAGGGTTGAATTTCGTTTACTGCATAATTATTAATATACACGTAATTAGTAAATATTTTACATTATGAAATTGTTTTTAATTTTAATGGTGTTTACTTTTTAATGGTCAGAAGTGCTCACAATGCTTTTCTCTTTGATATATCACAAAATGCTCTCTTAAACATTTTTAATCGATATTTCAGTTTCTAATTACAAACGCCAGAAAGTCAGTACATTATCAGTATTGATATAACGTTAAAAAGATCATGAAATTCCACGTACCTATAATATAAATTCCTATCAGATTTCAGGTTCAATTTTAATAAACTTATGGAAGAAAACATTCTAAGTACATATATTTAAAAATAATGTTACAGGTTTGAGCATCTTACAATATAATAATAATGGTAATCTTTTACGTTTATATGAAAAATAACGTACCTGCAAAAGTACTCATATTTTTGGAATAAACGTGAATAATATAAAAATGCGCCGCACCGAAAATTTTTCATTAAAATTGTAATGCATACTTTGTAATTTCTTCTTTAAAATACATAAAAGTAATATTTTATGCTCCTACTTAAGAAAAGAAAAAAAAGTAGAATAACCAGAATCATTTGAAAATAAACTTTTGTTATTTTCAGAATAAATTTAACTGCCTGGTAGATTTTTTTAATAAGACAAACAGGATATGAATTAATTTTTTTTAAAAAAAGAACATAATGAAAGTTAGTCTGACAGGGCTGAAACATAGTTCTTTCACAATAATTTGGATGACTTGTTTTCTTACGATCTCTTTTTGCATGCAAGTGCTTATAGAAAGTGAACACTCTCGAGTTAACATCCAATCAAATTATCGTTATAAGGAATCTTAAGTTGATTTCAAACCCATACCAAGATTTATACCCAAAGTAGAAGCTGAAGCCACGAACGATTGAAAGGAAGCACAAAGTACTAACTTTACAGTTATCAGGTTAGATATTATAATAATAAAAGTTTTGAAAATTTTATATGTTTATTACATATTTGACAATGAGAACGCAATTCTCATTTTTCCTTTCTAGCTGCTATCGTTAGGCGAAATTTTCTTCTCCGTTAATCGAATGTGTATATTAGACTTAATTCTAATTTCTACATGAGTATAAGCGCATGTTATACAGCGTACTTTTTCATAAATTCTACTACAAGTATGTAATTTCATTCTGTGAAGGTTAAGAGACTTTCCCCAGAAAAAAATACTTATAAAATAAACAAATACAGCTAGATTTATTTTTTTTATAAATAACTTTCAATAATAACAAACTGTTAAATGATAATCTATCTAGTTTATTGGCATTATATCGAATTTTCAATTTCTCCTAACAGTTTAGGGCCAAGAAAACGATTCATGTTATGCTAATCATAACAGATACTATTTAGATATTTTATATCAATGTATAACTAAGCTCTGTTGTATAGTGGCTAATGAGATTTTGTCATCCTAAGTTTTATTTATGAACAACATGTATTATTGTATTATATGTTACATTTATTGCTGAATTATTCATTAATTACATTTATGAGTTTTTAGGATAAACTCCTTTTAGAGTTTTTCCTATTACCCTACAATTTAGCCAAAGAATGGTGTAGAAAATCAACCATGGTCACTTACTATTATATCAATTAGCTTTTGCACATAAAACTTATCAATATCTTTCTCAAACTGAAGTTTAAAGGATTTTTGTGAACGTGTAAGACTCGAAAAATATGACATTACCCTTTGAAATATTTTTAAGCTAGAATCATCCCAATTGTGGCAACAAAAGTTTTTCAAGATCTGATGATTTTATTGCTTAACTTTGCAGACATCATGGTAAAATAAAATCTTTGAAAAGCTACCTTATTCTTTACTTGCAAAAAATAAGCTAAAAATTTTTAATTGTTTTAGCAAATCTAAATTTTTCCTACTTTTATACAGTTAACAAGAAAGCTCAAATGTACTTTATTGCTTATAGATTATTACTCTGGTTTATAGGAAAGTTTTTTTTTTTTCATTTTAATGTGGTTTTTTTTTTCATTCTAATGGTCACTTAAATTGTAAAATTTTTAACTCACTGCTAAATCGCGGCTGATAAATTTAATTTTAACAAGACATTTTTTATTCTTTGATATTTTGTCACATGCTTTAGAAGTCTGAAAATGTTCAAACTTTTATAAAAAAGAAGATATTAAAAAAGAAAATGAAGACCATATTCTTGATTGAGGTGTTATACTTTTTCATATATAAACAAGAACAATTATGGAATAAAAAAATGGAATATTTTTCAATAAAATGTTCCTATTAATATTGTATGTTCTTTAAAATCTTTATTTTGTGTAGCATCATTTTGTTCAGATGTTTAAAATTTTCAGTACTATTCAATAAATTTTATATTTTGATATATATTATATAAATTATCATTTTAATTAATTCAATTAAAGTATCTTCATCAAAATGTGCTAAATCTCTGTTATGTAGTTTTATATTAGATAATGTCTATCAATTTGAAGTTTAAGTTAGATAACGTCGATCATTTTGAAATCTAGAATTTGAAGACTTGATCACTTAAATAAAGATTCTGAGAAATCTAACAATTATATATAATTAACTTGTTTAGAATCACTGACTTTCTCTTAGAGATAATGTGATAATAACTGAGAAATAAGGTAGTAAGTGGTTTAATTGTATTTTGTCAGAGCAGTGGGAAAAGTTTATGCAATAATTGAATTTATTAGTTAGAAGCAAGGGAAAAGTGATTGACGTGTTAAAGTTTTAATCATTAAATAAAACTTTGAAAGAGAGAGAGATGCTTCTTTTATGTATAATAATTATTTTGTTTAATTAATTAAGCGATAAAAATATAAAAAGAAGTAATGTAAATAAAGATAAAATATAGCATAAAAAGTTATTTTGAATGTTGAAAATATATTAATTGTATCCTTTGACGAAATATATTTTATTTCCAGAGATGAAGTTAAAACATGATATCGTTCAAACAAAACAAGAGAAAATAAAGCAACACATTTTCTTCATCTTTAAAAAATATTATATTTTAATTAATGAAAAGAACGTATAAAAACAATTACATATAAGTATAAAAAATCAAATAAGAATTTATTTAGGATGTTAACAATATTATTTAATATTATGATGACATATATTTTAATCTGGAAAATTCTGAGGTAAGTTTTGATGTTAGAGTTGGATTAAAAAAAAAAAAGAAAATTTGGCATTAAGTTATTTAAATTATACTGATTTGCTGAATTGCATTATTGCATTGATTTGAAAAAACTTAGTTATTAGTTACTTTTTCTTTATGAGAATCAATGAAAATTAAACAGGCATATCCTTAAGAATTAAGATTATTTAAATAATTTTATGCGCGCAAATACATTAAACATTTTAAGAATTTTCATTTAATTTATAAAATAACACTTTTATATATGAAATACTCTATATTTCTTGCATTTCTCGCATATAAAGCAGAAATGTAAATTACAGAATATTTGAATAAAATTATCTTATTGTAGCGTAAGCACTTAGTTTGAAGGATAATTGAAGGGTATTTTAATATATTTAATAAAGCATCATTTTCAAGTGATGTTTAAAAAGGAATATATTTCTCAATTTCTTACATCCATGACATTCTAGTATGTACGTTTCAATTACTACAGCATTTAATAATATAAATCACATATTAAATTTATTAACATCTATATCTTACAAATAATGTAAAGACATAATTAGAGGTGACTATTCATTTTTTTACCGAACCATTTCAAAAATAAGAGAAAATATCTTGTGTATTTAGTAAAATAGTTTAAGATAAAAATATACAAAATTTACTCAAAAATTAAAGATTCATTCATTCAGAAAAATAATTCTACACAGTTTTATAACATTTATTTGCGAAAATAAATATCTCATATACACAGAGATAAGTTTATTTTGCATTGAAATCGCAAACAAATTTAAATAGATATCCGATATTTATTTTCTGATTTATTTAACTTGAAATTCTACATGATTTCTTTAGGTAAAAGATCAAAAGAAATAGAAAATATTCTCTGAAATCAATAATGTGACTCAAAGTGAGATATATTTGAAAATCCGCGAAATTTACAATTATCGATCATTTGGAAAAGATGTGTAAGAAAATAAGCTTTATGTATGGATTTCAATTTAAGGATTAAATGCTTTTTCACAAAAGAAATAATAAATTATTGCCTATGATATCCAGCTGTTCTCCAGTTGTTCATACATATTGGAATATATTTTTAAAATTGTGGTAATTTCAAAGATAATTTTAAAAAATATTTCAGAGAAAAAACTTTGGAGAATTGATCATTTGATTTTCTTTTAAAAATAAATATATTTCTTAGGTTCTTTAAAAAGCTTTAAATATTTCATAAAATAAATAAAAATTTGAAATTATTTATGTAGTTTGATATATATATATTTATATATATATATATATATATATATATATATATATATATATATATATATATATATATATATATATATATATATATATATTATGTATATATTTTAACAATAATGAATGTTGAAAAAAATCACGAAAATATAATTGCTAAATCAATGATTTTATTCTGATTTCAATCAAGATATCTATTTCGTTGCATAATAATTCAATTCTGCATCTTTTATTCTAATTTATATTCATTTTAAAGAAATTTTCTTTTAGGAAAATGGAAAATGTTCTTCTGAAGGTTTTGAGAACACTATCGGAATTGTTATAAAAAATATATTATCACAATAAATCTACATGAAAACAAATCTTTTTATACAAAGCTTTTCTTCAAACTGCACAAAGTTTGAGATACTTGCATGATATTTTAATAGATTTTTAACTATATATATATATATAGATGAATATTAATTTTCAATAACAGAAATTGTTGAGCAGGTATGATTAAATTTAATGACTCAAAAAAATCTCAAATGTAATTATTAAAGTTTCTTTTTTGAAAATAACAAGGTATTAAAAAATAATTACAAGAAATCTACAAGAAAAAATTCATACAAAGAATTCCTTTAACCATCACAAACTTAAAGATATTTTTTAATATTTAAATATACTTTAGAATGAAAAAAGTTAAAGATAAATAAATTTTTTCTAATTTCATTCAAATAAGAACTAATTATTTAGCTTTTCTCTGTTTTAAAAGATGTCAGTAATTATAATGAATATAAAATATCAATTAATACTAGAAATATATATTTATATAATAATTTTTCATAAATATATCCTTTTAAAATAAATTGCAACAAGCATCTTGTTGGATACCTCAATGTGAGTTATATTTAAAATATATTGAAGAAGAAAATATATAATAACTAAAATTATAGGCTATATATTATCTATAGATTAGCAAGTAATTAATGAAGTTTTTCATCAGTTTAAAAGCATATTCGCGTCATACATTTTTGTATATTAAATCAAATGTGAAGTATATACAAAAAGTAAGTGATTAATGCAGTTATTAGTTTATGTAACTAAATTATAAAGAATAAATAATTAATTTATTAGATCAAATTCTGATAAAAGTTACCTGTAAATTTTTCTGGAAACATGTATCTAAAATGTAAGGCATCATTTTGTACTGAGTCCTATTTATTGACATTTTAATTTTTATGTATTACAATTAAAATAGAAATTTAGTTTTCCAAAAAATGATTTCCTTTCTGGAGTGCATTATATCTTTAATGAATGTCATACATTTACTGAATAACTTTCGTATTGTGATAAAAATGAATTAAAAATACACATTATTAATAGCGATAATTGATATATTGCATGCAGGATAGTTCTTAAGAAAAATATTTCTTGAAACAATTGTTTCCACTTTTTCTTAAAAAAGAAAAAAAAATAATTATACCGCCATTCAACAAGACTATAGCTAAAATTACTTTTCATAATTAGCATATGTTTTGAAATCTATCTTTCTTTATGTCGGTAATCAAAGATTGAAATAGGCATAATGAGTTTTCACAAAGAGCATGAAAAACAAATAATAAATATGTTTAAATAAAGTAAAATAAGCCAGGCATGAGCAAGTAATTGCAGACATTGGATTGCAGTGACAGCTGAAACAAGTGTTCAGTTTCTGAATTATAAGTACATTTAAGCTAAAAAAAAAAAAATGAAGCCATTTTGTGATTTCTTTCTTTATATTCGAGATCGTTTAAGAAATATGCTTATTTTGATGTCGTATTTAAGAATAGAAAAAGTAAGAAGGAAAGTGACAGTTTTCATTGAGAGCATGGAAAAAGATTAGAAAATGCTTAAAAATGAAGTCGAATAAAACATGAATGAAGAGCTGTTCGAATGAATAAGTTCTGCTAACATTGTTACTAATATTCATCTTGTAATATGTTGCTTGCTTCGTGCAAACTTATGTCATATTTTTACAGTTAAAGAAATTTAACTTCTTTTTTGAATTTCTAAAGCTCAATACATGTCACTTTTCAAAGCATCTAAAAGGCAAAGTGACACAGCTTTCTTTATTGAGACCCTTAAAATAAAGAATGAGTTCCTTATAATTCTTCATTATTTTTTCTTGCTCACTTTTTTATCATTAACGGTAACCCCAGTGTTTCTCAGATTGTTCCTTATCTTACATATAAATCTTTTAAAACCTATTATAATTTTTATAGTTTATACCTTGTTTAAAGTTTAACGAAATTATTTTCGTTAAACTTCAAACAAGTAACTTTAAACGATCACTTAATTTATTTTAATAAATCCAATTTTATTTTTTAAAATATTCAATAATATATTATATAAAGTTTTTTACAGAATGTGATTCGAAGTCAATTAGAATCAAACATAAATTTTTGATAAGTCACTATTACTAAATTTTCAAGAATAATTTTAAATATTGAACACGTACAAGAAAATATGGCATGATATATGAGGTGTATAAATGAGTTTTGAAAATCATTAATATAATTAAGTATTATGCTAATAGTATGATAGTTTCTTAGCAATATGCGGGTAATTTAATTTAATTTAGTGAAATTTTTTAAAATTAATTTCACTGTAAAAATATAAACATTTTGATCTTCTGTTCCCTCCCAAAAACATAAAAAACATTTAAACATTAAATTAAAAATGTCAAGGAAAAATTATTAAAAGTAGATGCAAAATTCCTTATTAAACGCAAATTAATAAATTGAGTTGAGTGATCGAGTAAAGTGTGTATTAAAAGTAAAAAAAGGATACACATTAAATAGATAAATACACAAAATTTATCTGAAATTATAAAATGTATGATATGTATTTTACAATAAGATTTTTCCAATAATAATTTAAACTATATGTTTTACTATGAAGCTTAGATTTCAGCAATATTAATTAATCAAACATAAAAATTAATGTTTTAATCTTGTAGTAATACCTATGATGTTGCTAAAAATTAACTTTTAACTTATTGGTAAAATGAATAAGAATGTTTAATTATTAATTTGATAAGTTTAATACAATAATGCATGAATAAATTAATTATTTTAATTTAAAAGTGTATTAAAATCATAAATAGCAAAACTTATTTGTGTAGAGTGAGATATAACTATTTTAGATAAAATGTACGTAATATGAATTTTGAAAAAAATTTTGTGACAAATATGTAAAATCTTAATTTTTAACTTTGAATAAATAGAACAAATCAAAGTAAGATTGTTAACTAGCATTGTAGTGCAAGTATAAAAAATTTAACATAATAAGTAGAATATTAAATTAAATGTAACGAAACTACAACATTACATTACATACTTAAAATAAGATAAAAAAAAATTAAAATACAAAAAATTGAAAAGATAGCAAAGAATCACAAAAATTGGACTCCATCTTGAAGGAACTTTTTATTTGAAGAGAAAATACACTATGTTAAAAATTACTACTGTGTCTAAATTACTACTGTAATAATAATTATTGAGGAGTACTTACACATTAAAAAATTTTTGACTTGTTTCGCAAATTATCAAAGATTTTAATAAAGTTCAAATGTATGAAAATGCACATTATTAACAATATATTTAAAAACAAAAATTGTAAACAAATACATTTATTTATGCATGTATTATATATATATATATATATATATATATATATATATATATATATATATATATATATATATATATATATATATATATATATATATATATATATATATATATATATATATATATATATATATATATATATATATATATATATATATATATATATATATATATATATATATATATATATATATATATATATATATATATATATATATATATATATATATATATATATATATATATATATATATATATATATATATATATATATATATATATATATATATATATATATAAATGTATGTTTATGCATGAGTGTGTATGTGTTTGTGAAGGGTGGGTTGATGTTTGCATGTGTAAATGCATATGAATATTTTTTTTGAATTTTTAATCTGGAAAAGACAGTTTTATCGCAGAGTTTTCTAAATATATATGACTAAATTGTAAAAAAAAATCTTTAAGCCATTAGTTTCACGGTACTTTAACTTTAGATCAACTTTAAAATAGATTAAAGGAGAAACTTGGGAAGGATTGTGAAAAAAGTCACCCCTGCGTCCATCAGCAGCTGCTTTCATGGAGAGATCGATTATTGAATCGCGACCTACACACCCATCTGTCTCCCAGAAATTCAGATAATCAATTATGGATCAATTTTTGATCAATATACTCAAGTTTGTGTGACATCCAGGTACGCCATCGTTCTGCTTTGTCTAATGTAACTTGATATCGATTCTTTCCAAAATAATACCACTCATGACCTTCAAAATCGTAAGTAATTTTGATGTCAAGGAATTTCTCTTTTCTTCTAAATTTAACCATCTTCTGGGGATGTTTCCTACTAATCGAAACTGCTTTTTAAGTGAAAGGTTAGTTTCATCGCAAAAAATCTGATAATGATTTATTGAAATATGTTCCCTTAAATTACTTAAATTCTTGGTGATAAATGTATCGAGTTTCATAAGTAAATAAAAGTATTTTGACATTTAATGATTTAATGTTGCATATATATATATATATATGTATATATATATATATATATATATATATAAATAATGTATAGATATATATTTAAAATGTCATACATATATATTCATATTCGAAAATATTAAATAAATTGGGAGTAATTAAGTAATTTCTAAATTATTTAAAAAAAACAAAATGAAAAAATGATTTTAACCAATGTTGCAATTTTTTTATTATTTAGATTTTAATAATTTAGTTATTACACTAATATGCATACTGATACACATATGTTATACATTGATACACATTACCTAGAACAGTCAGAGTATAAAAATTTAATAGAATTACATTTCCGTTGTTAAATCCACTTTCTCAATGTATAATATCTTCTTCTAAATAATCAAAACACATAATAATAATAATAATAATAATAATGAATGAAAACAAATGAAACTTATGTTCTAAAATTTGAAACAAAACAAATTTTAAATTTTCGTGACAATTTATTACGTAAAACAAAAAAAAACTATTTATGTAATGGTAACAGGAATTAGTGATGTCTGAATTTACAATGAAAATTTGTTTGTTTTAATTTACAGACGTGTTTAACTAACTTTATCATCTGAAGTAATAGTAAAGCTCCTGATTAACCTCTCATGATAACTGATCAGTTGGATGAAAGGAAACTGGTGTACTTGTGTGCAAAATACATGAGGAAATTCGATTACGTTTGACAATAGTGTAATGAAATTAATCAAATTGGATGGCATTGATCGCCGAGATTGATACAGAAATCATATTATGGTGAAGTAAATGAGCAAAGATTACGCATGTAGTAGCACACCGCCGAATGGAGCAAATTCCAACGAAGAATGGAATATTTAATTGAATAGAGATGTAGGATCTTTATTACATTTAACGTCATAAGATTTATGTGGATTTATAGTAATTAATATTTTCATTATATATATGGGGATAACTATGCACTTTAATTTTAAGAATTATAGAGATAAAAGTAATACTTCTTAATTATCAAATAATTATTTGAAGAAACTATTAATAGCTTGGGTTGTGATTAGTTTTATGAGTAATTTTGGATTATTTTCGTAAGCCTAATTAACATGAAATACTGATAAATTATTTCCTTATGTATTTATAATAATTTTAGGAACTTTAATCTTTCCGCAAATGCAAAATTTTGAATTATTTTCTTTACTATTAAGCAATTATTCTTACATGCATGAGCAGAATATTGTTTTTAAAATAGCGTATTTGGCTATTAAAATTCAAAAATTTCATATTCTTGGCAAAATGAATGAATATTTTTTATTTTATTGAAATTGAAACACATATTTAAGTTTCAATAAAATAAAGCCTCATTCTACATTATGTTAGATTTAAATAAACAATTTTAAACTTAATAAATATAAGTGCACACAAACTTCCACGGGTGAAATTGTTGATTTCAAATCATTTCTCTTTTAGAAATCGTCAAAAGCGATTTATATAACTTAAAATCGATTTTAAACAACTACAATATTATCATTTGAAGAATCGTATTTGTTGAAACGTGCCAACAAGTGGAGAATTTTCAGTTTCCAGTTTTATAACTATTTTAAGCCTTCTCATTTTACAGAATGACATAGTACATCATCGTGTACTTGATCCATTTCATCTTGTGTACTAGTTGCGAGCAAGTATTATGAAAATTCTTTTTGATAATATTTTTCTGATATAGGAATAATTATATATTTGATTTTATTAGATATTTTTATTTTATTAAAAATTCAGAAATAGTCATCATATTTTACTTTCTATACATTTCTTGAAATTTTTCTTCAGATAATTTAATAAACGATTGAAAAACTATGTATATTTCATTGATAGAACTTAATGATATTTCAACAAAATGACTTATCGAAATAATTACTTGATTTCATTCTCTATTCCCGCTTGAAAATTTTTCTCCAATAAAAATCCTTATTACAATCCATCTAAAAATCATTTCTTTCCACTACTCTTTATTCAACAGACTTGACTTCGTATTCTACTTTTTCAAAAATTTTTGTATTGATAAGCACTTTACTTATATACAATATGGCTTTTCTTAATATTATTTTCAATCAAATTATCAGAATAGAACTCAAATTATCCGAATCAATTGAAACCGTCCCCATTAGGGTAGTTAAAAATTTGGTTAATCAAATTTTTTTGCAAAAAGGGTCTATTTTCACTAATTATTGTAAGTTTGAAATGGGAGAAAGTGCTATATATTTTTTAAAAAAAATAATTTAAGGAAAAATAACGCATTTACATATTAAGTTACGTGCGATAATGTACATTAATACTACATTTATTCACAGCACTGAAAATAAAAGGCATTCCTTGCTGAACATCTCAGTCGGAGTAAGCTGTTCCATTGCCTTCATCTATTTTTGGGAAGATAAGTCAGGGATCTACAAGACAATAAGAATTTCATGTGACCACATTCGAGCTGACATTTCATCACTTCAAAGCAGTTACAAAGTTAGCAAATGCTTCACTAGTCGATGGTCTCGTGTCTGCTTCAACTAGGACATTAAGGTTAACTTCTTCCTCGATACATTCAATATGTTGACTATCATTTGCAAATTCAAATCCAGAGTCTGACTCATAATTCTTTCTCCCACATCTTCAGTCTAAATATTTAAAAATCCAGTAATTTTCAAAGCAATGTTTCTGAATTCCTCAAGTGACATGTCATTCTAATTTTTGGCCTTCTTTACTTGAAATGTTTTTCATTTTTCGTCTCTCCTTCAAACTGACAATTTTTTTCTGAAATTCTGAAAGCAAATCAAATAAATTGATGTTGTATACTTGGAGTTATAGTGTACAAGAGGTTTCAAATTCTTTTTATAACATTGATATAAGGTAGACAATATGCAGCTTAAATTTAAGTACCTTGCAATAGTCTTCAGTTGCAAATTTTTGTTAAGAATCATTAAAGATTATAGTAGTTTTTACACCTTCATTGTACTAAAATTAATATAAGCTGGAAAAGTTGGGAAATGTTAGATTAAGTTGTCTCAGAAATTTCTACATTCATTTTTCCAGAAGATAAATTTGATTAATTAGCATTGATAAGCATCGTTGATAAGTTAATTTAAAATAAATAAAATTTAAAAAAAACTTCGATATAAATATTCAAAACTGCCAATTTTTAAAAACGCTTTAACTTTAACGACTTCTTATCAAGAATCAGTGTATCAATTATCTAGATTTTACATCTTTTTATGTAAAAATAAATGATTGATTTCGTTTCAAATTGTCTTTTATTCAATATTCTATAAAACTTATTGTCTGAGAGGTTATACTTCGATCACATCATAATGAGATTACAAAGTATCTAATAGTCCCTCATTTTCCAAGTAAAGAAATCATTTAATATAGATTGAATAGATAAAAATTCAAATTACCAGCCAATGTATTTTCTTTTCATTAATTTTCAGAAAACGTTACTGCACTTTCAAAAAGTGACAAAAAGTTTAAATATACAAAAATCAAAATTATTACAAATGGCACTGAAAATAAAAAAAAATGTGTTATTACTGCTTACTTCATACTATTACCACTTATATTCTGAATGTTCATAATTCGAGGTATGAGGCAATATTTAAACCATTTTTATTAACTACACATATGTGGGAGGAATAGTCTAAAATGAATTTATGTTTGCAAGTATAAATTCAAAAATGTTTTATAATCATTTTGAGTATTTAATTTTTTGAGTATAAATTCAAAAAAGTAAATATTCAAAATTATTCTCTAAGCATTCAAGCAGTATAAAATGTTTTAAATGGGAAAAAAATTGGCGTTGATTGAATTAGGATCACTTAATATTAAAATTTGTATTACCTAAAAAACTGAGAATTACATGCAAAAAATCCTTACAAAGCATTATAGTTTGAATTCTGTAGAAAAGTCTTACCTTCATTTGAGAAATTTCAGAAAGCTAATCAAATTGTCTAATAAAATATTCAACTATTTTTCCGCCTAAGTAAATTTAAGGAATTAATTTTTATTACAAACAGAAATAGGAGTTTAAATTGTATTTTATTCCGTAAGAAATTAAGTTTAAATGCATTGTTATTTGTATGAGTATAATACATATTAAAAATGTAATAATTGTTAAATATAAGTTATCTGTGTGTGTGTGAGTGAAAATAAGATAAAAATATTTTTAAAGGACAAAATTTCTTGCAATTTTTTTAAAATTAAAGGTTGAATTTCCTTTCACGGTTTTCAAATTATTTTTAATGTGTGTTTTCGTTTTTAAAATAAAAAAAAAACTTAAAATAAACAAATATTACATCATGCAACAATAAATATTTCTGTTCGATCTATAAAATAAAAAAAACATATACAAAATACTTTGATTATAAGTTTAAAATAAATAAACTTTTTGACAAATTAAATTATAACTTAAATAACTAATAAAATCAAAAATTGATACAATGAAATTCTCTAGCAAAATATATTGAAATTGTATTCTTCATATTTTGACTAATTTTCAAAAGTGGAAGCCCTTCTAAATTACTTATGAAAGCAATACATACTTACAAAATTTCTTACAGCGGGACGAAAGAGAATACAGAGTAAGTATAATTATAAAATAAAAAATTTTAATGAACAGCAAATGTATATATATATATATATATATATATATATATATATATATATATATATCATATATATATATATGTATGTATATATGTATATATATATATAATATATACATATATATCATATATATATATATATATATATATATATATATATATATTATGATAAAGAAGGCAAGTTACACTAAGCATCCACACTATTCAGACTAGAATCTAAAGCCTAGTATTCAAAATATCTATTTTAATCTATAATTTAGATCTACTACTTTACACACACACACAATATATATATATATATATATATATATATATATATATATATATATATATATATATATATATATATATATATATATATATATATATATATATATATATATATATATATATATATATATATTGTGCATACGTTGAAGTCATAGTAATGAAAGCCATTTTGTTTCCCGCCGCTTTTCCTGTTGATACCACATATAAATTTTCCCCATGATTTAAAGGTTGAAAAATTGTTTAGATCATCATTATTCCAGTTCAGAAAACTTATAGCATTTTATGGAGTATGTCATAGACTTTATTTATCTAACTTCTAGGAAAACATTTAATTAAACTAAATTGGAATATAGCTTATTTTTTCCTCACTTAAAAAATAACTCCATTATTTCTTAACAAGTTTTACCGCTTAAGTATCCAAAAACTTATTTCAGTCACATCTCTTTTGTATCAGAGTCGCGTTCTTGTTTAGGCTTAAAATCTCGTGAATAATTTAAGCCTAAAACATAAGATTTCTCTTGGCACGAGTAAATTCAGAAACGTTCAGCTAAAACTTTTCTCCCATTTTTCACAACATACGACTTTCCAACATCTTTTTCACTTAGAATCGAAGTTAGAAACTGTATCATTTCATAAATAACGGAATTTCGAAATGTCAAAAGAAGTCAGTTTGTTTTCCTTAAAGTAGAAATCCTCTTTCACAGACTTCTTAACACGATGTTCACTTGGAAAACTTTAAATGTATCCTTCTGTTGGTCCTAAATTTCTACCCAATTTATTTGTCTTACACTGTACGATAGACATGAATATCACGATATAAATCATACTATCTGTGTGCTCTAGTTCAAGGAAACTTGTTTCTTTATCGAATTGTAACAGGCGCACACACACACACACACACACACACACACACACACAATATTCTTAAGTTAAATCAACTATTTATAATAGTTCCACTCTTACACAAGACGCTGAAGTGAAAAACTTATAAGATTTTCTCATTTGTAGAAAATTTTTTAAATTCAACCAATCTGTTACTAAAAGTGTGAAATATTTATACACTTAATCACTATTCATTGTTTAGAATTTTTTAAAAGCGCAAATAGTATATTGTGATATATGTCACATATTGAGAAAAGAGTGAAAAGTATATTAATTTTTATGAAACAGTGAGAAAAGAACTATTTTGTAATATTACAAAACATGTACCAATATAAGCACACATATTCGTATTTATCTTAAATTGTAAAATATAAAAAGATATACATCCCAAATGTTAGTTTCAATGAATCTAATAAATATTTTTATTTTATTTCTTATTTGCTTAATCTAGGTTTGCACAAGCAAAACCGATTGTGTCTATTGTCAGAGTTTATTCTAGATGGTCTTCCTGCATAGGATTTGAGAATTTCACATATAGTCTATTGTAAAATTTAAACAAAATGCAAATGTCGAAATAATACTTAAAGGAATTATTGTTAAAGATAATTGTTTCTAAAACATTTGAAGAAAATCCAGGAAGAATCATTCCACAATAAATTATAAATACCATTTTTAAATTTTCGATTTAATACATTCGACAATATGACAAAAATGTAAGAAAAAACATAGTAAGAGTAATAAAAAATAAGTATAAAATGAAGTAAAATAAAAACTCGTATAAGAATATGTTTTAACATTTCTAGTTTTTGAATATTGAGCTATTTATTTTTTATGCAAACTGATCAAAAAATTGGAGAACTTTAAGATTTTCATTAAATAAGGAAAAAATATGCAAAAAAATTTTGTATGACACATTGTTTACACATCGTTAAAATTCTGGCATAATTAAGATTTAAAATTACATTTCACAATGAAGTAAAATGGATGATGCAGTACGTTTTTTACCATATGAAAAAGGATTCATTTTCGGTGTTTGTTTAGCAAGGGGATTGGATTTTGAAGGTAAAAAAATCTTGTTGGGTTCTCCAAAACAGGTTTTAAACAGGTATCTCTCTAAGGTTTTAAACACCTATAGCTATTAAATATGTGGCTATGGTTCAAATGCAATTTTCCAATTGTCTTATAGGTATGGTCTCCAACGAATTGTATGACACAGCATGGATCCCTACAGTGTTTTAGATATCAAAAATCATACATCAGATACAAAAAACATGAATCAAGGTTCTTCCCAGTAGAATTCAGCTTGAAACATACGCAGAGAACTGTAGAAGATAATAATCATTGTCAGGTGCCTGATAAAAATTCACTCATTTCTACTGAAATTGTAAATAAAGTTTGAAGTGGTGTAAAAAAACAAAAAAAAGATATTTGATATCTGAAGATTGGAGACACGTAATTTGGTTTGACTAATCACTTTACACTTTATTTTTCACTAATGGAAGTTGTCCAATTTGGCGTAAATCCCACGAAGCCATAAATGTATCTCTTCTTACTAGAACTGTGCAAGTGCCACTTGTAAACATCATGACATAGGAGATATTCTGTTAGCATGGAAATAGTACTTTGGTATTTTTCGTGGATAAAAAAAAATGAAATACTTTGATATACTGGCATATCAAACTCACCTTGCACTATTTCATTTTTACTCTGATGGTGATGGATATTTCATGGATAAGGGTTAACTATAAGTCGTGTCAAAGAAGTGGGTTTTGAATACAAATCTGACTTCCATTGATTTCTTTGGCCCCCACGAAGCTCAAATCTTTGTCTTATATAAAATATGGGAGGTGTAGTGGAATATATATTCGACAGCTCTTTACTCATTTGATCTGGCAATGCAATTTTTACAAGACGTAAAAAACTGCATAGTCAGCTCATGGTATTCACAAGATGTAAATACACAACAGAAGCATTCAAACTTATTGTCTAAATGAGAGAATAGGTCTAATGGCTGATAGGTGTATGGCCGTTAGGCAAATTTACCCCATTATTTTAACAAAATTGAGTTCACCCCTAAAAGAATATTCAAAATACACATAATTCTTAATTTTAAATAAGTCTCAACTTTTTAATAACATAAGGTAGTGCTCCCAAGTTGGTAGTACTTTTCATGGTATCACAATATTTATAGTAACAATGAGTAATGATATGATTCACCATTCTAATCCATTGAATTAAAACAGAAATTTTTAGTTCACTATTAATCCTTACTGTAACTTTTTTTCCTTTATTTGTTCACATTATATCTATACATATATATACATAGATACACACACACACACACACACACACACACACACACACACATATATATATATATATATATATATATATATATTCATTTTTTATTTTAAATATTTATTTGCACAAAGTACAAGTAACGCAATAACAATTAATTTTCCAAGTCCCGATAATGGAACTAGACCACAAATTACATATAGAATAAATTTTTTCCAAGTAATCATTTCATTAGAGTTATATACAATAAAGCCAACAGATCGTGCCACCCATATGACACAGTTTCAGGTTGTCCGTATACACTGTTCCCTTGTATACACAAACAAACTCGATGTTTCCCACATTTCTGTTTATTAAGTCATCCTATTGTTTTTTTTTCTTCCTTTTTCTTGAGCGTCGATTAGTGACTGGATAGTTAGAATGCGGTCTAATTCTGAGAACTGAACGTGGTCTTTGGAAGTTAATTAAATGGTAGGGGTTATAATTTTCAATCTTTTGTATTTCAGCGTTGTTTGTATGATAGAGTTTATCATAGAACCTAAAAGCCAGGTATTTGATATAACGCGAAAGCGTTAACACTCCCAGGTTTTTTCTGATAATATCATTTCTGAAATAGTATTCCTAGTTTGATATTAACCAAAGTAATTTATTTTGCTGTCATTCCAGTATCTTCATGTCCGTGTCCGCTGCTCCACCCCAAACTGGAGCAGCATACGTGATAATAGGTTGCAAATAGGCCTTATAAATGAGCAGCTTATTCATCAATGAGAGTTTTGATTTATATGCGATAAGTGGATACAATGTTGTTTTTGCTGCTATAAATTGTTCTTAATTTTAGATATATGGGGCTTCCAGGTAAGCCTTTTATCGATACCCAAATGAATAAGAGCTGTGTTGTAGGTGCAAAAGAGAACCTAATAAAATAATAATATATTAATAAAATACATTTTGTTTTTTGCGTGTTTGTATTCTAGTGAGAACTTAAGGAAAATTTACGGTTTTATTTTTCTTGTAACACATAAATATCTACGATATCAATGAAACATTCTCTCGAAAAGCAATAATATGCTTCGGAATGTTAAAATGGTTTACAATAGCTTTCGTTTCTTAAGTTGTCGACAATATGATTTCTATTATATCTATCTCAGTCACTACATAATTATTGGAGAAAGATATTGTTTTCCAGTTTTCTGATTGCAAATCTTTCATGTTGGCCTTTTATGACTTAACAAGTTTTCTTCATCGCAATGCTTGAGTTATGCTCAATTTAAATCAATGCGTGCAATAACTTAATGCACAGTAATTCAAGATGTGTATACAACAAATAGCTAAAAACTGTACTGAAAGGAAAAGCCACGTTATGTTCATATGCTTTACAAAAGAGGATTATTAATTTGTCTTTTATCATCGGAATTTCAAATCTTTTGAAACACCTTTCGAAACGCTTGAAATTAAGATTTCAGAAGAAATTCGATTTTTCACAATGTTATATAATGTAAAATAACTGATTTTTTTTAAGTATAATTTTTTATGTTTATAATATAATTAAAATTTTATTAGGATATTTTGCAAATAAATTATTGAAGATTTGAAAATTACTCTTGACTAGAAATTATTGATTTTTTATATCGAATATTTTTTAACGTAAAACAGAGTCATTTAGTGCCATCAATATATACGTGTGTTTGGTTGCATGATAGTTGTAACTTGCAAAGTTATATTTAAAATTTAATTTTGGTAACTTTAATATAAATTAAAGGGAGCTTTGAAAGAAATTATAAGGAAATTTCATATCAAAATTAGCAAAATTTTAAACTTGAATATCATGATTGGCCATATCAAGTATTCTCTTCAAAATAAGAATTTGTCGTTTTTTATTAATTTTTTGAAAAGAAATTACATTTATGTTTAATTCTTTATGTCATAATATTATAGCAAATAGTTGTTTATAGAAAAAAAATCTGAGCTGTTTTTATAAGAAAGCATTATAGGTAAATATATTATGTATATTTTATAATCATATGCTTTGTATCTTTTAATAAATCTTCAAAATAAATATTTATTGATCATTGTTAATGGGTAACTGAAAACATTTATTATTAAAGCATATGTGTGTTAGAACACTTATTTAATTTATTCATAATATCTTATTTAGTTCAATCATAAATAACTATAACTAATTTAATAATTATAAAATATAGTTCACTGGTAATTACTTACATATGTTATTATATTTGTAAAATTCAAATGTTGCTCTATAGAAAGAAAATATCAAAGTTTAAGATAAAACATTGCCTTATAAATACTTCTTTTATAAATTGTTTCCAGTAAAGAAGAAGGTGTTTATTTTCTCAGTTATCTCTTTTATTTCTCAAATTCGTCCCAACACTATTCTGATCTCTAATGTAAAGCATCTTATTGGATTATATTAAAGTAACACACATTCTTTTTCGAGTAGTTGCTTCGTTGCTACTATTAAGAATAAATAAGCTTTACATTGTTTGAAATGTTTACGCTAACAAATGCCTTTTACTGTCTTTCAATGAGAAAATTTATTTATGAGAAAAAACTGAGCAGAAACATTGAATTAAATGTATTCATCTCTAACGTGAACATCAAAGAAAAGTTATGCAGGTAATAAAAACATTACTGGCTTAAATTAAGGTAAATCGACGTAAGCAACTTTTTTTAAAAAATTGAAAGAAAAATCAATAGCATAATAAAATAACTAATGAGTGGAAATATTATTTTTAAAAGTCGCTTCTCTTAAGGCAGCAATATCCACGAATAAAAAGGATTAAAATTTTTTACTTAAAAAGATATTTAGAATCTTATTACTTATTCTTACTAATGAAATAAAATACCCTTTTATAAGCTATTATTTACGAAATGATTAACAATTATTTATATTTTCTCATTGATATAAAAATAGGAATACGAGCAAAATTGCAAAATTTAATTAAAATTAGATGAAAATTGCAAGATAACATGCTTGTATTAAATAAAATGCATTTTTAATGTCTCTCAGTTACTTTACATTTGTTCATAATTAACTAGTTTCTAAGTAAGGAAAAGTAGCAAACTATAATATTGTATTTCAATTATTGTTTCTTTATTTTAACCCAACATGTTCTTTTTTGGCCCGACTAAACCATAAAACTCACCAACTAACTAACCTAAAATAGCACTTAGTTTTCTCATGGAAAGTAATTAGGATATAAATGCAGCATACATAAGATAATTTTTCAACCTATTATTGCTCAAATTAAGTTTCATTTTTTACTTTTTCTTATTAATCTAAATACTACTAAATTAAGCAGAGAAGCGAAAAACGATATGACACATTAATTGCCTCTATTTAGCATAATTTTCCTAAACCCTCAAATCGCATTTCAAGCCACATTTCATAATCGTGAGGAATAAACGTTTCAAGACGGAAGGTTTAATTGTTTACAATATGATGGCGCAGAATTGTTTCTCAAAATCAGTTCCGAAGGAAATTGTTAGTAATTGATGATATAATAATAAAGTTTTACGTAATTAAATAAATTTAGTCAATAAATAAGCAAACTTTAAATATTCCAAATAAGTTCTGTTAAAAATTCTTTATAAAAATAAATACCTGTTGAATAATGTATTAATTACATTATAAATAAGGAAATAGTGAACATCATTCCCTATTAAAGAATGTGAGACATTTCAATGGATAGAAATGGTTAATAGGAAAACCGAAATTACAATTCTCTTGATATATGAAAACATTTTATTCATTGTAATTTCCTGATTGAGATTAATTCGAATATGTTAGTAGGACATATTCATTAGTCTAAGTGCCCTTCGTCACGAGATATGCGTTATGTCCTTAAAACTGGAAACATGATGGCACTTAAAAGCGGTACAACACTGCGATATATAAATTTAGTTCCGACAATGTATATAATTGAAAAAAATTATTGACTTTTAATAAATGAGTGATAGATATTTAATCATTGTGAAACTAAAAGAAATAAAAAATATAGATATATCTTAATTTAATAAAAAGAAGGGAGAAACTAAAATTTGAATTCTATCAATAACGTTTAAAAATTAACCGTTGAATTAAGGTGATTTATGTTTTTCTTATGAACAAAATCTCTTTTGAATTTTAATGAGTAAGTTTCAAGAATGCATAATGAGTGAAAAAAAGTAAATCTAAAATTAAAAAAATGAAATATTTAATCAATTTAATTACAATGACACAGGAGGTCATTGCGATCATAAAAGCATTAGCTATATCAGATTAATCAAATTTATAATATACATTTCCAAAACTACATTACAAATTACTATAGTTGCTGAAAATGTAAATCTAAAAGCCTAATTGATGATGTGGTTTTATAATTTTTTATCTTATATATATATATATATATATATATATATATATATATATATATATATATATATATATATAAGATAAAAAATTTAATTATTGTAAATAGACGTATACAAATCAAAGTCTATTTACAAAAATGATATTTTTCATAAGCAAACTTTTTGTATATGTTTCTTTACACACACAAACGTAAGTTTTTAATGAGATTTCACAATTTAATAATAAGAATCTCTTCAAATGTATAAAATTGATTGAAATAAAGAAAAATTTTTCGTGGTGCGAATGTTTCAAAACTGAAACACATTTATTTTAGAGAGAAATAACTAAATATAATCATCATATTTGGTAGTTGATAATAGTTGCTTGGTAATTATTATTTGTTTCAAAATTCATTCGTTACATAATTAAGTGTGATTTACACTGAAATTATTAGATTATGAATGTAAGATCATTATTGGTTTATCAATAGAGAAGAAATTTTGTGTTTCCAAAAAACATAAATATAATAGGAATGTTTCACTCTTTGCTTGGTATCCAAGTTTATGTGCCCATGCAAAAAATGTTAATTGAATGTTAAAGACATTAGAAATTTGTCGAATGGTCCCTTTTAAAAATATAGCTAAAGTTAAATATAGTTTAAATGAGAAACTCACAATTTTTCAGCAATCATTTTTCAGATCAACTGATTGCTGAAAATTTTTTTTCAAAGATTCATTTTATTCCATCTGAATCAAAGATCAATTTTCAGCATCGATTTCTTTTCTACATTGTTGTATTCTTACGCGATTTAATTTTGTAAATAATTCTAATATTTATTTTAGTACTAGGGGAAAAACAGAGAAAACTTATTTGATATTAATTTTATTTCATATTATTTTCTATTTCTAGGCAAGTTAAACTACTTAAAAACTTATTAAACGATTACTGTGTGTGTGACTACCAGGTTTCAAACATCAAAAAGTCCCTTATCAAATGTTATTTCATGTCATTGCAGCCTGTAAGACCTTCTGTTTATGTTCGAAGAGGAGTTACTTATGATAAATATATAGTTATTTCGGCTTATCACAGCCGTTTCATTTTAACTATTACGAGTAATATCGAAATAACAGTCCAAAACAACAACATTCTGCTTTGACAGTTACTGTCGAAAAAACGATTTTACCCTCTTCAAAGAGGAAAAATTTTCTTTACCATGGTTTTCAATATACCATCTAATTATAACTCAGTGGTCCACTCAGTTAAAAATTAGCTAATGTTTGCTATCGAGTTTCACTAGAATTCTACTTTAAAAATAATGCAAAATTCTCTTTTTAAATTAATAGTGGTCCTATTTCTCTGCATAATGTGCGTGAGTGAAAAAATTTTATAAGCCAATGATTCTCTAACACATGATATTATTAGTGTTTCTTTTTTATCTTTCCTCAAAGAATTAAAGTTTAACAAAGAGAAAAACAATTTTTAATTTTACAGTAATGACTATTTCTCAAAATACTACAATGATTTTAAAAAGTCTGTGATAAATTTTACCCGTCACATACATCACTTGCATCAAATTATAAATTATAACTTAGGTATTAGGCTCAATTTTTAATTTGTAAAGTAAAGAAAAAGTAAACATGTGAATTTAATTTATAAAATTATTCACCTTTGACTTAAGGGTGCTTATCGAAATTAAATATTATTGTATCAGAAATAATAGCATATACTAAGTAATATTTAGTAATATCATTGGAAACATGTTTCCTATTCTGTATCATTAAATTTATAAGAGTTTAGTAATACAGTATAAAGATAATGACCTGTAAGAGTTTTTAATAATAAAAACAGTAATTATTAATGTATTATACATAATGTATATTTTTACATTAATAAATCTATTTAGTAAGTTAATCTGTGGGAACAAAAATTCACATATGAAATTATTTGTATCTAATGCTGAAAATAATTTACTGAAAAAATTTAATGATAGAAAGTTCAAAAAATTCATAGAGAAAAATTTCATTGATATTTTATAAATAAGCTTATTTTTCATTAAAATATCACATGTATCTCTATTTCATTATAAATACTTTAACTAATAAATAAACATTTATTTGTCAGTATTAATACAAAGTATTCATTTTCCAAATTATACAAATATTATAAAAATAAAAATGAAATCTTTTGAAGGTAATTTGATAACTTTCATGAGAGATTTCTCTACATATGCCATTATTAGTTTTCATAAAAATTGTTAATTTCTCTTCCATGTGTTGTATGAAAGAAAGTCCCTACCTATTCTGAATTTTTGCTTTGAGAGAGCTTCTCTGTGATTATCGATGTTTCAGCTCTATCTAAATTTTTAAGTTCTTCAAAACTAATTAGAATCTCTCACAAGTTCATCAGAAAAATTAATAATCATTATGCAAATCACAGTAATTATAGGGTGCCAAAGTTTTGGTTTTAAAGCATAGTGAAATCCCTTTCATCAACATTATCACCCACTTCCTGCACAAAACTAATCGGTTTTCCGTTCATCTACTTTGTGAAGAAGATTAAATTGCACTTAACTCGCTTATAAGTAATGCGAGGAATTTTAATAAGTCGTCAAAAGTTTTATAAGCAATGAAAATTACCCGACAAACGGTTAATGTCTTATTTTATAATAAAATCAAATATCTATGAAGAATTTATATGTACTTGCTTTTAGGAAAATAAAATCTAAATTTCTGACTCAAAACATACACAATTAAAGACACAAATACAAGTCCCATGTGATATCTGTACTCCATAAATATTAATCACTCACATAAATTTAATAAACTCCCTGTTCAATTTTCAACAAGGTCTTTTGGGAGATATTTATTAATAAATGTTTACTTATTAGCTCTATTTTGGAATATTTAAAATTTAAATATTCCAAAATAGAGCTAATAAGCAATAACAAGTAATAAGTTTTATTGCTTATTTTTACTGTAAATTTATTTCTCTGCACATTTAAAAAATTCTGATTTGTTTGAAAAGAAAAATTTCTAATTAAAAAGTTAATAAAAGGCGAGATAATCGAATATAAAAAGATTAAATGACGTTAAAAATTTATTAAAATATAATATTGTAGTAAAAATTACCAAAATTTTATTCAACGTGGTCTCTAAATGTTTAATAAAACAATTTATATTTTCATAGTCATTCATCATTTTAGTTAATGAAAAATAATTTGAAATATGTTTACAGAATATATGCATATATTGCTGTTTTTAAAATTGTAATATATATATATAGCAGGAAGCACTGCAAAGAGAGTAATCTTATTAACTGAAGATGTTTATGTAACAGGATAGAATAATATTATTAATTCTTTAGGTAGTTTATAGGAAGCAGTGATATGGAATTTAACATACTTTTAGTTACTCTCTGGGGCAATAAGAACGGTTATAATATTCAGTGACATCGAATTAAATTAAGGATGGGTTACTCTAGTCTCTATAGATTCATATCATTGTCATATCTTACAATTAGAAAAGTTAAAATGATAAGCGAATGTGAATTCCTTTTTTGAGAAATATTGTAGCTATAGGAAATGATACTGTTGTTGGCATCATAAGGTAAGATTTAAATTTTAGATTGTTCTAACTTAAGTTAGACTAATGAGAAACATAAAGAAAACTGTTCGTGGATTTTAGCTAGCATAGCTGCATATATAGTGTGTTATATTTTAAGCAGTAATATAAAATTTGATAATAGAACACATTTTCACAGCCTTTATGGTTGAAGGAATAGCATTTATTTTTGTTAAGGACCTAAACTTTCGAGAATTTTACAATATTCAATATGGCATTCTTGAACAGAACAATTAAATTTCTTTCTAAATTATCAGTTATTGAGTTGATGGAAATATTATATCGCGGAACAATTCTGATTCTATCAAGTATATAGTCATTACGTGAGGCTTTTGGTTAAAAAATTTCTTTCTTACAAGAAATATTACCAAGTCTTCATTCAAACACAGAACTACGATTTACATATAATGAAAGAAATATGGAATGCCCCGTTTAATAAGGAATACAAACTCTCACTTGTTCCTAAGTTTTCAAACATTCTGCGTTCTACTGGCAAATATGTGTTTATAAGCTATTAATACATCACACAATTCTCCGATGTTACACCTTGATTTTAAATTAATGGTTATAACAATATATGTGATTCGTAAATACCAAAACTACGTGCTATACCAACAGAGGGGTTTCGATTGTTGTAAACTAGGGATTACAATACAAAAATATATATATATACAAATATATATATATATATATATATATATATATATATATATATATATATATATATATATATATATATATATATATATATATATATATATATATATATATATATATATATATATATATATATATATAATGTAATTCACATGAACAAACCCATTATGAATCTAATTTATTTTTGATTATTTAGTTACAAATATTTTTAAATTAATGATAAATGGAAAAAATGAAATCGAAGTATATTTTGTTTAAATACGTTTCTAGCGTGAAATAATGTTTACAATGGGAATTTCACTAAAGCCACATTGATAGCCTATATTATGTCAGTATATATAACAAAATATGAACATGATTTATAATTCAGGCATTACATACTATATATAAAGAGAATTAAATATCAATTAATTTATCATACTCAATCTAATGATATGCTTAGTTTTCCATGTGAGTTTAAATTGGTTTTATTTGATATAAATTGCGTCTCAAATAACACATCCTTAAAAAACACAATAATTAGTTCATATTGGGAAAATTGCAATCTATAACAGACATAAGAGGAAAAAAATATGGCAATGACATTCATAGAAATGCATATAGTATCGATTTGGTAATATCAGGCTGAAAAATCTTAATTAAATTGTTTAATTTTGAATTTTAAGAGAATAAGAATTTTCTTTTTTCTCACAAACAGAAAAAAACTATTAAAATGAATAAAAGAGCTTACTTTCATCTATTGTTTTTGAGCTCAAATTCAAATACATGCATAAATTTTAAAAAATACTGCGAATTTTGAAATCTCTAATTTATTCTCTTTAAAATACTTGTTTTAATGTCCTATAGTATTTCTCAGTATATAGGATTTATATATTAGAATTTAGGTCATTTCAAGTATTAGATTTCGATATTTTTGGACAAAGTAAGCGAGAAATTCCCACGCCTTTTACTCAAGTTACACAATAACGGTACTTCAACCTGCTGAGTCATCTGACAAAGGAAACAGACCCCCATCATTAGCTTTCTCACTTGCACATAAAGAGACTAAGGCAATCCACTAAGCGAAATTAAGCTTCCGCTCTTTACTTTTTCATTTAGTTTTGTGTCATGGAATGAAAAGTGGATTAAGAAACAAATGTTTCGAGAGTTTTCTAGTGCGGAAATCACGTGACTTGGCAGGAACTGTCTTGCGTGTCCAATGAAGCGTTCGTGATTCTTGACAAGGAGTTCTAGTTCCTGTTAAGAATGCTACTCTCGTGGGCAAAGTCAATATGGCTGGAGTTTCGTCTCGCTCATGGCAACACCACTTTGAAAAATGGTTAGTTAACTACTCCCGGTCTACTCAAGAGACTGGCTTATCGCGCCAATTAGGACAGCGTTTTCATGTTTTGACAGGAGCAGTTTTTTATGAAGTAAAAATTTGATATGATACAACAAGATAAGCTTCAATAGACGCGCGTAAGGGGCTAAAGAGAATTTTGGGGAAGGAATATCAAGTTATATACTGGCAAGAAGTTGCTTAACGTGAACAATAAAGATTAATGTATTTCTAAAAAACAAGATAAAGCTTATTGTAATTTTGTTTTCATTTTAACAAAAAGATTAATAATAGAGTTTCACAATGTTCTTGTGAAATATAAAGAAAAATAAAAGGAAATGGTGATTTTATGTGAAATAATGCTGCTAACCACCTATAGTTAACTTGTTAAGAAAATATTGCCTAATAAATACATGAATATGTCAGTGATCATTTTTGTTAATGTTTTCTAATATTGAGAATATCTTTTTTACATTTATATCTGAATAATAATCTTTTTTTTTATCTCCATTTTAATTTATTGGTCTGGTTCTCGATCATACATATAATGTTACACAATGTCCTGAGTTTGTTACACAACGCCTTCGGAGTGCCTCGTAACTGTTATATATCTTTTTGTTACTTTAGGTATAGTTCAAATGAACTTTTGCCGAATGAAACTGAATGAAGAATGACACTTAAAATTTTAAATTATATTAAAGGTTTACTCTTAAGACAATATCATCAAAATAAATCTACAATGACAATATCACATGAGAAGGAGGAGAAAAGAAACACAATTGAATGAAATTTATTTCTTAAGATATTGCAATTCATAACAGTCATAATTTCGTTACATTGTAATGAGAAAAAATGCAGTGTTACATCGCTATGAAATCAAAATAAAAAAATTAGGTAATAAATCCCTTTTAGATAATTAAGATCTAATGTATGAGCTTTTGTTTTATATGCTATTTTAATGATATTTTATAGATAATGAATTCATAATGTCCATAATTATTTTTCATTAAGATTTTGTCTTAAAATGCAGCAAAGCCGGATAGAGAAACATGTGTTCATTTTTATTAAGAAAAATGACTAATGGAGAAATAAAACACGAGCAATATTTTTACTCTTAATTCATATTTAAAATTACATAAATTTTACTTCAATTACGCAGAGGTGTTCGTTTGCTTTAAACTGTCTAAATATGCTATAACAAATAATTGTCATACACATGTCAAAGAAATTATTAGATAAATTCATTAAGCATTAGAAAATAGTACAAATATGCTTATATCATAATATTCTCATTATATTTCTCTGAGATTTTGTCTTTCTCGGCAGACAATCAGTTAAGATGTATCGATTAAAAATCGCATGTTTACTAAGCACTTTTTCTGTGTTGAATAAAATAAAAGCATATAAATATTTGATGTTTGTTATTTTTTAACATTGTTTTTTTAGTAATTAATAAACCTCTCCTCATGCAATTTTCGGACCATCTAATAGTTATTATTTAACATTACCGGGAAGAGATACAGGGAGAAAAATAAAGCTGTGTCACGTGAGATCCTGATGATATTCTATTCGCTGAATAATACTCGATGAGTTCTGAGAAAGAGGATCACCCGTCTTGCTTTTAAGACATTCCCTCATTATTTGGCTAATGCTATGAACCAATCAAAGTTTTCAATCACTAATGAGAAGATTACTATAAAAATGTCAAAATTTAATGCTATTCATTTTTTAGTATTTTTCAGGATTTTACTTGATGGTTCTAAAACTTACCATGAAATATTAATATTATAAAGAAATAAAATCAATCTTATTTTGAAACATTCATTTTCAGAATGATCTTTCAAGTAAATTGTAATTTCTCTCAAATAAATATTTTCAATTTCGCCTGTGATACATAAGGAATCATTCTTCAACTGATTAAAAATTTAACTAAGTGACATAAAATACATGTTTAAATAGAAAATAATATTTCTTCTCCAAAATATAATTGAATCCTAAAACTCAGCCTATTGTATACAGTTTTGCTATTATTCTCAAAACTTCATAAAATACATAAATAATGTTTTTGTATCTAATGATTAATTTAAAATCAGGATAGTGCTAGTATATTTAAAGTATAATATAGGACAAGGAACTAAAGATATGATTTCATATCATAACAAGTTTTCAATAGTTATATGAAAGTGATGGACTATTTAAGAAATAAATCTGACATTAATGCTTAATGTCACTTATTATTTAATTACAAATTTCATCTTCTATTTTAAAATCTGTTCTAAGCAAGAAACTTTTGGTACCTGCTTATATTCATCACTATTTGTGTTTGTGATTGTAACTATGTTCTATTTTCTAAAACAAACTCGTAAGAAACAAAATCATTTCATGAAAGCATTAGCATCTACTTTTACCATATTGTCAAATTTCATTTCTTCGGTTTATTTAAAGTAGCTGGAATATTAACAATAATCCACGTATATTTGAAATAAGTTAAGCAAATTTTTTTTATTTTATTCTACTAAACACACTGCAGAAGATGTCAAGCATCTAATTTTTTCTGGTACTTATGTATCTTAATTTAAATATATACTAAATTTCATTTATGAAAAATTCTGCATGAAATTATCGTGCCAAAAGTTTTTATTGCTACGACATATGAAATAATATCATATGATACTTGTGACATTATTCTTTGTGCTAAAAATAAAAGAAAATGTGCTTAAATGGATTGAGTTAAAAGGTTGTGATCATTACACATTTATTACATTAAAAAAGGCTGTGTTATTATATTAACACAGTATTTGTTAATATAATAAATGTGTAATATTCACAATCTTTTATTTAAGACAATTTGTAATATAATCAAAAAATATATATTGTAAATTTTCACTGAAGTATATTATAAAAGAAAAATTATTTTCTAAGTATCCACAAAATAATTTTTATACGAAATGTAGAATAGAATAGATTAAAAATATATTTAGAAAGAGATTACTATTTTTTTTTTTGATAAATTAATCAAAACAATTATATTGAATCTAATATAGAACCTTAGAAAGATAAGAGTTCTTTACCATATAATTAAAAAACTTAGCTCATTTTTGTAAATGATATCTTTGCTTCGGAAAATATATGTATAAGTATATTATTGATTATAATATGATATAATAAATAAAACGTTCAACGTTCAAGCCATATCCCCAAACGAGTCAATAGATGAAAAGAAAAAAAAATGTAAGGCTGCTCCTCGCGGCCATCAATCTTCAGAGGTTTCATTCACTCAAAAAAGTTTTTATTTTAAGAGCTCAATCTCACTAAGCCTTTAACTTAAGAAGTTTGGAAGTTGGGAGCAGTTTTGTAGGATAAAATGAACCGTTTCGAAATCTATGTTTAAGGTGTAGAATAAAAATGAATTTTACTCAAAAATTATATATTAAACTTTATTTTAAAAATAGTTTCGTTTTTATAACGATGAATAATTTTTTCTTAAAATAGAGTAAAATTCATTTTTTTTTTACACTTAATAAAAAAATTACTAAATATATTACCAAAAGAAGAAAACATTTGGCAAGAAAATACAAAAAAAAACATTTTTAAAGAAAAAATTGGCAAAAAACTAATAAATTAAAATATTTTGATTTGAATCTGTGCAGAATTTAGTATTATATTAATATCTACCAATCTATTTTACTGAAACACTTTTAAAAGATTTTGTCAACCAATGGAAATGACTTTAATTTAAAAAGTAATATTTTCATTCATTATTTGATGATGTCTTTTCATATTTTTTATCATTTTTCATTTAATTCTAAATGAATGCCAAAAACTAATCACTAAAACTCTAACTGACATTCTCTATCTCTTTTGCTCCCTCTCTCTTTCTCTCTCTCTCTCTCTTTCTCTCTCTCTCTCTCTCTCTATATATATATATATATAATTGTATATATATATATATATATGCATTATTAAATAATATGTTTTATTACTTTTAGCATAAGCAATATTTCACAATATAGAAGTATAACACTCACTTTTTATATATAAAATACAAATATATATATATATATATATATATATATATATATATATATATATATATATATATATATATATATATATAAAATTGCACCTTAGAAAATAAACTGTGAAATTGATAATTAAGCATGCTTAATTCTCGAAATTAAGTTTTAACGGATTATTAATGTTGTGTGACTATTTTAACTGATTATTTTAATTAATTTTAACTGATTATTAATGTCAAAAAATGAATCTTGCAAATAAACTTCTTTTGATGTAATATTTCAACTCAACAATAATTATTATTTGAATAAATACAATATTACCTAAAGTGTAAACGAGATGTTTCAGAAGAATACAAAAAAAAATAAAATAAATAAAATAAAATTATATTAAGCAGTATATCTCCAAGACGATTTCATTGTTACTTAACTAAATTAAACTATCTCTCCTTGCGGTAAAATAAGATGCCTGGGGACCTAATAGAGGTCTTTCACTGTGACAATTGCCCAGTCTCTGAAGCGATTTAATCACTCGAGAGCTCAGGCCACAGGCTGGTAATTAACATACTGCGAAGTGCTTTGCGGACACTTCTCAAGAGTTTCAATCAGCAGATGTGTCTGAAATATGCCGGCGGCTATCAAATCTCGGAATTTCAAGCGCTTTCTCGTATCGATGTTTCGCATTCCTTATGGTCTCTCATTCTTGACAATTTGAATAATGACAACTCATCACTATTCTTAAACTGTTCGGACAATAAATATGGAAATACTTTTTCAAATGTATTTTTATTCAGTGAACGATTTTGGATTTCTACCATTTATTTATTAATTTAAATTCTGCATCAAGGAAATTCATATCTAATAAAAAAATAGTACAATTACTTCTGAGAATGTAAGCGTTTAGACGATATGTGTGACAGAAGGTATAAGTCCATATATTCTTAGAAGTGCCGTCTGAAATTTAGAAAGAAAAGTATTTTCCAATTTCTTTTTCGCTCTAATATCAAGCTTTATATCTCTAATCTTATTAAGGAAAAATATTTAGATATTTATTTTATTCTGCTATTTTTTTAAAACACCAAGTGAAGTTAGAGCAGTTAAGCTTTGTATAATAGTATGTATTTTTTTACTAAATAAATATTTTAGTTTGCCTCGAATTAAATTCTACTTGTCGTGTTTTATCACTGTTAATGTTTAATTGATTAATTTTAAAAAATTATAATGGAATTTAATCATATCCTGCAGGCATTTCATACTAAAAAATTTAAAGAAAAGTATATATTTCAAAGTGATTTTCTGATTTTAAGTAAAATGTTTACGTGCGACAATTTACAAAAAAAAATCTTATTCATTGGTACATTTTTAAAAATGTATGAAAAATGTTATGAAAATCAAATTAAACATTAGAAGTTTTTAGTTTGAAACCAAAATGACTGCTTGTAAAGATTTTTTACGTTTCATATTAGATAAGATTATAGTTTTACAATTAAAATCAAAAATTATAAACATAAAAAATTAAATTTTTAAGCAATGTAAATTTTGTGTAAATGCTTAAGAAATGCTCTTTCTTCTCTTTACAAAGTATACTTGTTTTAAATTACAAAATTTCTTTTTGCATTAAAAATAATTATTAAACTTAAATACCAAACTGTCATTTTAGTTAAAAGGAATAGGTTTAAACTTTGTTACAACAGCTATGTATATAAGGTGTTAGATATCATGGAAAGTCTATAGGGAGAGAAATACAAGATGAAATACGATGTATCTTATTGGTACAATATGCTTATAACAATGGATTCAAAACAGTGAAATCCGCAGTTGAGGGAGTTTTATTCAATTAGAAAAGTAAACTGAGAAAGCATATTTATAGTAATTTGCTCTCCAGAAAGACACTTACTGTTAGCTGGGAAGTGCTACTTTAAATCTAAACGTGTGAGTGTTACAATTTAATAAATAAAAAAAAGATTTTTTAAACGCTGTATCAGATATTTATTATGTTTATTATATCATCTTCATTATACTTCGGTTAAAAAGGAAGTAAAAATTAAAAAAATACCAAAAACATATTACTATAGCCAATATGTATTAATTGAATTTGTATTTAAGGATAATTTGAATATAAGAAAGAAATGTTGAATAAAGTCATAGAATGCAAACTATGTTACTGTTTTGTGAAGAATAGGTTACCCGAGAGATGGCGAAAAATGTATATTTTAAGAATATCCTTTATTTTTAAGAACAACTTTATTCTCTCTGGATAATTACGGTGATGCAAAGATAAACAGTTTGTTACAACGACTTCAACAGTTTCTAAATATGATCACTTTAAATACCAGTTTTTCGGTGATTCTCCTTTTGGAGACAATTTTGAATTGCTTACTTGATATCTAATACAACTATAAGTATCGATTATCAAAATCTACAGTGATACAAATCAAGAAATTGAACAATTTAATTTAACTAAATCACTTCCCTTTTTTGCAAGATTGATATCACTATAAAGTTATCAAAGTAACTCACAGTAAGGTTGTTTCAAAATGTAACCTATAGCAAATAAATAACAAAAATACCCCTTTCTTAAAATGAGAAACATTAGCAAGCTTTATCATGAGTAAGATATGAAAGGTAAGGTTGATTTATTCACATAAGTGAATTATCAGCTATTTATCACATGCATCAAATAGGTAATTTTACATGAGCACATAAATATAGTCTTCTAAATATCCCTATAAAATGTATTACACAGAAAGAGGCTGATCCATGAAGTTTTCTTCTGCTTACATACGAGACCATATTCAGGTTTCGAAAAGATTACTCTAGTTTTCTGATTTGAAACGAAAAAGGAATTTCTTGTTATACATCAATTGTCAATGCTAAAAATTACTTTATATGAGGCAGAATGTTTTAGATTATCATAATAAACAATGAGTTCAATGGTACCATCTTAGACACTACCATGAGCCCTCATAGTTATGTAACACTATCTTTGAAGTGAATATATATAACGATTGACGAACTAATGAGTAATGAGTTTTTGCTGCAAAAACGACATTACTTGATTGTATAGAAAAGGTGGATAGTTATCAAAGAAAAGAGATTGCACTCGCATGACAAATCCTACTTAGAATATCTGCAATTCAATAAAAAAATTGATTTCATTCTCCTTTTACTGGGATTTATTACAACAATGTTTGAGTCTATTTATTGATTTCTAAAAATAAAAATTTCTTATTGGTAATTCTTTTAAATTAAATTAGAAAAATTTCTAATTATAAAAATTTACTTTGAACTAATTTTCAGGAATATAATCTCTCCTGTTTTTGAGAACTGATTATCCAAGTAATTGATGGAAACATAATTCGCTAGATGTGAACTTTTTTTTTCGGCTGACCTGGTAGTTGAATAATTAGCTTTCTGGAAGCTCAATACATCCGTTGGTGGGTTCAATTCCCTTTTCAGGTACAGATATTTTTAGTGATTCACAATCCTCTCACTGCGTGGCAACTCGTAAAATCAACTTTCTATTGCTGTAAATAATGAATTTAGACTGACACTGTATTATTACATTGCTATTTAAGGACATACTTAAGATAAAAGTTAATTTTATAAAACATGTTTTGCACTTTTGGTTTGTTGTTCTTTTACATGTACGATATAATTCTTTGACATTATAATTAAATACTTTTTTTTTCATGTTACGTTATATTTTATGATGAATTCTATTATGTAATACAACTTCATTCAATTCAACACGTAAAATTTTTAAAATTAACATTACTCTTATTATTATTTTTTTTTTTACTTTTCAGAATTTTTCCAATTAAATTTCATTGAAAATTAACATTCTATAGATAAAATCGAGGAAGTTACATGTTTTTAAATACATACAATCTCTGTAATTTTGTATTTATAAATTTGCATTAACATAAAAATTAATGTTAACTTGCATATTTGAAATCAATTTATTTTTGAAAACTATTAAAATTAAACTGTTTAAAAGTATTTTTGTAATCATCTGCTTATACTTTATTTTAGTGAATATATCATTTTAGATAACATTTTTATTTTAGTGAATAGCTTAAAATTTTATCTGAATATTTTTAAGAAAGTCTACAGGCGACAAATTGTCGAGGTCGATACATTAGTCCTTGAGAGCAGGGGATGCTTCATTCTCAAATTTTTGGCAGGCTGCCATTGACAGCGAATTCGTCTTAAGCATGATCATAGACTTTTCTAGAGAACAATAAGTTACAGTTAGCCGGCTTCTTTTGAAAGCAACTGATGGTTGTTTTTTCCGGACATTCATTTGTTACTTCATAGGCAACACAATGACCTATTAGAAGAGTTTACTTTCTAAACGGAGGTCTTGTCATATCACTTTATCAATATCTTATACAATAAAAAATACTCAAACACACATTTATGTATGCATACATACATACTTTCTTACACACACAATATATATATATATATATATATATATATATATATATATATATATATATATATATATAGATGTATGTATGCATGTATGTATATATATATATGTATGTCGTATGTATGTATGTGTATATATATACATACATACATACATACATATATATATATATATATATATATATATATATATATATATATATATATATATATATATATATATATATATATATATATATATATATATATATATATATATATATATGATATAATATCCGTGATGACTGAATATTTTCAAAAATATGTTTCATTAAGAATGTGCATTATGCATTAGGAATGTAATAATGACATATCTTTTTGCTTACCATGCTTTTAATTTAAAAATATAACATATCCTGATAGTAGAAAATACAGGTGTTTATCAAAATCATGAAAATACCTTACATTTATAAAAAAAATCCTATTTTAGAATGGTTTTGGATTGCTATTGTCATGTAATACAGCTTGGTTTCAAATAGGAATTGATTCATAGAAATGTTAAAAAGTGCTAAAGGAATATTGTACCATTCTTCCAGAAGGTATCGTGAATATTCTGGGAAAGAGGCAAGAGGAGGATATAAATTCAGTATTGAAGATTCTAGAGTATGCCATAGCGTGTTAATTATATTCAGGTCGGTTGACAAACCGAGCAAAGTTTGATACTGCAACTTTTCCTGGTATTTATCAAATCATTATTAGACAATTCTCGCTACAAGGAGACTGGCGTATTATTTTTTGGAAAATTACATTTTCTGTAGGAAAACAAGTTTGTATCATAGAATGCACCTGATCAGGTAGAGTTTCTCTATTATTCTTCCCAATAACCCTTCCTTTCAGGTCTGAAACTGATCCAGCAGAAAAATATGACATGACTGCCCATATTATGACAGCTCCATTTCCATGCTTGACAACTGGAAGGAGAAAATCATGATTCTAGGATTGTGCAGATGGTCTTCAAACGTCTTCTCGTCCTGTGTTGTAGGGTAAAATGTGAAAGATGATTAATCTAATTATATTACTTTCCTCCACATATCTATCAACTAATTTTGTGAAAGACAGCACTATAGGTAATGTTTGGCATTAACATCTATGACAAATATTTTGGGAATCGCTTTTTTGCAATAAATAGTCTATTCATGAAGATACCTTTTAAATATTACAGTTGATATTCTATAATCTAATGTCCTGAGCTTGTTGAATTTTTCAATCGCTTTTTATCCAATGTTTTTTTTTATTTTTCTCTTATATTTGACTTTTTATTTATCCTTATTTTGCTTGATCCAGTTTGTTTTGCCAAACGGTATAAATGCTGTCATGACTAAAGATTTCGTACCTCTATAAACGCATAAAAGTTGTTATGCTTCGGTCAAACTTGCTTCATCTAGACGGGCCCCTACAATTAGGTCTTTTTCAAAAACTGAGAGATCTAATATTTTACACTTGTGAAAATAAAGCAAGAGTCTTACAGAAATATAAAATATACCGATGTATGAGACCTGAGAGTTTGATGTATACTATAATCTTAAGTATATATGCTTGTAATAATAAAAAAAGTGTTACTTATTATGTATTTCAATACTTGCGGAAGTGTTTTAAAAATGACGTTTTTATTCGTAAGAGTTTCCATCATTTCGATAAACACCTCTAGCTTTAAAATATTGTAAAATCGTATGTCTTTGATAAATTTGTATACGTTAGACTTTCAAAAGCATAAAATATTGAACCTCTCAGACATTTAAGAAGATAAATTCTTACAAATACCATCATATTAACTGCAGAGCTCATCTAAAAAAGCTCATCGCGCGCGTGAAATTATCTAAAAAAATACTATCACCAAGAATTTTCATTTTTGTATATTTATGGTAGAACAGCAATATCTTGGTGCGTCATTACAAATATCTATAGTAAATATAATCTAAAGTTGATCTAGGAGTAGATGACAGTTTTTTGATTAGAAATGAATCTTCTTTTACATTTTTATCTCTCAACAGATTCTGTGCATGTTTGGTGGACATCTGTTCAACATTATGATTGTCTCTTTCAAATTCTCTAACATTAAAGTGTATTTTTCATAATATGAGCAATTGATTGGCATGCATTTCTTCTAGCTAAATCATAACTAAAAAAAGGGTTATTTCGGAATAGAAAAATATTTTCGCTAACTATGTCCCCTCTATAATGAAAATCCAAAATTTCTATATCTTAGATTTTAACAAATAAAATATTAAAACATTTTGAAATTTTAATCTTTATTTCGAAATGTTTTTACAGTTACTATTTGCATTTTACTATCTGTGTTACAAACTTGATATCTTTTATTATAGGGAAAACATCTATATATATGTATATTTCATGTATTCTTAAATACTATCGTAAAACTTCATTTTGCGTGTGTGAAGATTAATGTTTGTTTCAACTCTTGTTGCAATCATACACTACACAAACATTTGTTACTTATTTTCTGACAGCCAGTATTTAGGGAGAGTTCTTAGTTCTGAAATCTAAATTTCCATGTTTTCTTTTTACTTTTTTAAGAAGTTTTCTGAAATTATTTCTTACGGAATCGAATTTTTTAGTTTTTTCTTCAGTCGCCCAGCCAGTATGGTGGTTACAGCCCTCGGCTTCTGTCGGGTGAGTTCGGGTTGGACTCCCGAGTAAGACATGGTTGTTAATAAGTCGCCGGGATGCATCATTTTAAAATTTGCTGTGCTCGTCTAGTAATCTTGTTTGTCTACCATTCTTCATATGCATCTAGGGTGCGATGGTGGCCCAGCCCCTGTGGTGCACCCGGGGCAACGTCTCGGCGGCAGAGGTCGCTGTTTCCGGCCGGTTCCTTTGGTATAAGGGGACAATACAACAATACATCCCTAAATACCACGACCATTGGAAAAAAAGTTATTTTCTTCACTATTTATTTAAGTTAACTATTGATATTTTAATCCAGATCTATTTTTTATAAGTAAAGAATCATCTAGTATTTCCTTTGTCATTGATAACACTGTATCTTTTTAATTTGAATTCTGTTTTTGGTAAATTCTTTTTCTCTATTTATCTTCCCGTCAATTTCGTTTAAAATAACTTGAGATTATCTTTTTATTATCTTTTTCAAATTTTTCTTCGAATGTGTTACCTTATGCACTCTTGTTGCATAATTTCAGAAAAAAGATTTTGTTATTTTGACATGATGTTGATACACATGATTCCATATATATTTATCATTAAACATAATAAAACTTTATCATAATATATATATATATATATATAGGTTTTATTATATATATGTATTATATACATATATATATATATATATATATATATATAGGATTATATATATATATATATATATATATATATATATATATATATATATATATATATATATATATATATATATCATAGGTCATAGGTTTTATTATCTTTTCTATTTTTGGACGGAGATATTAGCTGAATGGTTATATGACTGGCATTCAGGTCCAAGATTTATGGGTGCGGTTTCCACTTCAAGAGACATTAATTCTAGTATATAATAAACCGTTTTAAACCACCATTGTTGGTGAAATGATATTTAATTTACTTAAACTAAGCGAAGAGAGATTAATTTTAAAAAATTAAATGTTTGCGAAATTCGTATACAAACTTACATCATGAAGAAAAACAAACAACAGAGAATCTATAATTTATATAAATTCAATTCTGACAAATTACAGTTTTAAATGTATATTGAATTCTGGAAAATTACATATGATTGAATTGTGGCAAATTATAGTTTTAAATATTTATCTAAATTTAATAAAAATGTGAGATTTTATAAACGGTGTTTTATTAATATTTTTTGTGGAAAATATTTATACGTATTAATTTAATTGTATTTGTCTGCAAATATTTAATGAGATAAATTAAATATTTGCAGACATATATATATAATTAAAAGACGCACTTAATGATATATTTAAAAAATCCATAGGTACATATTTTATATCGAATCACAGAAAAAAATTATTAACTAAGTTTTAATATAAAAATAAAAAGATTTATATATATGAGCAAAACATTTCATCTGAGATACGCTTTTAAGTTTAACGTTCACAGATGTTGAAAAATAAAAAAAAGGAAAAGCATCGATTATTTATGAAAATATACATTGCTGCTCAAAACACTTAAAGGGTATTGAGGTTGTAAGTTAATCTTGTACATGTAGATTGGTTGGTTAATTGATACATTACTGGTAGACGTAAAAAACAATATGATATAAAAATGGCATTTCTTTGGCAGAAAAAATGTATTTTATTGAAAATTTGGGAGCAAAAGGAATAAAACATAACCTGTGAATATGAGAAAAAACATAAAAAAGGTGTTTATTTAAGAGAAAATCGTTTTCGGAAAAAGGTATTGTTTCCCCGGAGTGCCAGTAACTCTTAACACCTTTGAAGCATCCAGATAAGGAGGCTATGTATGAGAGGCTCATGATTTCAGCTCCAGTCCTTCACAAAAGCACTTTCGAGTTCTTAAAGAGCTTATGGAAGGAGACAGGTGTACATCAAGTTTACCTAGAATGTCCCAAACATGCTTTATTACAGTGTTTTTAACCTTTTTGGCACAATGGACAACTTTAAAAATTTTAAATATATTACGGACCCCTCTGTGAAAAAAAACTGCTTAGACATCATTTATTACACAATATATTCTGATTTAATTATTTAAATATTTTTATTTCAATAGTGTAAAAAATTTTAAGAAATTTAAATTTTTAATGTGCAGGCTGTTGCTGTTTTTCCTTGATTAAGAGATTGAATTGACGGATGGTTTTCAACAAAGCAACATGTTCGACATTCAGTTGATTTCGATGTTTTGTTTTTATCGTCTCAAGTGTGGAAAGTCCTGCTTCGCAAAGATATATTGTAGCAAACGGAATAATGGCTGCCATAGTTCGTTTTACAAGCAATGGGTAGGCTTCTCTTAAAGAAGACCAAAACTCTCCAAGAATTTTTGTATCGAAATCAATTTTTAACCAAGGATTTGTTTCAAATTAATTAGATCATCTTTGGCAAGGTTCATGTGATCGATACAGTCAATATCACAAAGAAAAGGATTACGAATCCACAACTCATTTTTTATATTTATTCCATCCGAAGTGAAATATTTTTCAAATGAAACGTAAAATACTTCCAGGTGTTCACAGATTTCATTTTATAAGTTATTCAATAACAAACTATCTTTGCGAGATCCATTTTCAAAAAGCACTTCATCCAATATTTGAAAGTTTGCATACATCCCATTTTGAATTCTAATATTCTAAAATGACATTTTGAATAAAAATGCCTATAGTTTCTCAGTGGCTTCCTTAATTGTTGTATCAAGCCCTCGAATTGAAAGACATATATTGTTCATGTGGTTAAAAATGTTTGCCAGGTAAGCCAATTTACAAATAAAATCGTTTTTCTTGAAATATTCGAAGATTGAGTTATCTTTTTCTTCTAAAAAAAGTGATACTTCTGTCTTCAACATGAAAATTTGTTTTAAAACCTACCCTCGTGACAGCCAATGCACTTCCATGTTGATACAAAAGTATCTCATGTTCTGCGTTCATTTCTTGACACAGTGTTTTAAAAAGATGATGATTAAGAACTCTACTTCTAATAAAATTCACAGCTTTAATAACTATTAACAATACTTCTTTTAATCTGGTTTGAAGAGTTTTTGTAGAAAATGCATGTCTAAGTGAAATGTAAAAAACAATGTGTAACAATAACATTAGGAGCCTCTTTTTTTACCAAATGGGCAAAACCAGATTTATTGTCAAGCATCGCAGGTGCTTCATCTTTACAAAGTGAATGTTTTTTTTTTTTCCCAGTCGAAGTCGTGTTTGGAAAAGAAAACATTTAAAATTCCTAAAACATCAACTGCCTTTGTAGTTTGTAAAAAAGGCTCACAAAATAAGAATTCTTCTTTGAGTATCAGCAGACACGTTACGAACAAAAATAAGAAGTTGACTATAATTCGAGATGTCTGTTGTTTCATCCAGTTCCATACTTAAGGGAAATGGCGATGCTTTCAATTCATCGATGATCTGTTTCAAGATATCTGCAAAAAATTTCAACTATTCTTGAATGTATCACATCCTTGGACAAGGAATAGTCTCAAGTTTTTTTCTTTGTTCCAGTCCACAAACTAATTAAACTATTTCTAGCGCACATGGCTTAATTAATGTCTCTCCAATAGTATGCGGCTTCTTACTTTTGGTAATACGATATACAACTCTGAAACATGCTTCAACCAAAAGATTTTGTGAAATACCAAATCCAAGTTTGGTTAATGTTCCAGATTTCGAAAACTGGTCTTTTTTCTTTGTAAAAAATTCTAGATCTTTAGATTCATTTTAAGGATGAAGAGATTTGAGATGCTCTATCAATTTTGCCGGTTTCATACTGGCGTTTGCCAAAACTTTTCCTCACAGAAAGCATTGTGGCTTTTCAACACCATCCGATTCCTTCATGCAATAGAATCCATATTTTACACAATTTTCATCATACTTCCTTTTTTTTGGACATTTTGGGCTACAAAAATATCAAATAATCAATTGAAACGTTAAGACAGAAAACAACACTTGAAAAGAAATACTTTAATTACAACTTTTGAAAAATAAAGCAAATATTTTGTTTTAAAATATTGCGAGAACTTTGTGGAACTGATTTTAACTTCACTTTATTTCCAAGTGAAGTAAAATTCAAAGACTACTTTATGTTTCTAAAAATTTCAAATTTTATATGGTTTGCAAATGTTTTTTTCCTCGCATTGTAGAGGTCTGTATTATTGCGAAATGGCAGACAGACAGCTTACAGAGGTTGCCCGTGACAAAAAAAGTTTAGTTTAAATATCGAATTTTAAAAATTGTGAGTAGTCGACGAATCCCCAAAATATGAACCATGGACCTCTAAGGGTTCCATGAACCACAGGTTAAGAAACCCTCCTTTATTGGATTCATGTCAGCAGAACACTTAACTATTCTTTTCAAATGATTCCTCCAAAAAGAAATCAATCACCAAGATAACAAGATGTGACCTGCAACTGCCTTTTTTTAACATTAGTCTATAATAGTCGTCCATCGCAATTTCTGCTGTATAAGGGACTTGAGGAGTTCATCCCTATATTGGTGACCAGTCAGAGATTCCTTTTGAATATGTAGAGACAGAAGCACCCATCAATGGAGATGTCAGCATAGAACCTCACTTCTCCACTACCGAATTTGACACTTCCTTGCAAGAACGAAGGATTCTTTCTTTTACCATATTCCGTCTAGATGAAAATACGCTCATTATAAGGATGCAGTGAAAAGCAGTACTATACAAAGAAAAGTATGTTGCGTCCTTATTCTATTCTTCAACTATTGTGTTTCCCACTTAATGTGGTAGTGATAATTATTTGCTATTAATATGATACACCACAAAGATAAAAGCACGTGAGCATAGAGCGTGAAGGCGGTTTTGAGCTATTTGTATCAAAATTGAGGTTCCATAAATTGAGTGAATGTTTCGTAGAAGATTTGCATTCAGTTTTTCGTGTGTTTCTGTTTTTGGTGTAAGTTTTTAGCGTAAGATAATGGTCTTCATTGGCATTGTTGAAAATCTATGACATTGCTCTGATCTTCAGCTTGCATTTTCAATACCAAAAAATCAGTTGCAGATCCTGGAAATCACACATTGTGAAAATCCAATAGTTTCTGCTACTTTGGATTGTGTTTTTCCCCTCCCTTTAATCAGCCAACAACTATCAAAGTTTCACCAAGCTTCTATGATTCAGTGAGAACCACTCTTAGCAAAACAACGCCCTTATTGAATGTCAATAATTTTTTGTGTTTCGTTTTATATTAAGTTGAAATATAAATTTCATTCTTTGCCATTAAATGTTGCCTTTGAAGTTAAATTTAAAATTTGGATGCTACGAGGGGTTTTAAATGTGGAAAATTTGAATTTGTAACACTGTTATTCCATTTTAGATAAAAAGGTCGTTATACATGTATTTTATAAAAAACTTACAATACAATTTGATTGTGTTGAGTAGTGTATTATAAAGTTGTTATTATCATCGATATACTTTTTTAATCGGAGAACATTTTAAATTTACAAATCTAACGAATGTATTTACTAAAAAAAGTATTTTTTGTTTAGAAATGTAAATGCAAAAAATGTACATGATAAGAAACTTATGAACATTTATTAAAAATTAGCGTTCTGTAGGCAATTTGTAAAAAATATTCATTTTGATAGCAATTTTGAAATTTAGGTAAGCCTTAATTTATTTAACAATTGTTACTGTCAAAAACAATATCTGAATTATTATTTCTGAACTACTATTTTTATTAACAATAATTATTATTGACGTGCATTTGCTATCATTATTAGTAAATATTTTTTTAGAAAATTTTATAAAATTTGGTGATAAAATTTCAACGACAAGATATGATGCAATTTGATGCTTATTTAAATAAATATATTTTATATTAATGTATTACTTTTTTATTTTAAGGTCTAAAATTAAAATTACAGTTTTTGGCTTTATAAAATAACTAGCGATCAATGACTTCTAGTGTAAATATCTTAATATATAGCTTTCAGGGAAAATTTTTGACTTGAGAAATAAAATATGCTTACATTCTACTTCGCTTTGTTCAAAGTGCAGTTTTACACTAGAAAAAGAAGTCTTTCTTATATCAGTTAAAAAAATATCAAATGAAATGCAAAACGCGTGATAAATTGCTTTGGTTACAAATTTACTAAATATTGATCTGGTGACTTTTTCATTTGCGTTTCAACGAGTTTCTGATTGGAGGTGTTTTGGAAAACTTAACAGAAACATAACTCTATCAGTGCTTAAACAACATCGATAAAGTAGTCAAAAAACCTTTGAAAAATCGAAAAAAATAATAAATATTATTTTTTTTAAATTACATATTGTAAATGTTAAAGGAAGTGGTAAAATAATGGTTCTTATATTTCAATGTAATCTAAAACTTAATATAATGTAAATGAAGTTTAATAATTAATTGAATTTTTTTATATTAATTCAGTTTAATTAAGGGAAAATGAAAATCAAAGAATGAAAACATCGCTTTAAATTAAGGAATAGACTCAAAATTAAATAGTTCTAAGAAAATTCCTTAATAAAACTAATTTTTTGAAACTGTAATTTTGTGTAACCGAAAGAATCTAAAATTCCTATTCTCAGATGTTCAAAAAGCATTGTCTAAACTGAAACTCTCTCTTTCCTTTTTATACTAAAAAATATATTTACTGATTTGATGTGGTTTTTAATCTATGTATCTAATCCATTCCTTATTTAAATTGACAAACTTTGCATGTTAAATTCTATCAACAGCAATTTTATTAATTTTGTTTCTCTCTCTCTCTCAATAAATAAATAATTTTTTTTAACTCATTATAATGATACTTTTTAAATGATTATTTTTTGATAATTTTTATTATAAATCAAATTTATTGCTCAATTACTTCATTTACATTTCTAAAAAAAATTTCTAATGATTCCCAAAGAATAAAATTCAAACTGATAACTAAATTCAATTATTTAAAATGCCTAAATTAATATTTTAACTCCAGAATAAATTTCAGAAATTTTACGTAAAGGATAATTTTCATAATTTTATTAAGTTATCTATTTTAAATTCACAGTTCATTAAATTTAAATTAAAATTTACTTAAAAATTATAACATTATGAATATTTATTCATTTATGCAAAAACATATTGCAAATGAAAATTGATGATTACGGCTATAATAAAATATTATTCATACATTAGGAAAAACAATTGTTGAAATTCCTTTTATGAATAAAATGACATATGAATTTTTTAAGTTAATTAGTATTCACAAATACACTTCATTTCGTTTAGCAACTGAACTGATAAAAATTGGAGCATATATTTAAGCATAAAGCGATTTCAAGTCTTTGCCATTACTCGGTTGTCAATAGTTAATTGTGCTCATTTTGCAAAACGTGCTTACGTAAATATTCCAAAAGGTACTTCTGTGGCTAGCGATATTCGTTCTATCAATTTATTCCAAGCGTTAAAATACGTGATGCAAGTTCCAAAGAACAAAACACTTGAATGACTCTCATCTCTGCATTTCCAAAATGCTTTGTGTATGCACTGAGCTGAGAGTTTGAATTAGTAGTTTATTCATAATCGTTTTGTCTGGAAGAAAAATGCTAAGAGTGGAAGTTGAAGTCAATAACGTATTCTTTCCTATACTCTTTTTTAAATAATATGAATACTTATCAGGAGAACAATGATAATTCGCTTTTGGTTTTGTAAATATTATCTAACAAAAATTGTATTCATTAACAAAGATAAATTGAAGATACCGGGGATAAATTTTTAGTTTCTGCTAATGTAACATTTACAAGTTATAAGTTTTTATATTGTGTACATATGTAAAGAAATTTAACATTACTTTTAGTACATAACGTAATATGGATACATGTATGTATTTTAGTGTATAACCAATAGTTTTTTTTCTATGTGTAACAATTAACATGTGTCTTCATGAGTTATAGAATAAATATATCTCTAAAAATAGAGATTGGAAAGTATAAATCTTAGAAAGATAGGTTTGCATAATTTTATGCATATTTTGAGAACTTTCTCTTTACACATCTACCTATTACAGCGAAACTATGATTGAAGTCTGAGATAAAATATTTCATAATCAACAGAGATACTGTAAATTCTTGATTGTTACATTTCTTTTGGAAAGACGTCTTATTTCAGAAAATAAATAAAAACAGCAACTTCCTTAGTTTTATTTTCTTAAAAAAATCAGTGAGGGTTTCAATATGAGTTAGAAATTAATAATAAAAAGGAAATTATGACTAAAATCTCCCTAAGTAGGTATAAATTATGTTCTATTAAAACTAATTAAAAAAACAATAATTTTGTAAAAATGCATTAAATGAGCATGTAGGATTTTTTTCCAATAAAATTTGTATTAGATTTAATTAATTTTATATTATAGGCTAAATTGATTTAATAATTAATTGTGATTAAAATAAGAAATAAATGTTTTTGATTTTTCCCAGCATATTTTTTAAGTTTAATTCAAACTAAGCATGAAAAGGTTTACTAATTTACAACTGAACAATAATAACAATTTTATTTTAATTTCTAATGTGAGACATCATACAAGTGTAAATGTTTGTACGCATTTGTAAAAAAATTTTAATCTATAATCAATATTTTATAATTAAAATATTAAAATATACAAAATATTTTTTAAAAAATTTATTTTTATATATTTTAGTTAAAGCTTATAAATTCAAATAGTATTTTTTCAGACTTTTAGCAAAAATAATCATTTTAAATCTTTTTGGAGAGTTTCATGATATAATTTTTAGTAATTGTTGAAAATTACTTGCTTTTCGCCATTCCTTAATGTTACATCTAGAAATCTTGGGAAAAATCTTACTATTTAAATAAAACTACTTATAAAAATGAACTACAGAATTCCTAAACACACGACATTTATCGTCAACTGCCAGATTTGGAAATAAAGTCGCAGAAGCAAAAATGAAATCGTGGAAATTCCAGAGAAAAAATCTCTCTAGGAAGTAGAATAGTTAGATATAAATTCTTCGGTGAAACCATTATGCCTTACTTAAAACAGTTTCAAAACTTCCAATGTGATCATTCCTGACAGAATTGAATTTATTCATTGAAAAATGAAAGTTTCACAGCAGAAAATTTCAATGATTATATTAAATGAGTGAAATGATGATGATATAAAAGAACTATGTGGTTTTGTAAAAAAATTGTATATTATAGGTGATAAATGTATATAATCTTCATAATGTTTTATTGAATTTTAATTATTTTAAGAGAATCAGAGTTATAGAAGAATGCATAAATAACAATATGACATTCAAAAATGGCAGTTTGGTTTTGTGCCTCAACGGTCATTTTTTTGAACACGAGAGCTAACTGGACCTACAGCTTAAAGTGGATTCTGAACCACTACAAACATCCATGTACAAGGTGGGATTCGAAACCACGATCAGTTGGACCGAAAGCAAGAACGCTAACCATTCGGCTGCCAGCTCGGCTTCATAAGTGTCAGATTTCTTTCCAGAAAAACATACTGAAGCGTGAGTGTCTAGAGTTTAAAATTATCATTCAAATTATTTCTTCTATTCTGTAAGACAAAACTAATATTATTAAAATCTTTTCTTGGGCTTAGACAAAATTAATTTCAGAAATTACTTTTGAATTTAGTGGATTAAAAATAGAATAAGTTCATCCACTTATATATAATTCTATATCATTTATTTACATAATTTCCCTTACATTTATTTTAATTACTTTTAATCTCATAATATAACATGAAATAATATATAAGCAATTACTATTCTCGAAACAAAATTATAAACAAATCTATATATTGTCTTTAATACAACATTTCTTAATATTCGAAATCTCGGTAATATATGGGTTTAATGATATTTTATTTTTCATTGATTTATATCAATAAAGAATAAAAATGGGTTTTGCTTCTGAAAAAAGCTATTGAATTTTAAATACTATAAACTAAAATTATTATTTAAAATGATAAATATTTTTAACTATAGTTATACATAAAACCAGTAAGCATTAATAGGAGAAGAACTCAAAATAAGTTAATATAATCATATACATTTCAGACTTTAGCAAAATCATTCAAATATTTCAATTTTGCATTTAATTTAAGCATTTCGTGAGATCTTAAATTATTTTCCATTTTTGTGTTTTAAATTTATTATTAGAACAAAATTAGTTCAACTTTCATTAATTAAATTAGAATTTTTAGAGACGCCTTACCCATAACAAGTTACCAATTAAATATGAGTTAATATGAAAGAGAAAATATATTCTATGATGATTGGCCATAAATGTTTTAAAGAAAGCAAAAAAGAAACTCTAAACATCTTTAAAAAATTTCATATTTATGTATAATAAATTATATTTATGAAAATTTTATAAGTAAAGTGGAAATTTTTCATAACTATTGGTCGAATTAATATATTTAGCGCTTAAATAGTGTATTTTTTATTTCTTGATATAAAGAAAACTCTTTAATTATTTTTCTTTATATAATTATTAATTTATAACTATTATCAAAATTTGTACAAGTATTAGGTATAAAAAGCAATGCAGCTCGAATAATATATGGCTACTGTTTTTAAATCACTTATAAAATTAAATGACTTTTAAACTTTACAGTATTTTTTCAGTAAACATATTTATTTAATAGAATGTGCTTAGTTGATTTTATAAATGAATTGCAATACCTTCCAATCAAAAATTAACAAAAAATAATATAACAAACTCCAGTGGAATGGTTTAAAATTTCAAAGGATATCATCAGTGCTATTTTTAAATATGTTATGAGGAGAATTCTAAGATTGTACGAATTTGAGTGAATTTAATGAAGTCAACTCAGAAATTGAAAGTGAAAATGAATAAGTCAAATTACATAAAGAAAAATTAATATATTTTAATATAGAATATTATTGGATTCTCTCCTCATATGACGGTGGATAAAAATGAACATTCGCAATATAATGTATATATTTCATAAGCAATTATGCAAGGAACAAAATTTAAATAAAAGGCATCAAATTATCGCCAAAGCAGAAAATCACATTTCTTATTAATAATACGAATTTTAATCATTTTAAAGATTATATTTCTAGGAACGATTTATTTATAAATTAATTCTCTTTCAGCTTTGACTCATTGTAAGATAAAAAGTGCCCAATATTTAAACTAGATGAAAAATTAGACAATTGTAGCAAATAAATATGTTGATCACAGAAATATCATTTTTCTTGTAAGGCAATTGGCTTCAGAAGAAAAAATTTAACAATTAACAATTTATCTTTCCACCGTAATAACAGAATTCTATTTTCAGACTGAATAATAGCAAAGATTAAATAAATATTTTTATAACAGTTAAAAAATGATGTATTTATATATATATAGACCTATCAATCTATATCTATCAATATATATATACATATATATAATTATGTTGAATTACATTTAAAATATAGGTGCTTATATTTTAAATGTAATTCAACATAATTATAAGAAATTGTGAAAATAAAATAAAAATCCTTTAAAACGCTTACAAACTTTATTTTAAATACATTGTTAGTATTTTTAAGTTATGATATATAGATTCAGTCGTAAATTAAAACTCCTAAAATTCATATAATAGATTTAAAATATTTTTGATTCTAGTAGGCTTTGAAATATGAGGCTGAAAAACAGAAGCACTTATTTTTATAATTATAAGAACATGGTGAACAATTTTCAGTTAATGAAAAGAAATAAATTTAATTAACAATAATTTTACGTTTTTAATTTAAAAAGGAAAAAAATAGTTACGCTTAATGTCTCATTAATATATTTAAGAGATATGTGATACATATAATTCTGAAATTACGACAAAAATGTAAAGTTTCAGCACAAGGAATTTACAATTTAATTTTGGGAGAACTTGAACTCAAACTCTTACATAAAAATGAATTAATATGATTGATTAATAATCGAAAAATTGAAGTAAACAGTAGCAGAAAATGCAGTAACTTTATAATCTAGGATTTAATTAGTTTTGTTGTGAAACTATACTGAAATAATAATGCTTATTATAATGATGCAAAATTATCAGCAATTTTTGGTTAATATAACTTGCATTAGAAAAACTAAGATCACACATGTTTTATAACGCTAAATAATGAATATAAAATTATTGTATGAAGGCATTATTGTATAGACCATAGGTAAGCATAAAATGTTTCTACTGTTACGTCTAATGAATTCTGAATTTTCACTATTTTATATTATTACATTTTACAGTTGACTTTAGACTGGAAAAATATTATTAACTTTGATCTCTCCCAATTAGGGTTTTTATTTTTTAAAACAACACACAAATAAATAAGTGTAATCACAGAAATCTAATTTCATAAATTAAAAATGTTTTTGTGATCAGAGAGTGGACTCTACTGAAAATGTTATTAGGATAAATTCAAAATATTATCTATTATTTTTTAAAATCATTTGAAGAGTCTATTTCTTATGCATCTATTTGAAAAGAGTTTTCAATATTTTATTTCACTAACATGAATTTCTTTTACAAAGAACCTTTTTCACCTAAGAAACTTGAGAAAATGACATTTTCTTCTGCGAGAATTCGCACAAATTAGTATATGTATGTAAAGGCACAAATACACAATACATTAAAAATAATTGAAAACATTTATAATTTCATATTATTAAATTACACAGCAGAACTACTCAAAGAAATTCCTAAGACTTAATTGAATTTCATTAGCTGTAAGATTGATAATAAGAAAAAAAACTTTTTTGACATATTTTTGCTATCGATTTTTAATTCATGTAATTTCTGTTTAATGCATGTGAACGTTATATTTTAATAAGCAGTTAAGAGTAGAAAAATGTACTTTACATTGTGTAGCAAACTTTAATAAGTTTGAAATAAAAATTCATTTTCAGAAAGTATAAATGAAAATTTCTTGAGTCATATATTAAATGAAATTATCTAATGAAATATATAGCTGGTACTTTCATTTACACTTAAATGAAATGGATAATTTGCCTTGCTTTTTCATTTTACACTTCAATAACTAATTTTTCTAGTTGAATATTTATCTAATGAAAATGTAATCTCATAAGCAATGTTGAAAATTATTATTTTTCAAAAAAGGAAATTGAGTTTTATTATTAAAAAATGAAAAATGGAAGGAATTGAAAATTACCTCGAGTGAAAAAAAAAGTAAAGTGAAAGCTAAGAGAAAAAAAGTATATAACAACTTTTTAGAGATTAATTTGTAATTTTGAAAATATAAGGAAGAGAGAAAACGTCAGTATACATTTTATTTAGTATCAAAAGCATGAATTTTAAAATTATTGTGAATTAAACATCATATAGTTTAAAATTATTATCCACATTTGTCTACAAATACATGAATAATCAGAAACTTATTTCGAATAAGGTACACTAGTATACCAGAAGAAAAATTCCAGATTTAATGTGATTAAAAACATTTACAGTAGAAAAAGACAAATACATTATTTCAAATAGATTTATTTCATTGCACACTCACGTGTATTATGTAGCAGAGACATACATCACAAAATATATCGAATGCGAATCTTTCTAGATAGCAAGATATCAATGACGTTAAAATTGAAAACAATAGAAAAATATCGACGAATTTTACAGCTATACATTACATAAATTCAATAATCTTTTGTGTGATTTTCCAGTGAAAGAAAACAGTTACTATTCCTCTTTCTCTAAAACAACTCCAGTTCTTCTTTTCAAAGAAAATGAATGTTTTCTCTTTCCTATCGTCTCCTTACTTCGGTTACTTGTCAATATTCTTTGTTTTAATTATTTCAATTCCTGAATAAAATTGGCGTTATTCTTTTGTTTTAAAGAGAAGAAAAAAATGTTTCGAATTATATATAATTTAAAATAAGTAATGGTCTACAATATTTTTTATTTAAGTATACATTATTGATATTATTTTCAAATTTAGTAAGTTTCTTCAAGTTTGATTATAAGTTTCTTCAAGTTTGTAATTATAAGTTTCTTCAAGTTTGAAGGGTAAGAAAACCAGAATCAAATTAAAGGCTATTTTAATGCACCTAATTATCTAATTTAACAATCAATTAAAGCAAAGAAATAAAAAAATCAATTTCCTTATCAAATCATATAAGTTTAGTGATTTACAGATGTACCTGTACGTAGGATAATGAGAGTGATATTATTTATTAATAAGAAATAATATACTATTTATGTATAGAATGATAACATAAAGTTAGCAATACTTAACAAATACTTAAAATACACATACATGCATATATGTATGTATACATACATACATACATATGTATATATATTTATACTGAAAGTTTCTTATTTAGATTGACATTTCTATTTTTTTTCTTTTTTTTTTTAATATTTTAATATATTAGATTTCCACTCTATACGTTTTCAAAAATAAAATAAATTTTCTTTACAAAATTGTTTTTGATATCGATTCTTTATTAAATATATGAAATTAACTTTTCTTTCTCTATTTTATGTAAAAAAACAAAAAATCATTTAGTGTATAAGAAAAATATTATATTAATATGTGTATCATACATATGATTTTAACATTAACAAATCTAATATCTCGCTAAATAACCTGTACGCACTGCTATTTTAATCATATTACATTATTTGAATAATTTATAAAATGCATTCTTTTCTATATATTAATGCTAAAATAAATATATTTCTTGACTAATTACATGCCAAAACATATAATCTTTTACCCACTATCCATAATGGCTAGGATCGATCGTGTTATATTTTACTCTGAATAGTACAATCCAATCGCAAGGCTACATACACCCTATTGATGTGATTTATTTCAACGTGTGAATGTGCTACATATTTTCCAGACACAGTCCTTATTGTCTTAACCTAGTACAAATAACGAAACTCGGTTAATGATTTTTCATCTGCACATCACATTGCACACAAGATAAAAGAAATATTAAGCTAAAGAAAATATCATAATCATTCAGTCGATAAAACATGGTATGATAGTTATACATTTGCCTACAACATTTGTTAAATTTTATATTACATAAATTATGATAATAATTTAAGTGAATTATGATAATAAATTATGATAATATTTTAAGTGAATTATGATAATAAATTATGATAATAATTTAAGTGAACCATTGTGGAAAAAGAAATTTTATTAAAAATAATAAATTAAACAAAAAGTTTTTTTTTTTTTTTTTTTTTTTTTTTTTTTAATTAAAAAGAGAAGATATCGATACGAAAACGCATGCACACACAAAAACACACATATGTGTGTCCATATACATATGTGCGTACGAGGGTTACTCTGAAATTTTTGAGAGATGAGTAGACGAGAATTCACAAAATAAAAATAACGGTTTAATTTTAAAATACAAAGTATTTTAACACAGAAGACGATTTTTTACTGACTTACTTCAACTTGTTTAGCGTAGAATAAATTTTAAACAGAAGAAAAAATGGAGTTGACGCGAGAACATTTTCGCACTATGATTTTCTACGATTTTAAAGCAGGATTAAATCAAGAAGAATGCGTTCAACGGCTGCAATTAGCATTTGGTGATGAATCTCCAGCTCGTGCTACTGTATTCAGATGGTTAAGAGAATTTTTAGATATATATGGCAAATGATTCATTTGAAGAATAATTCAGTTGCAGACAATAAGTGGTGCAAGTTTGCTGTATTCATTGACTGTGGATATTTTCTGTAAATTAATTAAATTACATATTTTTCCCTGGTTAGAAATCCCTTTTTATGTATCCTTCTCCCATAAGATTGCATTGCATTTCATTCTCCATTTCCCTTTTCTACGAAGTAGACTACCATAACGCACGACTTGTAGAAAATCAGCTTCAGCGAGAAGTGAGGTGACGAGATTGAAGAGAAATATGGTTTGGAATTGAAAAAGCAAGTTTCGAAAACAAAGCCTCAAACCCATGCGTATAAAAAGGATTCTGTTCGTTATTCAAGTCTGAAACTCTACTGGAATCTACAGACTATAAAACCACACAATTAAAATAATCAAAATCCTATGACACTGGAAAAGAAGTATACTCCTATTATACGAGTCAATATTGGGAAAGTTACACTGAAAGAATGAATTAACAAATTTTTGAAGTCCTGAAAATAAGCCGCCTTGATAACAAATTTTTTTAGAGTGTAACCACCTATTTTATTACTTTAATTAATTAGTGAAAATTTTGAATTACACGTGCATTTTAACTATATTGTTAGTAAAGCTTAAGCATTTGAAATAATATAAGTAACTACATATATATATATATATCAAAATTTTGCATGTATGCAAATAAATTTGAAATTAGTTGATTGAATTAAAAGCCAATTTTAGTTACAAAAAACACCAGTTTCTGCTTCTATTTTTTCAAGTTTGTATCTGGGAATCAAAAACAACAAATTCACAACGTAAAGTTAAAAAATAATATATTAGTCTCACTTAAATTTTTCAATTTGATCACAAACACATGAAAGCCACTTCTCTATCCAGAGTCTATATATACTTTAATGTGTTTATGTGTGAATCTTAGTTATATGAGATTTGAAACAGAATTTCAAATTTTACAAAACTCTGAATAAAGAGGCATTGCATATTTATTTGTTTATTTGACATACTTCTAGTTCTAAGAATAAAATTGTTCCTCTGAGACAACTGCTAATGGATGCAGTTTTTTGTCCTTGTAATTTCCATATTAAAAAAAGCAAATTAATTTATCATATTCTTGTGGAATGTCTGTTAATATCCCACTGCAATAGCATCAATAATTAGATATTGATGAGATCCATTTAATTTTTAACAAAGAGAAGTAACAATTCATTATTTCATTAGTCAATTCATGCTAAATCAAAAATTTCAGCAAATTTCAGACTCTTTCATTTTTATATGATTATTTTCATAAATTCTTGAAATAAGTGTTGTAACATATATACGGATTTCAAAAATTAATCCTGGTCCTCATTACTATACCCAAAATACAATTCATAAGATTTCATAACTGTTGATGATCTAACTAACATTATTGATATCTTTGATCTTTGTCCCAAAACAAAATAAGTCTAACTCATATTTTCACCGATCATATATTATGATACATTGAAAGAAATACAAAATTTTGTCATTACACACATAATACTTGAATGCTTCTCAACAAACATCATTAAAATTCTCCATCCAGCAACAATTCAATCTCAACACAAAGAAGTGAGAGGAAACATCTGAAAATAAAAAGAAACTCTCTGATTTCTCAGAATTTCTCTCAGTCAGCATATGTGTTTTTGGAAGAGAAAAATGCTAGAAAAATCCACCAAGCTTAAAGTAAATTTTTCTGATCATGATTTCTAATGAAGCTAGAGCCTCGAAAATTCAGAATTGTTGGTAAATGTTTTGCCACTAAAAATATCACCAAAGCTACTAAGATTTACAAAATTGCTATGAAGTCAGGACTGTTCCACAGTTAATGACACAGTCCTTTATTTTGACAGTTGTTTAATTCAATTAAAAAAAGCTATAAATCTAATTATAAAATGTGTAATGAAGAAAAATGATGTTGGGAATATAGTGCATGGTAAACAAAAAATTGAATATTCGGTTCTTTACATCTATATTTAAATATTTTTTATAAATCACTTAAAATCTGAAAATATTTTCCAATAAAACTGGATATGAATGACCAGAATTTGGGAATATTTTGCAATAAGAATTGTTATCAAGCATACATAAATATTGTCACGCTTGAGCTCTGGCCTGCACCTAAGGTACAGCCCTAATTTAAAATATTCGAATTTTATCAAATGCTTCATAATTTTGATCTATGGTTAGTTCATGAGCTTAAAATGAGTAATCACCCAATTCTTCACATTGAATCGTTACTATATAAGTGAACATTTTTGCTATTCTCTCCCTCAATCTTTATATCTTTAAATGTACAGTAAATTCCTAATGAGGATGTAGATAAAATTTCTATCAAGCATCAAAATATATATTGAACAATATTTAAATAAATATTTTAGTTTTTTCATAAGAATTGGAATATTGTGCGGTTGCCACAGATTTTAAATTAATTTCCAAATTGAGTTTTATTCTTAAATTTTACTCGCAATATATAGAGATTTTACATTCATAATAATAATTAAAAATGGCACTATTGTATATTAACTATAACTTAATAAAATATTTGTTTTTATTTTTCTAGTGTCTTAAAAAATCAAAATCGAAAGATAGATATTTTTCTCTTCACAAAATATGAAATGTATAAAATAAAATTTGGAATTTTCAATAAATTTAAAAATAATTAAAGAAATTTATTTATAAATTAACTATCTTTTTAAAAAGTTTTATACCATCTTAAATATTATTTTCAATTTTGATAATCTGCAAAGATAAAAAATAATATCATATTCCTATCAATTTTAAAAAGCTAAGAAAATTTACCTCCTTTTGCATTGAGTTTTTCCAGTTTCTTTGCAAAATTGATGACCCTATTCTGACACTTTAATATTTCTTACGAAACTCTTTAAACTTGAAATAATGTTTCTGCACATATCCACAAAATGAGTTTCAAAGTCAATGGTGTGACTAATATTTAGTAATATATCTTTCAATTTTTATTTTAAGTAAATTTCATATTATCTTTGCCTGACTTCTTTAATTTCCATTGTAACATTCAGCATACAAAATGATTAATTTATTTTAATTACTATATACTAATATAAATATTTATAGATTTTTACAAATTAGATGTAAAAATAATTTGATTAATTTTTTTTTATTAAATGTTTGGATTAATAGAAATTGAATAATAAACTAATTGAAATATTATTCTACAAATCAATTTGTAATTCAAAGCAAAGTATAAATCTTAAGATATACGAATTTAAATATTATAATATACTTGAATATGAAAGATATTTTTTAGTGTTTTTATACATTTTAAAAGTGATATGTGTATGTAAAAATATCATTCAATTTTCTTCATAATTAACATTATTCTTATTAATTATTCTTATTAATTTTAAACAAATTTCAAAAGTTCATCATATTTTGTTACATGATAATTTTTAATTAGAAAAATATTTCTTAGAATATATTAATATTTAATGGATTAATCAAAAACTAAGTTTGAAATAGATTGTACAAAAATATTTCTGTAAGATAATATTCATCATAAAAATATTTTTATATAAAAATTACTATTTAGAATTTGTATCACAAAATTTACTTTGGAACAGAAATTATTTATGGATATCAATTCAATGCTAAACTAAAAATATATTGCATAATTGCAATGATAAAAATATCAATCAAAACATAGAAATAGTATAAAAAAGTCCTTACAAAAATAATAATGTCATAAAACCAATAATAAAAATTGCTTATTTGAAGTTTTGTGGCAGAAGAGTAATATGGCTTTTAACTAAAATGACCTAAAATGCTAAAATATAAATTTAAAAAATAAGTCCATATAAAATAGATTAATTTTAATAAATTAATGATTAATTTTATATTTATACTACATTGTTTTTATTAATATTTATCATATTATCGTTAACATATAAGAATAAATGCAATTAGTAAATATAAAGTAATTCACTTTTGTAAATTATATTTTATTGAAGATTGATATCGACTTATTTTTGAAATTTATAATTTTCTTGCTTTTTTACTTAATACAACTTTTAATTCAATCTCAGTAAATTATTTTTAAGTTCCAAATTTTTCATTTCTAATTGCAGTATTCCTTAAATTTCAATACATTGCCTCATAAATATCCTGGTTTCTTTGATTTCTAATTCTCATCTTTTCTTCGATAAGTTATTTCATTATTTTACCACCCCATCTATCCATTTTTATAAAAGTACGAATCAGCTTAAGTAAAACATGGTTTTAATTGCTTCCACTGTACAATGTTTATATTTCAAGTATATAAAAAGTATTAACGAATTTCAATTATAATTTTTACAACAAAAATTATCATAAAATTATGAATTCTAGTTTCTATTACTAAATAAAAAATTGAAATGTGCTTTATTAACATTGTCTATAGAAAGTTATCCTCGATGTTGTGCAATATTTTAAGTAAATTATATATATATATATATATATATATATATATATATATATATATATAATATATATATATAATATATATATATATATATATACGAAAAATTAGCCTACTATTTTTAAATTAATAATTATAATATATTTAGAAAAGTAAATAGCAATATTCTATAATAGAACTATAAAAATTAAACAGTTACTAAGTATTCTTTTTAACTTAAAAAAATCTTAATTTTAAATTTTAACTTTTGAAAACTTAATTTGAAATACACTTTCTATTTCAAGTTCGGCTTCAAATTACTTTTTGGTATATAATTTTCTTGTTTTTATAATTTTATTTATTATTTATGAATATTTCTTATAAATATCATATTCCTAAGAAGTAATATTTTCTTCTCGCAAAAAATCGTTAAATATTGACACTTAAAGGTACGGAATCCAACGCTAGACATAAAACTCTTCCATCTTTCACCACTGCGTCGAATTTCTATAGATAATCATATTTACTCAGCGACAAGCATATAAAACCAAGTTATTTGCATCCCAAGGAGGCATTAATGCTGGTGCCGCATCAACATAAAATAAAACATACAAACATGGCAAAAACAGTTACTGCCCACAAAGCTTCACCAAGTAACATCAACGTGCACTTTATGCCCAGCTTACCATATTTCTACGCTTCAAACAAGGAATAAGAAACCAAAAAAGAGGTGCTGGGCTTAGTAGCTCTGTTGCATTTAGAAAAGTACAGAAGCTATTTAAGCTATTTATGTTTCTTTTTTCCCATTATTTGTTCATTGTTCATCTGTAGTGTTAGAGAATAAATACTTTCTGGACACAAGGGTATTTATGTTTAATGCTTGTGTAATTTATTTCATGTCACAGATCAGAATCTATCAAGACATCATTACATTCTTGTACATTCAAGTTCTATTAAACACATCTATTTTAGTACATTTACTGTTCACCTCCCTAAATACATAAAAATAAAGCCATATTGCGCCTTATAATATAATTAAAGACACAATTATTTTATTCATATGTTCAATTAAATTTGTAAATGTCCAAAATGCATATTTTTCACCAAAAAGCGTAACTACTGTAGATAGTAAAATATGCTTACAAAAAAAACAGAAATATATAAAAAATGTATGATTTTTTTTAACTGTAAATATTTAATTATGTTCATTCTTTGCCAAAATATTTAAGTCAGAAATTAAAAATAGATTCATTTCAATCAGTTTTCGTTATTAGATATCAATGGTTTTCTTAAAGTATTATATCTAGAATGAACATAACTCAAACGTTTTATTTAAGAGTTACATATATATTGAACTAAATGTTTGTTCTCTGTTCAAAAGTATATCCGCTAATTAAAATTTACATTTCTTAAAAATATTTATCCATGAAAACATTTTTCCGAAGTTATTTCACAACTTCTTTTCTTATTTCCTTTCATTTCTAACTACTTAACATCGTATCTTGTATTTGAAGAGAAGATTTATAATTATATCAAAATTTTCTTTTTAGCTAAATGCCGTGGTAATGCTATATTTCAAGTAGAAAATTAACTCATAAAGTGCTAAAATTAGCTTAACTTATAACTGAGAAATATTTGAAAAAAAGAAACTGCCATTTTTATAAATTAAACTAAATTTTTCATTGGATTTTTAGTATTATTTTGATTACGTTTTAGTCTAAAATACTGTAGTACAATTAATAATGAAAAAAATTAAGTCTTAAAATGTAGGCTTTCTTATGTTTTTGTATTATCTTTTTTCAGTTCTTCGATCCTGTTTTTAACTGATTTATACGAAATGATTGTTGTTAAATGGTGAGGTTAAAAATATTAACTGTGCTAATTTACAAATTTACATTCAATCTTCATAATTATTAATTTTAATAAAAGTATAAAAATTGAATATTTTTTTTTAAAATAAAAAGTGTTTCTGAAGTATTTGAATTGTTGTTTATTTTATTCAAAAATATGAGTAATTTATGAAACAAGAATATATATATTTGATATTAAAGTCGTTATACATATAATTGTCACTTTAAATTACGTTCACATATCCCGAGTTCATATATAGTACTTTAAATTACGTTCACATATCCCGAGGGTTCACATATCTGTATCTCATGATATGATATTCTACAAAAAAATAACTAGTTCGGTTTATCTGAAAAATTTTCATCAAAATTTTAAAGCTTAGTATTTTCATAATACAAAAATTACATGCTTGTCAAAATAATATTATTATATTTTTTATTCAATATTATAAACACATTTTTATTAGTAAACAATGATACTGATAAAAAAAGAGATTTTAATACTTTTTAGAGATAATACTGAGGAAACACTTTATGAAAAAAAGCTGTTTCAACTTATATTAGATTTTAAAATAAAATTGATAACATTTAAAACAAAAACTGTGAATAAAATACTGTTAAATGCTTACATTCTAACTAGTTATTTAGATTAAAAAAGTATATGAAATTATATACTTTTAAATGCATATATTGATATTAAATAAATATAAAAATTCTTTTTCAACAAATGCGTAAAGGAACAAATTTACAAAATTGATATTTCAGGTGTAAGAAGTGTGCTGATGAATAATTGTATTCATCACCAGACGGTGAAATATGTTTTAGTATATTATATGTAAGACCTCTGGTTTTATGATTTCTTTTATTGAACTAAAACGAAACTCAAGAACTTACGGACATAATAAGGCATCGTTTATAAAATATCTACAAATTTTTTTAAACAGCATATTAAATTTATGGTGCAAAACAATGGTATGTGCTTAAAATTTTCCTAAGAAATTTCAAATTTCCTAATCTTGGACATTGCTTTAGTTTAAAGCATCCGTTGTTGCTATTCGATATAAAGCCAAAAGCAGTGAATGTTCATCATTTTCTGAAGCATTTCATTGTAATCTGAAAAATAATTCAGCACGTTCTAAAAATATGTTTTTAATTCGAAGTTTCATTTAAATAATGTTAACTCCAATTATTTAATAAATGTAATTAAGGAATGAAATATTTAATAATAATTTGCATATGAAAATTTTTCCAGAATTTCAAGTGGAAGAAAACATATTAAAAATTCCAGATTGGTATATTTCATTAAATAGTTCCGAATAAATAGTTCGTTTTTCTTTAGTAACTGTGTTATTATTTTTAGAAGATTTTAGTAAATTTTTATTATTCTCTATTATTAAGAATATTTTAGTTACTATTCATATCTCTCAAAAAATACACAAATTTAAAGATTCTTTTATAATAAATTATAAATAAATTGTAAAATTTATTTATTGTTTATTATTTTTATTTAAATAATATTTTTAAATATTAATCTATATGTTAATTTATAATGAATATATACAAGGCTTTCTTAAAAATATAGTAGTTGACTTTCTGCTTCTTCATAGGAAAATCCCATATGAATTAATGATATTCATAGGTTCTTATGAATATCATTAAAATATTTATTAATTATATTTCGGAAAACATTAATTTTTCAGCATGAAAAATAACACTGAAAGATTTGAAATGCTCTTTTTATACATTTATTTGTAATATGTCCTTTTTTACCAGACGAAATGCTTAATTCTTTTTATAAACTATGCTTAGTAAAGTTAAATATTAGGTTTCTGGGAAAAGAGTGCTTTTCCTTTTATACATTTTGCTATAATTTATTTTATTTTATGTATGATGTAATTCTTTAAATATGAAGTATTCCATCTTTTTCACAATAAACTCTAAGAAGGGTAACTATTACAAGCAGTTCGAATTAAAACAACAAACGTGTAGAGGTGCTCACCGATATTTAGAATACTTATTTTCTAGAAAAATAAAATTGCTTTAAACTTCACAGAAAGCAATGACTTACTTGTAAAATTGCATGTCTTAGTGCGAAAGATCGATCTAGTCTAAGCAATTGTTGAACTAACACAAATGAATAATACATTTCTTGTTTATATGCGAGAATGTTTTCTACTAGGTTATGTCTATTTGGAAGATTTTTTGGTCACCTTCTTTGAAAAATGGCTCTTTATCCATAAACTTTCAATTTGAACACAAATCGGAAGTCAACATTTTTAAAATTTACAACAGGTTACAAAATTAAAAATCTTTCCTTTGTTCCGTAATACTGATTTATATTACTCCCACAAACATGAACTAAATATTTTCTTTTATATAATTTCATTTGAAATTTTCTTAATACAAAAAGTATTTATACCTATTTTTTTAGTACTGTTATTCAATTTTGTGAACATAAATTTAAATTCCTAAAACTGCTTTAATTATTCCAGGATAGTTTTTCTTATTTCACGTTTGTTTTGCTAGTCACTCAATAATCTCTTTTATCTTACGAAGGCTAATTAGACCAAGCTTACGGTTTAAAATGGATTCTGCAACAATAAAAACATACAAGAATACATAAAAATTTGATATAGAAATTTGAAAATATATTTTATTCCTATAGTAATAAACTGTTTAATTTAGTAGCTATGATAAAATGTTAAAATACGCAAAATTAATGGAATGTTAACAGGATAATATATTAGAGCATGAGAACGACTTGAAGCATGATATGTATTTAAAAAAACAATGCAACTCACAGATGTTATTTAAATTTCTCACAAAGTTAGTTATGGCATTTGCTGTATTTATATAAGAATTAACTCCTTATGTCTGAAATTTTGAAACAACTTTATTTAAAAAGATCTTGAATCATACAGATAAAAAAATTCCTTTGAAATATAAATTTTTGCATTTACGAGAGAAATATTTCTGAATTAAATTTAGGCAAATAAATTTTGTAAGAAACAAGTAAGAATGAATTTCTATTTAAATAGAAATTCATTAGTAATTATGTGGATAATATTTTCTTTAAAACGGCAGCATTTCAGCAAATCACATGGTAATTTTATTTTAAATCATAGTTTTTCAGGCATTCTTTTTGTTGAAAATTTTATCAAAATTTATTACATTGGATACAACAATACTATTTATTTTTTGCTGCATATAAGCACGTATAACACAAATATCAATCAGATTGTTTACAAATGATGAAAAAAAGCGATCTGGTTAAACTCTTCTTGTTTAATAAAATGATGTCTATTGATAAACGTGTTGCAACATGTTTAATGCACAAAAGTGTTTTTGAACTGCCTAACACTCTTGTAAATTTTCTTTAAAAGATAAATATATGCTTATAATTTCATGTGGATACATTTCAAGTATTTTTAAATTTTAGGAATTATAAATATTATAAAAAATAAATTCTTTTTTCTTTATTTATCAAAATTCAAAATTTGAATCTCAGTTTCTGAAGTATAAAAAGCATAGAATTCATAATGAAGTTTCTATAATAATTTGGTATAATACCTAAACTATATAAGACACCAATTTATCATTTAATTTATTTTGAAATTAAAAGAAAATTTGTAATTGTCTCAAAGAATGTTCTGATTATTATGCAATTCATTTATATCTAATGATTCTAATGTTCTATATTTTAACTATCGGAAGTATACAATATATTCTTATAATTTTTAGTAGTTTTTTTCTCATTTTTTATTTATACTTTACTATAACTTAAGACTAATTAGCCATAATTACATGAATTTTAACAAATTTCTTCAAAAATTCTTCACCAATTATGTAAAAAGAAATAATGTGGTATTTTGTAAACTTGGAAAGCTTTGACACATTGTCAAAACTTAACGATGATAATTTATTTTCGGCAACAAATTTTAGGCATTATTTATATTATATATTTCGTTATAATTTTACAATCATCGAGTGGGTAATTATTATTACCAAAAATATGTTTAGTTTTGCATAAAGTTTTATAGATGGTATATATTTTAAATAAATGGATGAAAGTTAAAATATTAACTTCTAATGATGTTCAAATTATAAAAAAACATTTACTTATACTATCACAGTTTTTAACATTTTTGTCAGCAAATGTACTTATATTGCATACTTTTTCAACATCCATATTTAAAGTAAAAAAATACTTCCAAAAGTTAATAATTTTTTCCTATTGCCTTTAAAACAATGTGCATCTTGATTAATCATCATGAAAAAAATACTATTTCTGTTAAAATATGCTTAGTAAATTGAAATGTTTTCTTTTACTTGGTAATAAATCCAGTAACTGAAATAAATTAAAATTAATGTATTTATAATTATTTCCAAATTGCTTTTTTAATATGCTGGTTTGGGATATTTTTTTATTATAAGAAGCTTTAAATATTTTCGTCAGTTTTTGACGTTTAATAAAAATATGGTGGTTTAAAAAATTTTAAAAAATGCTCAATATTACTCTTTTCTGTATGATATATAGATATTATACAAAAAAAACCCATGAATTATAAATAATGAATATACAAAAAATTTTCAACTCTGTGCCAGTTAATCATTTTAATTCAGTTATAGTATGGAAGGTTACTTACGGTTACAATTAAGACATTTTTTAAATCAATATTAATCAATTTATGCTAAAATTTGTATTTATTCACAAGTATATTATTATTGTAGGAATAAAAAGATAAATATCATGAAAAGACCATTTTAGTAACCACTATAATTACGTATGACCTATTAGAGAGGCCTTGATGAAGAACACCTTAATTTTAGAGTACTACGTTCTAAGAGAAAAAAAAACAGAATAAAAACGCTTAGATTAATTACATTTTACTTTATTTATAGGCAATCCCTTCTGTTACTTTATGATGTATGATAGAAAGACTGCTTAACGATCAATTCAAGGTTGTTTAGTATAAAGGAAATATGTGATACTTAACTATCGCTCTAACATTTTCACTGATTATCTCACAACCAGCTCAAAAATTTAGTAATTAATTTAATTAGAAAATTTAATAATCAAAAATATAATAAAATTTAAAATTTATTAAATAAAATTTAATATTTTAACTGCTTAATTGAATTATCTTAAATTTATTAAGAACTAAAACACTGAAGAAAATTAGTATTATTTTTTAATTTAAAAACGCCAAGCGCTTATTACCTATATTTCGTTTCTACAAATCTTGAGCCATGTTCTAAAACAAAATCAAGATACATACAAAAATCAGTAAAAATCAAAAGGTGATAAAATAATGAAAAATTTTACTGAGTAAATTGAGTAATGTTTAATATTATTTAACGCATAAAAATATTTTGAAGAAAACATCTAAAATTATAACATAAAGAAAACGAGAAAGATATAATCAGGGATAATTATTTCTATAGGCTTTATGTAAGTAATGTAAAATGGCAAACACATAGAATAAAATTTCTATACTATTAAACTACAAAAATCTATACTTCCTTAAAAATAAAATTTATGTCTTAGAATATTGCTTTTGTCACACATATAAGCATCCAAAACTCAAATCAACTGTTAATTTTAACTATAACCTAAAATTACATTTAAGATTAATAATAAGTGTGTATCATTATTTAACCATTTATTTATAAGGAAACCTTTAATAAATATAAAAATAAACATGTGCTGTATGTGGTTGATACCATTTACGAAGCACACATGTGAAATAGGAAAAATAGTTTACGAGCGATTAATTGTGTGCATCTTTAACATCCGGAAACTAAAGTCAGCGCTTCTTAGAATACGCCGTTTTACATTTAATCGATTAAAAATTTTCTATGGCGTGTTACAAAGCAATGAATCGCTAAAGAATTTGCTGACAATTGCGCACTGATTTTCATTTGCAATCCTCACCAACACGCAGATAAAATAAATAAATTGTTTACAGAAAGAATTTTAAAGTTGTTTGTATTTATTCTATTGTTGTACTGTTTAAATATTATATATTTAATAATTACAAAGATAATATATTATTTCATTTCTTGTAATTTTCCTTTAGCCTGAATTCCTAAGTATTCACTTATGAAACTCTGAATTATATGGTGGAGAATAAATAGGATTAGATAAATAGAAATTATACCATTGAACATAAAAAAACTATTATGTTACTTATATAAAAGCAAGGTAGTTTTTTATTTCTTTTGATTTACATTGTTTCATAAGTTAAAATTTGAAATATATTCTAAAATTATTGTGGAGAAATAGCATCATACTTTGGTAAAGTTTAAAAAAAAATTCGAAAATATATCCATAAAATAATTACCTTTTCAAACCGTTACTTTTATTTCAGCTTTTTAATAGTATATTTATAAGTTGCATAGAAATAAAAAAACGAACCTGTATTTATCTTAAACTTGAAGTTTGTAAACATTAGTTATTCATTTTGCAGCTCATAAAAATTCAATAGTTGGAGCTTGCAAAACAACTGCTTAACATTTTCAAAACAAAACACATAATCTTACTCTCATAGTGATATAACTTGCATTAAAACATATGAATAACTTACTTTTATAACGAACGATAAATCCTAAACCGAGCACAGGCTCCTATCTTTTAGAAAATATAGTCTAACCTAACACATTCCAAACTTCTTTTCCATACCACACATTTCATCAAATATTCATGAATTCCAACCACTTACTGGAAAACTCTCTATCGTGAGAAATTGAGAGTCCAGAGTGTGTCAGATTTAACCCCCGAATAAAGAACTCCAGAAAGTTAAGTTTATATTGAAGAAGATCAAACTTCTTCTAAAAAAAATATACAAAAGTTTGAAATTTAAAAAGTAACGCACATTGTAAATACGGTTTGACTTTCTATCCTGAATTCAACAAAGGAATGATGATGATCACATTCGTTTTGGAAAGATTCCAGACATGTAAAAACCAATAAAATCTACATCTGAAGAACTCTTTTTTCTCGCAGTGGAGTAAATGTCATTTTTACAATACTTATGAGAGCAAGAAATATGTTTGATTTTCCAGAAACTTTGAAGGAAATTAGATTTGTATATCTTTTTGATGATTCTGCGTGAAAAATTTTTAAAAAATTTCAAATAATCTGAAGTTTAAAATGTACCGATATTTAAGCGGGTGAACACAGTTATACCATTTTTGTACAAATGTGTCTAAGTTGAATACTACAAACAGTTTGACATGATTATATTCTACGATTTATTTAATTACTTTATGAATTCTTTGTAAATATGTAAAAGGGAAAGCATTTTTAAATTATTAGGCTTAATTTTTATATAAAAAAATTAAGCATAATAATTTAAATTAAGCACCAAGCATAATATCATTTTTGACCTTTAATTAGCATATAATTCCTAATTTAAGAATAGAAGTTACGTTTACAAACAGTGCTGTAAATATTTTAAGAAATATAAGAATAATTAAAAGATATTTGTATATTTAATTTGCAATGCAATTAAAATTATAAAAATATGCTAGTTAAAACAAATTATACATTTTTATGTAACAAAGGACATTACTCTAATCACATAAATTATTATAGAAACATATATTTTGATAGAGATGAATAAAATCAAATTGCTAAATAATATCGGAAATGAATATAACAATGATTGAAGTATCAGCTTTAAAATTTATTGTATAATAATTTTATAATAGACTGTGCGAAGCAATTTTGCTAATATTTAAACTCGAAAACATGATTTTAGTCGTATGTTGGGTGGAATTTTGAGTTTAACCAAAGTAAAACTCATAGATAATTCCAGTGATAGTTGCAATAGCATTTGATTTGCATACAATCTTAAATTTATCCAATAAAATTTAAATTTTGTGAAGATTCTGTTTTTTAGGAATACTTTGATTTATGTGCGGTGAGTAAACCCTAAAGTTTATTTGCATTACAGCAGTAGAAACGTAAGTATACACATATAAATATGCATTACATACTAATTGCATGATAAAAGATCGTACTGTCTAAATCTACTGCATATTGTTTATAGTTAGCTGTGTTTTGATGATATATAACTAGGCATTCTTCGGATTATTTTTTAGTAATCTATGTTGCATTTTGATTGACCTGCGCCTTTTTTAGGAAAAAGGTCACATTCTCTGGAGAAAATATACATTGGCATTGATTTATTACCCTTTAGAGAAAATGCATCAAAACAATGGCTGCTTGTATTTTGACGAAGATGTTATTTACCTGTAATGTACCGTAATGTAATGTTAATGTAAGATTATTTATCGTAATTTTTTGTAGTTTTCCCTTACTTTTTGAAATACTAAATTTAATACATCAGTTATACATGCATCTGCTAAGAGTATGCATTTTTTTACATATATTAAATCTTTAGTCTTTAAATATTTTAGTAGGTATTATACAAATATAAAACGTTTCTAATTATCATGTGTTATAATTTATATTATCTTATTTTAATACATATTCAATAATGTATAATACTTTACATTATTTGAATAATGGTAAGGAATTTGGTGAGTGTGCCTCCTAATATTAGTAATAATAAAAGATTAAATTTATCAAAATGTGAATTGTTTATTTAATCATATTAAATTATGCTATTACATATGTATAACATATACGCAAAAATGTATCTAAAGATGTAGATATTCATGTACATACATACAAGAGCAATTTTTTTAATTGTTTCAGTCTTAAATTTTCAACAGTAGAAACGTAAGTTTACAAGTATAAATATGCATTTCTATTCTGCAAGAAAAACAACTTATAAAGTGTTTCAAAAATTGATATACAAAAAGTATATAAATTGACTATTATTAAAAATTTCATTGATTAAATTATTCGTTGTAAAATTAATGTAATTCAAAGAGTATATAATGCAGCAAATGACAAATGTTTGAATCGACTTATAAGAAATATTTGAACCAACCAACTGTCAAATATCTAAATACATTTCGGCAATTCAGCAGCTTTCGATCGATTGACACTCAAAGGTGTGAGACGAGCGCAGGTCCCAGGAATCCGGTGTTTCAAAAATAACATAATCTCGGAGTTTCTCTACCTGTTACTCATTTATTTATCACTAAAGAACCAGATAACTTCCTCCAGTAATTAATAAGGATATTGTGTCTGTATGAAGAAAATTCCTGAAAAAGTTTAAGAATTTTCTTTAGGATCAAAATTGCTCAATCTTCTGCTGAGAATAATTTTCATTTCTAAGAACTAATTGAAGAAAATTTAAACGCTTATTGTGTGTGTGTGTTCCTTTCCTTAACTGAGAATACCACGTTATATTTGGTTATTTTTTTTATTAATTATATATACATAATGTTATATAAATATAACAATATATGATGTTTGAAATTTCGATAGTATAAATATTTTTTTATTTTAAAATGATTGTTGAATTATTAAATCTTTGAAATATTATTAATTTTTGTAATATACAATTTTAAAGTATGTAATATACGAAACATTTGCTGTATTTTCATATACTTTATAAATGAATGTACATTATTCTGAAACCACAAATGTTTGTAAACTACAAACGACCACAAAAATATAAACCATATACTGGGAAATGTTTCTTATATTGTGTCGAATATTTTTTTATATATTTATATTTTATCTCGTTGGAAAACGCTTTTAGTAAGACATAAACAATTATGTGATATGTGTAATATAATATATTATTATATATTTTATATATAATACAAAAACAAAGATGAATATCACAACTGATGTTTTTACTAAGCAAATGGGATTAACCTGAGAAATATTGCTCTCTTTTTCTCTTTTATACAAGCAACTAATAGGACTATAACATAAATTCCCATTTCTATGATATAATATCAATTGTATGACACAAATTGTTTACCAAACAAAAACCATAGCTTCCATTTAGATAGTTAGACAAAAAGCTTATTATTAAGACCTTTCTTTATTAAGAAAGAAACATTTTAAAAATGTGATTAATTATTTGTTTTGAAGAGCTCACAAATAGTTTTAATAAATTAAAATGTTGTTCACTGGTAAATATAAAATTGTATTAAGAAAATTAATAAATTTTATAAATTTTAATAATTTTTTTTAAAATATACATAAAAGGATTTGTAAATTGCAATGCATTAAATATTCAGCATTAATTACTAAGAATGAATAAAATTACATTCACTAAAGTGCTTTTAGTGCTCTTCTCAATTGGCACTTGAAATTTATAATACATATTTGCCATCAAGAAATTAAATTATTTTGTTGTATAAGTAATGAATTTTAATATAAGTCTCAAATGTTTTATGAAGGAAGGTCAAAATATTTCAAAGGAGGATTGGATTCTGTTGTACCGAGACCTATTGTTTGAAGTGGATATGAAACCACTGCAAATAGAAGCCCGATATAAGAATCGAACTAATCAACTACTGTACCAAAAAAAAAAACCTAACTAATAAATTAGCTACACAAATTTTAAAAAACACAAAATATTTTAACTGTGCAAATTTATGCTTGTCAACATACAAATAATTTTATATCAAACAACTGAAATTTTAACACAAAACATTAGTCATATTTATAGCTTTCTGACGGAACACATGAACTTAAATATATTGAATAATATCAACTATTTACATTCGGAATATCAAATACAAAAAGTAATAATAATGATTATTCATTCTATTAACTTTCAAAATATTTTAACTGAAAAAGAAACATTTTCCAATTAAATCGAAATTTTGAAACTAGCCTCATGCTTAAAATCTAGGTTTTTTTTTACATAATATCTGATAAGCAGAAAAATGTAAAAGCATTTTACAACATTTCAGAAACTACTGGATAATTTGAAATTAATAACTAAAGCTATTTGATTCATATCGTACAGTTCATTAAAGCAGTGAATTCTTCGCACATCTAGCTTAATTGCTTACCTCATTATTTATAAATGAAGTTTAGTCCATTAATAATATAATTGAATAAAATCTCTTTAATATTTATTTTATATTATACCGACATATAAGTCCTTGCTTACAAAGAATGTGTACTTCATTGTAAAGAAACTGTTATTAGAAAACACTAAAGCTTAAGGATAGTTTTAAAAGATTTTTAATATTATTTAGGTGAAAAACCTTAATTGTATATAATGATAATAGGATAAAATACACGTGATGACATTATATGGTTACTGAAATTTAATAAGTGTAATACACATGCACACATTTTTCAGGTTTTCAATATTATAATTTACATTACGGTTATCATTTTGATAAGTAATATTCTACAATGGCAATGCAGAAATTCCAAGCATTATTGATGCTAAAGTAAAAGAAAACTATATAAACTGTACAGCTAATGTTCTTTAAGTAATATATTGATTCAACCAACATTTACACATTATTTTGGAGAAAAAATGATTATATTGTTAATAAATTATAATAAAAATATACTTAAAATATCAAGATTAGTCATTATTTAGTGAAAAAAGTATGCTTGTATTCGTAATGTATCAATACTAATATATAACTTTTTGTGTAATATATAACTTTTTATACAACAATTGTTTGAAAAAAATGTAATCCCTCATAATTAAAATCTTTAGCAATGTTGTTGTTAATGCATGCCCCCGAGATCAGCAGTTCTAGACCAGGTCTATGAGCTCGTACACCTTCAAAAAGTTCAGCACCATAAGTTGATTCTCCATCACATCTCTCTCAGCGAGACCAAGGCATTGAAGAATATATTCAGGAGAGGCCTGTTTATTTAAAACTTGAAGCAAATTTCGAATTTCTCCGTACCCTCGACGAATTTCAAGTTACTAAGATGGCCACTTTTAAAACGGGCAAGAGCCACTTGCTCTTGTCAATTAAGACCAGTAGCAAGGGAAGCACCTGGACGCGTGCAGTGGTACCAATGATGCTCAGGAAAGACAATTCAAGTGGTTTTATTCTCGTGTTTAATTTTTGAGTATATCTCCTGAAATGCTAGAGGTGCCGACGGCACACCATCCTCAGCCACACCAGCTTTGGCCAAAGTGTCCGCAATCTCATTCCCCTCGAGATCCACGTGGGAAGGAATCCACTGTTGGTGAATATGATGAGAAACGGACAGATGTTTTAACATTTGAAGCATTGAAACCCCAGTCCTATCTCTCACTTGTTGCCATCTGGCAAAATGCTGTATTGCATTTTTACTATCGGATAAAATTCAAATCTCAGATAAACGAGGAAGTGAACTCAGGGAGTTAAGGGCTTCCTCTATGACAACAAGCTCACTACGGAACACCGAACAATAATCAGGATTTCTCTTTTTCAGCCTTAAGAAACTATATTGCTGTTTGATGTAAATTCCACTGCAAGTATGATTGAATTCATCTTTACTGTCATCCGTATAAACCTGTATAACATCGCTCGGTTTTTCTCTAATCCTCTCAAGGGCCACCTGCTTCAGATAGTCGGGAATATTAGATCGTTTATTTAGATAAGCCGGCAAGTCCGAATGGAAAATGACACCATCTAGATCATCCGATGGGTAAGACATTGTTTCAGGTCATGGGGTTCCACAGCATTTTTAGCTATCTTCAGATTGGCTATTTGGCTGAAGAGGCTATTTCTCTTGAGTCTCTGACTATAACGCCAATCCTTAAAAGAGGTTGAGGTGCGATTATGAGAGCCCAGATTACTGAGTTTATTGTAATATTTTGTTATTTATACGCGTCTCCTAAGGCTAAGAGGCTGAAGATCTCCCTCAAAAAATACTATATCTCTAGGAAAGAATTTCGTAAGCCGATGATGATCCTGGATCTTTTCTAGTTCCTGGAGATTAGTATCGGAGGCACAACAATAAATTGTAAAGTCGGATTCAAGAATTGGCCGAGTTAATAAGACATAGGTGGTTTGTAAAGTATCAGCATCTTAACCCCGGTTTAAACCGGAGATGTATCTCAAGATCTTAATCCGTTTTCTTGTCTTTAGTACGAGGTGATCAATATGTTTGTTGCTCAGAATTTCCGGGTCCAATACAGATCCCAAGTATTTAGGGTGTTTATCCACTGTCACCGCATGATCATTCATAAAGATGTTTTCTTTAACAATAAATGTGTGAGACTAATTTATCTATGATTTTAATAATTTTAGTTATGCTCCATATTGAATTGTCTTAATAATAAGTAAAAAAAAATATTTAAAAAATATAAACTTTGTATCAAACCTCACATTTATAAATGTTACTTTCATGTAATTAATTTTAAAAAAATCACTATTTAGTTTGATTTGAATTTACAAAAATATTTTACGTTCGGTATGTATTTATTAATATTTATATGCGAGCTGTTAACATTATAATTAAACTTCACATGCTTATTCTTAAATTCAATTTCACTTTCATACCATCTAAGAATAATTTTGAAACTAACTGATGTGAAATACTATGTATGTAAGTAAAGATTCTTATCACAATATAAAGAAAATGATACAGTGTATTTCTCATCATATATTTCTTAAAAAATAAGGTTGATTTTTTTATTTTTGTATAATAGTTGAATATTTGATTGATAACTGAGTCTAACTCCGTTCAACAACTGGTACAATTTATCTTGTTAAATTCAATATTTGATCACGGAAAAAAAAAGATTTTCGTAACCCAAAGCCGATTAACTATGAAAATAAATTGTCTTGAATATTTCATAATGCCATACTTCAAGAAAATCAGTCTTGTCTGCATTTCTTGGATAAAATTTATTTTAAAAATAAAAATAATTGATTAATGCTGTACTTAGTGGGTCAGAATCATTTTTCAGAAATACTTCACAATATAAAAGACTGCCCCACTGAAGTTAAGAAATACATAAAATTATAAAGCAATCCATGTTAACATTTCACGTACGTACATCTATTGAATTTTATGGATCATAAAAAAAAAAAGAAACAGATCTAAATGCATAAGGCAGGAAGAAATTAAACTCATTACAATTTTATGCATTTAATTTATTCTGAAATTTATAATTTATAGAAACATCTTTGCCTTGTGAGATAAGAATATAATAAGTGATAGTTTTTTAAAAATGTATAAATAGAAATAAAATTGTATAAATTCCTTAAATAGATTAGATTCACAAGTGACTTGCACATTCTTTACACTGAAAGGGATAAAATATGGAAAAATATATGATATTTATATATAAATATCATTTTATATAAACATGATAAAAAATCTTGATAAAAACATACAAATATAAATATGAGCAACATTTTAAATTTAAAAATTAATAAAAAACTTAAATTAAAAAATGAGGAACCTTGTTTAATGTTACATAGACCAAATTAAACAATTGAAAGGAAATTTTCGAATTTAATAATTAGAAAATGTTTGTAAAAGTAGAAAGGAACTGAGTATAACGCAAATAGACATTTTTATCTTTAATATGCCTCTTGTGATATATAATGTAAATATTTTAATCAGCACTTAATAAACTTATTTGCATTCTGCAAATAATGCATTTTATTATTAAATAATACAATTCAAAAGAATATTTTTTTCGCCGAACAGTTATCAATATTTTTTTTAAAAAATTAATTGCTAAATTTTAAAAAGAATTTAATTTTATCCAACAACACATTGGATAAAATATTTTTTAAGGATGGCTGAATTCATAAATCCTAAAAACGACTTGAAATCATGAAATTTTATATTTATAACAATTTAAAACTCTTTTTTAAAAAAATAAGTTATATCGTACTGCATACTTTAATAGTTTTCTTATACTCTGGTTTTTATAAGCATTATATAATAATTGTATCATATATTTTTTAATAAATGAATTTTATGTTTTTAAATTTGAATGATAGGAAAATATATAGAAATAACAAAATAGGTTAGAGTTGCACTCAAAATATAAAAACTGAGAAAAAAATTATATTATATATACTGCCATTATTATCTGTATTTAATTAAAAATAATTAGCACTTAGTACACGCTTAAGATGTTCATTCGCCAAGATATACCGGTCATTTAGCGTTTATTTTTTCACAAAGTATTATATGCAATAGTTTTCATCAATAAGCAATTATTATTAACCAGAAGGAAAAAATTAATTAAAAAATATTGTTATTTTATAAGAAAGATTTTTAATTCTTAAACTTGGTTTTATCTTACATGATTTAATTTAAGCTTCTGTTTGAATTATTTATATTAATGAAACAATGGGCAACAGTTTTAGCCTGCAAGTTATGCAACTAATTTAAAAAGTAAAAATAAACCCACATTATGTAACAAAAAATTTCAATATAAGTTTTGTAATTCATTCGCAAGAGAAACTTAATCTTTTTAAGTTAATGAATTACGAAGAATATTTTAAAATTGAGCAAAAGTTATGAATGAAGATATTTTCTTCGATTAAAATAACTTAAATAAAAAAATAAATTCTTCAAACGAATGGACATCATTATATTTCTTCATATTATGTAAAGTCAATAAACAGTTTCAAAATAAGGGGAATGTTCTAATAAGCACCATTTCAGTTTTCTGGGTTAACTTTACTGTTTTGTCTCGTAAATCATATTGTAAATCTTGTCATTTTTCCACCAAGTAAAATTTAGCTCACGATACATATTCAATTCAGTTTAAAATTGGTAATGGTATAGAAAATTTGCCATTAAAGATTCTTTTATTTTTTAACACTTAATTATAAGATGTATGTAACATTTCGGTATTCAATAACCCCACTCAACCTATTTACTCTAATAATTATATTGGATTTTCAGAATTTTGACAATAATTACTGTTGGCAATTATTATTTTAAGTAACTTTATTACTTAAAAGGAAATAAATTTCTTATAAATGGATTCAAAAGATCTAATTAAAAGAAATAAGTTTAAATGAATAAGAATTTTAAAATGTGTACAACTAAATGAGGCAAATAAGAGTTTGTCTTATAAGAAAAGTATAACGAACTATTTCTAAATAAGAAAATAAGCTTTGCAAATCAAATCATAAATATTAAATCATTTATATTCACTTAAATCGTTATGAAAAGTCAGTACCGTAAATTTGCACAGATGTCTTTGGCATTAGAAGCAAAAATATGACTTGAAAATTTAATGAACTTCAAAACAAAAAAGAGTTAAGAGGAAAACAGTTTTGAATGTTAATGATTAACATAAGAGAAAGTGTTACATAGAAAAACCACCTCAATATGAAATATGAAACTCTACTTTTGAACTGAAGATTTATAATTTTCTTTTCCAGAAAACATGAGCTGCCATTGATTTTGAAATTTCTGTCGTCATAGAAATGGCCCATATTTCGCAACACATTATCAAGTAACCGCTATTTGAAAACTAGGAAACCATTTCAATGCGTAGAAATAAATCCCTGTCAGGAAAAAAAAATTCCGTTGAATGACTTTGCGTGAATCATAAAATGGTATTATTAGATACTGATATTAAGGGTCACTGTTTTTATGATGGTATATTTAATCTAATAGTTGTTAATCTTAAATCATTAGATAAAAGAAGTCATCGGTACAATCACTTATATTCAACCGAAAAGGTTTCCAAACAGTAATGATAAAGCTTTTGATAACTCTGACATGAAGATCTATTTGTAGTTAAAAGAATAAATGTGTGTCATATATCTATTAGGTAGGTTATTTTTATGAGATTACTTTGAACTATTCGTTAATGTTAATTGACCCTAGATTTTTATTTAATTTTTATTATTATCCTATTTAAAATTTTATTACACAAGATTTATTCAAAATAATTATTTTAATAATTAGACCGAATTCCCTGATTACTTTTGAAAACTTAAAAACATTTACCGCATTTTAAATTTATTTTAAAATACAATTATTAGGAGAATTATTTAAAAAGAAATTCCCTTTTGAAAGACATTAACAAGTTATAGGTATAAATATTATCAGGTTTATATATTTATAGTAGAGATACTAAGTAAATAGGAGAGAATAATATATAATTTTCCTTAGGCATTGTGGTATTTCAGGGAAGTATATGTGAAATTTTGGATACTTTTTAATACTAGTTTCACTTGATATAAACATTTTAAAAATTATTTATTCTATGTATTAAGTATTTTATTTGTATTAAGTAGTCTATTAAGAATTTATTTGTATTAAGTAGTCTATTAAGAATTTATTTGTATTAAGTAGTCTATTAAGAATTATTTATACTAATGTATTAAGAATTATTTATACTAATATATTCTGGCTATAAATGTTTGCTTATATTAAATACCATGTAAAATGAAAAAGAAATATTACATTATTTCCCTCAAACTATTTTAAATGTATTTTGTAAATTCAAATAACTTTTATTAAAAATATATTGATTAATTATCTTTGCTAATATGGATTAAGTGATATATTTTGTTATGTGACCAAGAACAAAGTTTTATGATGAAAGCATGCAATTGGTAACTATAATTTACACTGCATTTCCAGATGCCACACTAACATAAACGTCATAAAATAACTAAATTACGCCTTATGTATCATTATTAACATTTCTTTTCAGAAGATAAATACGCACTTTATCTGGGATATTTTAAAAAAGTAAAATATCGAGAGATCATTTATAGTCGCTCCGTGTCTTCCTTATATATTTTTATTTATATTTGAATCGTATAGAGGTAATAAATATGGAGGTATTAATAAGTTCAATAGATCTTTTGCCATTATTGACCATTTTGAAAGTTCTTAATTGTTTTTTTTCTTACAAATCATTCCTATTTATTTCAACTTGGAAAAAATATTTGGAAACATGTCTACTCAAAATATTTTCTTTAATTATTATTTAAACAAACTCCACTGAAAATATAAAATTAAGAGCTAGGAATTTGTTAATTAATTATACTTATTTTGGTTTACATATTTATATTTTCAATGCAATACGAATAAATAAGTAAATATAACTTCTAAGCCCATTTAAAGTGATTAATGTCTTATAAATATCAATTTAAATTCGGATTCCAATAAAGTTGTGTGTATCTTAATATTTTATGTCACAACTTGCTTGCAAACGACACTTCTTCGAAGTTTAAGGAACTTTCAGGGAGAAACTATTTAAATTCATTGTATTCGGAAATTGTTCATGGAAAAAATTGCGTGAGAGATAGTAGAACATCGTTTAATGAATGGGGCCCCATCATCCATTGTTGAGGTCAATCACCTTGTTAGAAGTGTTAACAATTGTGCACGAAATGAATCAAAATTAGAAAGACGAATGTGTAACAGAACTTTTCCTGCACAACATACTTAAATATTATTTTCTTTTTCACTTTAATTATATGAGTATATGTCGTAAGTAGTCATTAGGATGTGAAACTTTGTACATTAATATTTAACTAAAACTTAATAAATAAAACTAATCACTTGTATTAATATTAATCCCATCAGAATATTTCATTTAATGATTTTGCCTTCGAGAAACCTTTTCTAATTTTCATATACTAGATAATTTGCTAATTATTATAATGAGGATTAATATTCATAAAATAATTATTCAAAAATGTAATTGTAAATACATTAAATATGTTATCATGTAATTCTTTGGTTATATGATGACATTCTATAAATATTTTTCAATCACTTAAAATATTTGTATCACTTGAAAATGTTTTCCTGTGAGCATCATTATAAAAAACGTAATTCGTTACAGTTTAAATTGAACAAAATACGTCTTTTGTTGTTAATTCATAGCTGCAAATGATTTTAATCAGATGAAGTAATTTCCAAAGATATAAATATATCTGCATTCCTTAAATATACAGACGATAAACTTGACAACTCATTTGATATTCTTTCTATGACTTCGATGAAAAACAGAAGCTTATGATTTATGTATATACTTACATAAAGTTTATCTTTTCTTATCTTAAATATAATAAGATTACATCCTGCAGCATCGGGGGTATTATAAGTTATTTCTTTATACTAAGAAACACACAATAGCAATTTAGTTCCAATTACTGAAATAAAGAAACGTAAAATTTAAGGTTTGGCAAGCAAAGTAGACGTTATGAGGTTAACTAACGGAAACAGTTTCTGAACCGTCGTACAAAAGTCACGCAGCCGGAATATCAAGAATTCTGCAATGTTTCCCAAGTGCACAACCAGCTGCAATTACCCTCAATTTATTTCTCGATTTGGCCCTTGAGCACTCATTTCTTACTCTGATTAAGAAAACATAAATAATTTAAGCATGGTTAAGAGAAGTAATTTGTTGTAATTATATAAAAATGTTTTCAAAACTTTATCTCCACTTCCAACGTACATCAATTATTACCTTTTGTCGTTCGATGATATACTTTCAGATAAAATTTCATTGCTTAAAATAATTCTCTTAGAAGAATAAAAGCTCCCAGTTGTTTTATTTCTTCTATGAAATAAACTTGTTCTAAATTAATATTATAAAAAAGTATCAAATGATACAAATATGAACATAATTATGTGCAATTCATTTAAAAAATTTATTAAAACTTATTTGTTATGTAATGTTTTTAATTTTTAAATAGATGAAATTTTTTTTAAATTTTTCTTAGAAACACGATGCGCATATTAGATATTGTTAAAAAGCACGTATATTAACGGAATACGTTTTATTTTTTAAAATTGATTTAGATTTAAGAAATAAAACACAATTTTTATTTTATTTTATTACAAAGTAAAAAAAACGTTTTAACTGGTTTATTCAGTTAATAAGTTGTTTCTTATTAACTGAATAAACCAGTTAATATGAAACAATTTATTGTCAAAATTATGTCTCAGATACAGTTTATAATTCACTATAACTTTTTCTTTGTAAACTAAACTAACTGAAGAACAAGTTCAGGAGACAGGCCTTAAAAATACTTCAATGAAGAAATATTATCTTACCATGCTATATTCAAGAATGAATTCCTCACTGTAATTTCCTCAATCGAAATATTAATCTGCATGATTTAAAATCAGTGACTTTTTATGTAAATACATTTCTAAGTTAACTTTTAAAGTTCTTTGCATAGTATAAATTTCTTTGCATAGCATTAATATAAATTTTGCCACTATTATAAAAACAAGTTAATTATGTTCAAAATTTATGACCTTCGAATCATCACAGAAGGGGTGAAAACTACCCTGGTTAAAGCTATGCGATTTTTTTTTTATTCTTCCAAACCACCAATTGATACTGAAATCAAGAAACAAGTAGTTGGTATATTCGTTAAATTTAAATAATCGCATAGAGCATAATGGATGAACGTGTGGGCATTGTATTTAGCACCACACTTTATAAACAACAAACAATATTTAATTTTAGTTTTTAAGAAAAGTCTACAAGTAAAGTGAAACAGAATCAGATGGATTTAAAACACTGTCGTTAACAGGTGAGCGGCACGAGCGAAGTGAATCGTCGGTACAAGTTTATGAGGTAAACAGTTTGTAGATCGGGGTTGAGTTGTACATCGCTGCATACTCTACTCCCAGTGTCAACGATACCGACTTGGGAACCAAACAGTTCTTCCTGTACGAGTGGTTCTTGCCTCTGATGGTGGTGTAGAATCATCAGTTGATGCAAGGTCAGTTGGTAGCTGTGGTAGGAGATGTCTCTTGTTTGCAACTGTGTCCTCAGAGTTATAGATGAAGGCAGGTTTCACTCTATCCACGGACACTGCCACAAACTTTCCATTGATGTCCAAGTTTAGCATCTTGTTGTTGCGCTGGAGCACACGAAAGGGTGCATCGTAGGGTGGCTGTAATGGTTTCCTAACGAAGTCCCACCGGAGGAAAACGTGAAGTTGAGAGATCTCCATGGACGAACGTTGGACGCCTACCATGATGCTTGGGTGGTGGCTGTGGTCGTAGAAGATTCATGTGGGCATGGAACTTACCCACAAAGATGGCAGGATCATAGTCGGGTTTGCTTTTGTGGAGAAATTCTCCTGGAAATGCCAGGGTCTTTCCAAAGACCAAATCTGCTGGGGTACAACCAATATTTTCTTTCAGGGATGCACGGAGGCCAAGAAGAATAGTTTGGAAGACCTCAATCCAAAGTTCAGGGGCGTGGCACTTTATTGCAGTTTTAAGTGGACGGTGAAATTCTTCTACCATTCTATTGGCTTGAGGGTGGAAACTCGTAGTTCGGGAACGGTGTAAGCCAAGGAACTTGGTGAGAGACCGGAACAAAGAAGCTTCAAATTGACGACCCTGATCTGTAGACACTGTGGCAGGGGTTCCATATCGCGACACCCAAGAGGTAAATAATGCCTCGGCAACAGTCTCCGCGGTGATGTTCTTGAGAGGTTCTGCTTCAAGCAACCTGGTGAACCTGTCAATCATTGTCATGCAATAATTATACCTGTTGGATGGAGAAAGTGTACCAACCAAATCAAGGTGTACATGGTCAAATTGTTGAGAAGGTTAGGTGAAAGTTGATAGGGGTGATTTCGTGAGGCGGTGGATCTTCAATTTCTGGCAGGATAAACAGTGTTTTGATCATTTGGCAGAATCGGAGGATATCGAGGGCCATACAAAACGGCTCTTCAACAGGTGAGAGGTCCGGCGTGTACCTGGGTGTGCCAAGTTGTGCAAGGCCAAAAACTCATTCCGACGGTGCTCCTTTAGAATGCATCGTCGTACCACACCAGTTGAGAAATCGCATATTATCTCAAAATCATAGTCAGGCAGCGTCACCTTCCTGAGCTGCAGGGCCGTTCCTGATGTCAACAAAGTAGCAAGTTCAGTATCCGACAGTTGGGATGCCGCAATGCCTTGATAGTCGATGGAACTTGGCATGGTTACGCTTGATATCCTAGACATGTCATCAGCAACAAATATTCCTGGTCCTGGGGACATGCTGGATACTGGTAGGGAATTGGGACAGGAAATCAAGTTGGCATGCTTGACGAGGAGAACACTTGTTGCTTTTTTGGTGAAAGGCAAAGGTTAGGGTCTTATTGCCAGTGAAAAAAGTGAATTCCTTACCTTCCAACATGTGTCGGAAATGCCTGACACTAGCATATGCAGCCAGAAGTTCTCAGTCATATGCCGAGTAGGAGAGTTCCAATGGAGTCTATTTTCTGGAAAAGAATCCCAGTACCTGCAGTTCTGCATCGACGATTTGGTGCAAGGCTCCTCCAATTGCGTAGTCCGAAGCGTCTACAGGCAAAGCAAATGGAGCTGAGGGTGCAGAATGAGCTAGAATTGTCACTTCGGCAGGTGCTTGTTTGCAGGCTTCGAAGACTTCAGCAGCCTGAGGAGTCCATGTGATCTGTCGGGCATCTTTCTTCTCACTAAAACCTTTTAGGAAGTTATGCAACAGGCGTTGGTGTTTCACAGCGTTGGGTATTAACCGTCTGCAAAAATTAGTAAAACCCAAAAATTTTCATAAGGCTGTGGGGGGCGGTTTCCAGTAGTTTATACAGGAGTACTGCGCTCACCTTTGCTGGAAGAGGTTTTAGGCCTTGAGGTGTGACAAGATGTCCAAGAAAAGTTAATTCGGCTTTACTAAAGTCACATTTCGAAACGTTCAGCTTGAGACCATGGGACTTCAGTCGTTGAAAAATGGTCTTCAAGTGCTCCTTATGTTCTTCAAGGCTATCATAAAAGCAGAGGATGTTGTCCAAATAGACGTAGCAGAAGGGTAACCTTCTTAGAACACCATGCATGAACCGCATAAAGTTCTGTGGGGCATTCACTAACCCGAAGCATAGACGAGTATATTCGTATAACCCCCAATGTGTGGTAACAGAAGTCTTGGGTATATCCTCTTCAGCAATCGGGATCTGGTGGAATGCTTTGAAGATATTCAGCTTTGAAAAGACCTGTTTTCAATGTAGAGCATGGGAGAAGTCGTGAAGGTATGGTATGGGGTAACTGTCGAACTCCTTCACTGCATTTAGACGTCTTTAATATCCTACCGGATGCACAGTGAAATGCTGTTTAGGGACAACATGTGGAGAAGAACTCCAGGGACTCTTTGATGGGCGAATTATGCCCTGTGCAATGAGAAATTCAAACTCGGACTTGACTGCGTCATGCACCTTGGGATGTCTCGGCCTTGATATCATTGGAAGACTTTCGGTGATAATGTAATGAACTGTGTCGTGTGGAGTTGATCCTCCGAATGCAGTAGGATTTTTAATCTCTGGGAAATGTCTCAGGATATTTCCAAAGTCATTAACGGCTGCACAGATGATGATAACCCACGGCTGAGATGCAGGCATCATTGAGCAGAATGTGTGTAGGGATGTTAGTTTGTTGATCAGTTTCTTTTGTTTGAGGTCGATCAACAAGTCAAAGTGCATAAGGAAATCAGCTCCTATGATTGGTGATGTAACATCAGCAACGATGAATGTCCATAAGAATATCTTTCTCAAACCAAGGTCGAGTTGTTTATTTGCAAAGCCATATGCTGGAATTTTGTAATTGTTAGCAGCATAAAGGGAAAAATTGGATTGTGACGATATTTTCTTGCCTAATGCTGGTGGGAGAACCGAGATCTCTGAGCCAGAGTTGACCAAGAACTTTAGTCCACTCTTATGGTCATGGATGAAGGGTTTGCTGGTCTTGCTTGTAGCCTTGGCCGTGCCAGCTACTGTCGCCTAACAGGGCTTAACAGGTTTTTTTAAAGCACAAGGTTTTTTACAGTTCAAGGAACGATCACCAAACTTCTTATGGTAGAAACAAATTTCCCTGTTGTTGTTGTTCGATCTGAGTTGTCTGTTCGGGTTTGATCGGCTGCTGGACGATCGTCGGGACGAATATGTGTTTTGTGAGAATTTGCGACTTCTAGACAGCTCCACGACCTGAAGGGATAGCTCCTCCAGCTTACTTTCTAAGATGTCCGTAGCTGAAGGTGTGGGCGGCTCAGTTGAGGTAGCACATACAGCTGCAGGGGACACGAACTCCGCGACCTTATCTGCAATGATCGCCAGCATGTCCAGACTATCGGACGACGCTGAAAGCACCGTCTGGATGTGGGTTGGCATCCGCTGCATCCACAGGTTCTGCAGGAAGTCTTCTTGCAATTGCGTGCCAGTGAGGCCACGCATCTTCCTGAGGAGATGATTTGGTTTTTCGTCGCCCAACTGGAGATCACATAACAGCTTTTTAATCTTTTGTTGATTAGACTCTGCGAATTCTGATATTAGGCGAGTGGAAAGGGCCTTGTACTTCTCCGCCAAGGGAGGATTGAGGACGATGTCCGCCATGTGCTCCATGGTTTCCGCATCGATGCTATCCACTAACACTGAGAATTTGGTGTTGTCGCTTGTGATGCCGCTGTACGCGAATGAGTTGTCACACAGGGCAATACAGAGGCGAACGTTACTCTTCCAGAACGATGAAAGACACAGTGCGACGTGAGCTATCTGGCCCGACTCAGGCGATGAAACATTCCCAGCATCGGCAGCGTTTTGGTTTGGTATGTTGAAAACTGGTGCTTAGAAAAAAAGAAGAAACGTACCTCTAGTTGAGACACCGGAAATTCGTCACGCCTTCCGGGTTTGAAGGACCGCTTAATTTCTGTAGGATCTAAAGTCAAACTGGCTCTAAAAGAAACTAAACTATTTGGTGGGGGGAATCATTTTGCTTTCAATAAATATATGCAGAGAAAATTAAATGTGCATGAATGTATAAGAAAAATTATGTCATCGCCAACCTAATTCAAAAACACATAGTAACCATATTTTTCACAACAATAAATATATTCAAACTTTATTTATCATTTTTTCCTAGTACATCGTAAATCACGTCCGGGTCACCACTTGTAGGCGTTGTATTTAGCACCACACTTTATAAGCAACAAACAATATTTAATTTTAGTTTAAAAGTGGAACAGAAACAGATGGATTTAAAACACTGTTGTTAACAGGCGTGCGGCACGACCGAAGTGAATCGTCGGTAGAAGTTTATGAGGTAAACAGTCTCTTGGATCGGGGTTGAGTTGTACATCGCTGCAAACGTAAGCATATAAAATACAATAAAAACCATAATGTATCCCTTACACATATGTGAGATATTGTTATAAAAAATAGACGAAAACAAACAATGAATTTTAACAATGTCATGGTTACTCACTTTGAATATATTGACATTAAATATTAGCTAGATATTAATGACATGGGAAAGAAAACATTCCTAATACAATTTTCAAAGGCAAACACATTATGTATATTACAAGAACATTAAGCTGAACGTGAATGGTTGGAGTGTACTGGGGAAAATTCAACTTAGCAATGTAAAGTGTAAAATATTTCACCAACATACTCCAGCGATTGTATTCTTGCAATTTGAAGAAAATGTTGGTAAAAATTTTGTCAAAAAATCTTATAAAGAGGCAGTGGCAAACTTCAGACTGCAAACAGGCCGCGTAATTTCATAGAACATCTACAATCTTAATAAAATAGACATGTTTTCCTTATGTAAAATTTGTAACTCGGATACCATGAACACAGATCCTCTTGTACGCCCAGACCCAGATAAAAACTCAAAAAATAAAAAGGGGCGAAAAGAAAATTATACTGAAACGCCAGAACTTTCAGGAATTACTTGTAAATAATACACACCATGTATTCTTTTCCTTATCTTTAAAATTTTGAATTCTCACTTTAAAAACAGGCATTTTAAGTAATATTTTAATTAATTGTTTTCCAACGCTTGTGAAAATTAAAAATTATTTAAATGCTTTAAAAATTAATTTAAATTTTTGATTGTCTCTTTCAAATCAACGATAAATATTACTGATGGGTTCTTGGAAATCATAAATAAAGCAATTACATTAGTATCTGTATATGAACTGCGTGAATAATTCACAGTTCAGATGATTTGCAAAATATTCAAGAAAATTTATATACTGCATTAGATAAGGTTAAGATATGGTGAAATATTATTATGAAAAAAGTAGAATTAAATAAAGTCAAACTATAACAATTACTATAAAGAAAATTTAATTAGATGTGTCTTAAAGCTTTCAAAATTGATGATGTAGCAATATCAAATTGAAAAGTATTCAGTTTCCTTAAAAAAATTTTAAATAATGTTAAAAAAAATTTAACTGATGCGCCAGATTAGTTGATAAGTAAAATAAGTGGAGAACTATATATATATATATATATATATATATATATATATATATATATATATATATATATATATATATATATATATATATATATATATATATATATATATATATATATATATATATATATATATAAGAGTGGCTATATTTGTTTTTATAAGAGCACAATTGACCATTCTATTCTTTATAAAGTAAAAAAATTGGTTTGACTAAAGTTACAATAGTTTCAATTCAATCAGAAAAAAGATTTTTCTTCTCCTGATTTTTTTAAGGCCTTAAAAAGAATTTTTCTATCCAAAGAAAATTGATATTTTTTAAAATTTTTATTAATTTAATCAATATTTCAATTTAGAATTAAAATATATTTTGTTGATATTTTGAGCTAACGATTTTCATAAGCAAAACTAATTATCAAAAGTGCATTACAATTAAATAACTAAAGTTATTGCTTTTATATGATATAAATGAAACAAAATGCTTTCAACATTTCAAATGCAGCATCGGAAAATAATACTATTAACACGGTAATGAGATCTAGACCTTGAATGATATCCAAAACTGTTTTAGTGTAAATTTGAAAATGTAAATCTGTCTTCTAAGCATACACACTTTTCTAGCAGATTCAGAATTTTGTTAACAATCAGATAGATATAGTTTCACCCCTTACTAGCGTGACATTCAGTTTGTAATTTATGGGATACTAACGTTAGAGAATAATAATTAACTTCTGTTTGTGATTCTCAAATCGTAAGGATCAGTTTAAGTGGCACGGAGCCAAGAGTTACTTTTTAAAGTAATTTACATATAAATGCAGTTTTCTGACCAAATGTTAAAGGATATTTGATTAGTATGTAACTTTAACTAAATTGTTAAATTACAAAAAGATTCTCGCTAAGAAGTGTTCTTTGATTTTTCTTTGTTATTATCAACTTCAGTAATTATGTTTGAGAAAACTATTTCATGTGCACATAATATTATATTCGGTTTGTATATAAGCAGATAAAATTATAGAGGTGTGTTTCAACTCAAATCTATCAATTAATTATAATGCTATTTTCTGCGAGTAAAGTTTAAAAATAAAACAAGCGTGACTTTCATGAAAAATTAGTTTATAAAATAAAAAAATAAGAAATTAAATGATAGTATCCATAAAAGTATGGCTAAACTCATTAAATCAATATGAAAAGACACCTCTCTAATAAGTATAATTGAAAACAGAGTATAAAATTGGATATATAATTGAGTATAAAATTGGAAAACATATTGTTAGAAAAATTACAACGTGAACCAAGCAACATGCTTTAAAATTCCTGTATGCATAAAGAAAAAAGTTGATGAGATCAAACTTTTTCATAATGTATTCTAAACATGCTTTATCAAATTCAAATCAATTAAGTCACTTGGAATACTAAAAGTCTGATATTTTCATATTAAATCTCTTGTTTACGATGTTCATACGATGAGGTTTAGCAATGTCATTCATTAATACAGCTTCTGTGCTCAAGGGATCGAAAAACATATACATATGCTGTTATGGAATGACGGCATGATAAATGTCACTCGTCATGATTTAGATTTATGTTATGCTACTCTAAGCAAATCTATCTTGAATTAACTGCCCTCCATCATCACAAAAGTTTTACGGATTGATACTATCTTGGTGGCAGTGAAATCGTACTAGAATCTGATGGCAAGCTTAAGCTGGATTCCTCGGACAATATCTCACAGACTATTTTATAGGTATCTAGATAGAATTTTCATTGCAATAGGGTAATTACCAATTACACATAGTAACAGAATTATGAACATAAGAACACGATTTACTAATTATTTGTAAGCAATATGCCTCGAAATGTTGATAATTCTGAATGAAGATAGAGGACTGAGAAGCTCTATGAATAATGTTTTAGACAGTTATTGTCAAATACTCCTCTTCTGTTTGCATTATAACGCGTGGACAAATTGATCTGTAATATTTTTGACATTTTCACACAATCGAAATCTAGGCCAAACCCAAGGATTCTGTATAATTTCGAGTACGATCCATATTGATATCTGCGTACGAAATACCCTATTTAATCTACTTATTTATCTGCCCCCGAAATACCCTAATTTTACACGTCTGAACTATTGTTCAGACGTGTAAAATTCATCTACATGTTTCTCTCTTTAATAGGTATTCAGTATAGAATTAAGCAGCTAATAGCAAGCTTGGAAACTACATTGTTTCATTGCAATGATTATAAAAGCCATCTCCTGGCTTCCTGTGCCTTGCTATACACACCTGTTATTCCTGAATATATAGGAAATAATCCTGAAAAGGCACAGGATCATTTGCAACTTGAGAGTTTGCTGTGTATCGCGGTGAATCCTATATTACTATATTATAATTTCCAATTCTATTTATTTATTATCAGTTTTATAATACTTAAAATTAATAAAATAGCTTAAAAAATAAAATTATATAGTTAATTTATATTTCAAGATCACAATTTACATCCAAACATATAATCAGAAGTGACGTTTTTTCATTTTTTAAATAGTTTTGGTTAGCAATTTTAAGCAAAAAAAAATAATAATAAAACATTATTGAAATAGTTTTCAATAATTGAAAACATTTCAAAGTGCCGCTACTAAATTAATTTTTTTTGCACAGAATCAGTATATAAGTATTTATTTTTGTTTTTTAAACTATTATTTAAAGAAGTGTAATATGGTAGACAATTGTTGCTATTTTTGGTAAATTTCTAAACTGATATTTTAAAATACACATTATTCTAAAATAAATTACCCCTTATTGATACATTCTACAAAGTTTTCTTAAAAATTTTATATCGCTATTTTATAGCACCTTTAAAAACATTTAGGTTAACGGAAATGAATCTTCAATAACGGGGGGAAAATAAGGGATGGCGAATGATTTTTCACAATTTTCTTTCAAAAGAAATAAAATTCTCATTTTTCATCCTTTTTCAAGGTATAATAATTTTCTCCAATTTTTCTTTCCTTTTAAATTTTTATCTTTTTATTAAATATCAGAGAAAATTTACTGTGACCATCACTTGTCAACTATACATTTTTCCGAAAATATAGCTGGAATAAGATGATATTGCTTATTTTCAATAAAACGGAGAGGAAGATTTTAGTCTTGAAAATAAGCGGAATATGGAAACTCGTCTTTAAACATTTATATAATTTCAAAGTAACTAACAAATATATTTATGTATGTAAGAGTGATTTATAAATCAGCATTTTGCAATTTTCTAAAGATATTTGTTCGGAATTATCCTGCTATATTTATCGTTTTCTTAATTTGTTTTCTTCTTCATACTAACAGTTCATTTTAAAATATATTTTAACTGATAGTTTCCAATACTCTGCATATAAATTTTCACTAAGCTATATTTATAGTAAAATTATTTCTTTAGAGTCCATTCCCTTTCTTTTTAAGTATACAATATTTTTATAATTTTGAAAAATTAAATTAATCATGCAAACATAAATGGCTATCGAATTTAAGAATCTAACTTCAGGAGGCAGTTTCTGTTGAATTAATTTATATATAGTAAGAAAAACCATATATCTAAGCAAAACTTTCTCAATCATCGCATAAAAAATAAAAATTATTGTTACGTCTTTTAAAGTACTTACAAACTAAGCATATTTTAATATGTGCATTCAAGTGAAATAGTAGCTTACATTCTCTCCAATTAATAGTCTCCATTTATTGATTATCTAGACTAAGACCAATTTCAAATTTTCTAGCTTTTATGTTCATGTAGTAAATTAAACGTCATATTATTCAATTAAATTTACAACAGTTCAATAAATTAAGTGATATAACTTTATAATTTTCTATATTGAAATTATTAAAATATTATATTTAATTATTTATGTCATACATGTAATGCGATTATACTGCTTTAAATTTATATTTTTAATATATAAACTATTAATAATTTGATTAGTAAATACTGCCTTTATAGTGCAAAATGAGCTCATGCTTCTCGAAACAAATATTTAAAAGCATTATTAAATTTTTACTAAATAAACTGTTCAAACTAAATTTTCCAAATATTTTAAGAGTAAATACTCAAAACACTGACTTTGAGTGCAACATTGATAAATTTCTGAGTCTGAATTCATATTTCGCACCCAACTGTCCAATGAGATTTCTGTACACAGTCACTTGATTCTCGTTTTAAAATATGTACAGATTATGTGGATTACGAGTCGCATTCCGTAATATATAAAACATTCCACAGTTCATTATGAGAAAAATTGAACAGTATACAGTCTAGAGAGAGTTCTGCAAACAATTAGTTTTATCCACTAGCCTAGTAAATTATGATACAGTCATCCTGGCGCACCTCTATGATTGTACAAAAATTACCATGGTGTTGGTAATTAAACCTGCTATCACTGTATTTCTCAATACCGTCAGAGGGAATGCACATTACAGTCAGACTTATAATGCATTCTTAGGATCTTTTCTACAATTGCAGTGACTTCAAAATGAAATGGCTAGATTAGTGTCCTCCAAAACAACACAAACATTACGTATTTACACTGAATATAACTACAGTATTTTATAACAGCATGTGTAAAGTAGTGTAATATTATACCTATTGACATTTCCACTGAGTTTAAGTGAGGAAACAATGCAACCTATTTTTGTTCAATTTTCTCATTTTCTTCTTTTTTTTAAAATGTAGCTTTGTTATGTATAAAAATTAATTATCTATGACTTTTCCAAGATTGTACACACTGCTTTAATACACACACATAATTTATTATAAAATAAAACCCTTTAAAATGTTTTCCCAAAAAATTTTGTTTAAGGGAAAAACAAATATCTTTTGCGAAATTTCCAATATGATCAGACTCTAAGATTTTTCTTCAGGATTCACATTAATATAAACTGGATTGCAAAAATTAATTGTGTACAGAAAGAGTATACAGTTGTGTAATTGAAATTAACTAGTGTGTTCAAAGTATTTTCTGTATTACATTTTGCAATTACATGAGGCTCAGTAATGTGTCTTTTGTTATTGGCATTACATAGCCTCATGTAATTTTGCAATTACATGAAGCTATGTAATGCCAATAAATAGGGATATGAAGCAAAAAGGAACATTGTTTTTTTATGTTTTAACCTATTCTAGGAAATGTTTAGTCTCTTAAACTCATCGTAATATCATAGAAAGACCCTGCTCTTCTGTGCGAAATGTCTCAGGTTTGATTCAAGCTACGGTTTAACAACGGGAGATGGACATTTCTTTGCGTTATATATGCACTTCTGTGCGGATGCTTAAAAGTTTTCCAAATTTATTATTTTACGACACATGAATGAAGCCCACCATCTATGAAATGTTTACCAGGTATATATTAAATCTCTGATATCTACTTTAGATCGTTCGGCTGCCTGCTATTTCGTCGAAAAATGTTTATGTGAGAATTTATTGAAAACCACAAAAATTTATATTTGCTTCATCAATTCCATTCTTAAATATTCATTTCAAAATAGAATGTTTCACACAGTAAAATTGAAATAATTTCAGACTATCATGTTTTTACTAAAATTGCGCTATATATTGCCTGTCAAATCAAAATTAGTTATGAACTGAAGAAAATTTTATTTTTCGGATATGCTTAAAAATTCAAAATTTACTATTTATGTTTTATTAAAAATTATTAAAATATGGAATCGCATTAATTCTAATCTTATTATCAGTAACTGTTACCATTTCCAAAAAAAAGTGGAAAAAACCCATTACAATACTGAATGTCTATATGGTTATGGTTTATACAATACAGAATGGAATATGGTTGTGAAATGAAACCAGGATTGCTTATTTTTATGATTTTGCCTTTTACGTACTTTTTCTAGTGTTTCAAATGCACCTCCTTCGTAAGTTTTTCTAAATCGAAACGCCATAATAAATCTTACCCAGAGGAGTGGAATAAAATGGGTTTGACATGAAATAAAACAAGGGTTTCCATATCAAATCCAAAGGAGTTTTACGTTCAACTTTTTTTCGCATAAAAAGTTTAAAAATAGAATGACAAACAACGCTGACATTTCTTGACATTTTGGAAAAAGAGCGTTTTAGCTGGCAACTTTTATTGGATACAGAATTCTCATTTCGTACAAAATCCTGAAAGAATCGTAACTTTAACAGCGAAATAAAAAATCCCCTTTATAAAGATCCATTCCCGTCAAGTTAACTATCTTGATACTATCCTTTTTAACATAAAAAATGATAGTTTGAAAGAATATCGGAAGAAATATAAATGCCTGTTAAAAATCAGATGGCCTGGATTAGAAGCCACCAGCATTTCGTTCACGGTTGTTTGCGTTTTTGTCCTTCTGTACACCTGCTGCTATTGATCGAATTTTGTTTGTTCTGCTTCTTGCTAAATGGCAGGTGGCTTTAGAAAAGAAGGGGATAAATGCTTTGCCAATTCAAGCAAAGGAATTTCCTAAATTCTCTTTTGTGTAAAAGCGGAAATTTATTTTTTTTATGTAACAAGTACCTTTCGCAAAGAAGGTTCAGAATAAGCATTTAAAAGCAAAATCATTTTCTATATAAAGTAATACATACATCATATAATACCACTTAAATCAAAAAATAAGAAATACTTAAAATCTAAGAGTTTTACGTAAAACTTGAATAGTAATGGAATTGAAAACTTTTATTAAAATTAAATGAAAACTTGGTTTTTTACAAATCTTGTATATGACTTCTAAAAGAAAAGAAAATTTATACTTTCCATATACGTTTTATATGTTGTTATTGTCCGTTTCAAAATTAAAAAAATGAATAAAAGTCTACAATAATTTTAATTTCACTTTTCAAATATTATTGTTATATTTTCAAAATTAATTATTCATTCCTTTAATTCAAATGAAATTTTTATATTAATAAAATTACGATCTAATTGTTTTATTTCAAACGAAAATAGTACATTTTTTCCATTTCCTGTTTTAAAATAAATATTTCTTTCTTCTTTCTTTATTTCGTTTCTAAAGTGTTATATATTGAATATAATAGAAACGAACTTTCGTGACAATAAAAGTGATAAATAATCACATAGAATTTAAAAGCATAAATTATTATCATTTAAAAGGTCACTCTTATAGCATTGCGATCTACATTTTAATTTGATAAAATAGCTCAAATTCACAATCATAAAAGCTATAACGCATTTAAGAATAATATAGTTTTAAGATGCAGTATTAATAATTTTATTTCATTCAATCAAGCAAACTTTATAATTTTAAAAACTAACTATGGTATTGAGGTTTGCTTTCAAAATTAATAAAAAGGCCTTACCCCTAAAAAGCAAATTTAGTCTCAAACACGTCTGAGAATAATATTTTTAGTACAAAAAATTTAATGAAAAGTAATGCACTAATTAATTTCATGATATTTAATCAAGAAAATCTTACTCATTTGATATTAGATATTAATAAAACTGAGTAATTAATAATATAATTTTAAATATTTATTCAAGCTTATATTTAAAGAGAATAGTATTTAAAAAAAAAAAAAACAGAACTTTTCATAAGCAGAGTAACATAACTGTTAAGAATGCTGTTGTTAAACAAGAATCCTAATTTAACAGTTAGAACAAATTATTTATTAATTTAAAAATTAACAAGTAAAATGATCACATTTAGCTTTGTAAACACATATAATTTTAAAATTTACTCCATTTGGCATTGGGATTAACTTCCAAAGGTGGCAAAATGAACCAAAGAATTTATTTTTATCTTCTTGCCCTTTATTTTCCACATTTTTATCCTCAACCACATTCATAATCTATGAATTAGCTGTGCCAAGATATGCATTACTCGGTTTATTTACTTTTTTCTGAACAACAGCAAATGTATTTCAAGTTAAATGAACAAATGATTTCTCTTGAATATGTCAGAATATGAAACAGAGTAAAATTATCTAGAGTTTTATATCGATTTTGAACTATCCAAATATGTGACTAAAAATATTTTAAATGTAGAAAATATAGTTCATGTTAATATTCATCGAAAATTGACGAATATTTAAATGGAAAAGAAACGGAATTAGTGTATGTTATCTGCATAGTAAAAGAAAAATGGAAAAACTTTTTAATATTAAAATAAAGTACAATGTATAATGGTAAAAGTTTGAAACTTTGCCAACTATGCAGAAAAGGGCATTAACTCATTTTTATTCCTTTTCATAACTTGTTATCCTTCTGTTCATTTGCGTCCCAAAACTTTCATATTAGTGATTATGTAGATAAAATTTCGCACAGTTTTCCCAAAAACTTCACCACTCGTCAATAAAAAGTGATATGATTCCGGAAGCAAATCTTATCAGTTTTTACGATAATGCAATTTCCGAAAAAGTGAAAATTTCCGTAAAACTAAAACTACAATTTTTCATTGTACTTACAGTGAAAAATTCCTTTTAAGAATTTTTTTAATTTAATAAAAGTTATTTTAATATTTAAACATTACATTTAATGGGTTTTATTTGATAACTAAGCAATATTTTTTAATAATTTAAAAATTAAACATTTGTAAGTTAATTTAACTCTTAACTATAGCATATTAATGAATAAAGAATATTATTCATGATCATTCTTAAGCAAGAAGCATTTAACTAAAATTATTTAGCCATACAAATGCTCAAATAAATAAATTTTACTGAGTTTATAAAATTTTAATTCACAAACCTTAGCTTTATTTACCTAAAATAACTCTCAATGAACAAAAAAATAATAATCAGGTAACATTAAAAAAGTTTAAATTGAAAAACCAAACAATAATAAAATAAAAACTGTATTCTATAAATCAGTTTTATTTATCACTTGTAAACTAAATGGAGAAGTGGCATAATTTCATTGTTTATTATTGTATTACAAAATATAATATATTTGGTAGTATTAAATTCACAACACATAATACAAAATTTGAAAAGATAAATGATTATGTTATACATTAAATTTTAAACTTTAAATATCTAATCATGCACGTAGTAGTAGATGATGAAAAGAATAAATTATCTTCAGAATATCCATGCAGTAAAATTTTTAACCTTGAGAAACTTTGTATTTTATATAGATTAAACACAGCAAGAATGGCTCAAAAAGTTATTAAGGAAAAACATTTTAATAGGGATGTTTCAAGAGCTAAAAATATTCATATCAGTTAAAAACTAAAATAAAAGTAAGTAAAATCTGATAAAACACAAATATTACTTAAAATCTTTCATATATTTTATTTCTCGCGATTAATTAACATCATTAACATTTTGAAATCAATTTGATACTCATTATTTAAGTACTCATATGGTTTGATTAATTCTCTTAAGATAAACCAGTGGATTCTACTTGGATAGCAATAGCTTACAAACGTTTTAATCCTTTTTGTCCTATAATTTTACAATTTAACGATGGAGTAAACTGTCACATGTTTTGAGCTTAATTTCTTAAAGAAAGAAAGGGTACATACATAAAGCAAAAAAAAAAAGCCTTCCAAAAGCCAGCCAATTCCTTTCCAAATTTTTTTTATATAAAATCGAGCACTTGAGAAATCAGCAAATGTAGATTTGAGCATTACATTCATAAATTATTTTAAGATATTATTTTTACATTTCAGATTTCGATTTCAGAAAAATTGTAAAAATGAATATGCAAAAGAAAGAGAAATAGAACGAAAGCTGCAAATAGAGACTATTTCTTAATGCATTACATGCATCATTTAAAATTTTTCTTGATATACACCTAAAAAGCTATGTACATAAATGTTTGACAATGCGTATCGGATAATTTAACAACCAAAGGCTTTTGTAAGATTTCTAAATAGCACATCCACCTATTATTTTCTATGAGAATTTTTCATAAGTAAATGGATCACAGTGATCCTCCAGATAGTGTAAAACGTGTATAACAAACATTAATCCACCTTAATTGACATGTAACTAAAAGCAGAAAATAAATGCACATCTTGCTTTATTTTGCAGTACTGAAATTAAATCAAGAACTTTAATGAAACATTAAGGAATATCCAAAACATTGAAATTAGCAATAATTATTGTATGTGATTTAAAATTAAAATTTATTTTAATTGTGGAAAGTTTATTCTTTACATTGCAAGATTTCTTAAATCCGGTCAAGAAGTACCAGCTTACATGCATTTTACAAATTAAAAAAATGTATATGATATTCATATGCTACAATAAACATTTTCTTTACTAAGCTGTTAAAAGAAAAAAAACGTGTAATCAATGTTCTTCAATGATCCAGTGAATAATTCTGTAAATATAGATGACGACGAGAAATAAAATGCTGTTTTTCTGGAAGCATAATTTTATAATATCAAAATATAGGTTTTTATGATCAAGTTAAATCATCTGAATAGCTTGCAATGTAGCGATGTAGCGAAAAAGACAAAAAAAAACTAACCAATAACGTAAATACTTTAAAATACAAAATAATTTCCAATGTTTTAACCAAGAGAAACAATTACTCAAACCATCCGTATAATTTCTAATGTCCTTAAGAGGTGCTCTTCAATTCCAATTCATGCAGTTGTAAAAAAATATTAAAAGTAGTTCAATCAACGTTTGTCATCAAAAGGAATAAATCATGCATCAATGGTTAGATTAAAAAGTTTTGGATTAAAAAATACAAAGAACAGCGTCTAGTTTCTGATCCTTTCAAAATAAATTTTACACAAAAACTATTAATTAAACATAATTGATATTCACAAGACAAAGTGTTCTTTTCTTTAGTTATGAAGAAACTCTTCTTTCAAATATTCATAAATATAAAGTACGATAAAAAATTATAATGAGTTGTAATAATTAACAATATTTTTAAGCATATTGTGGGTTTTAAAATGAATATAAATAAATAGTTTCGTTTTTATATAATGGAAAAATGGACAATTCTCTGAAAAGTATATAAAGAATAGAGAATTCAGTATATAAAGATATTTATAAGAAGCTTTTTTATACCTACTTTATTTCTTGTGCCAGCTATTCTGGCAACATGGGGTGTGCTGCTCCATCTTTCCAACTGAAACATTTTGGTGTGGCGTTCGACTTCTTCAGTACACACATGCCATAGGTACCCATTTATAGGGTAGGCAACCATTCCCACCTCATTCATACAAATGAAGGACAAAGACAAGATAGAAAGAGAAATAAAGTACATCCATGCTCAAAACGTTATTCGAAACCAGAACCTTCTTATCCGCAATCAGACACTCTGACCACTGGACTAGTTGGGGGGGGGCATTTTTTTAAGTTAAAAAAATATATTGACCTTTTGTTTCAAGCATTAATTCATGTTAGATATTAAGAAAGAATTCCCCCACTGTAAAACTACTCGTAAAATGATTTCAGTTTCTGCCAGTATCTTGATCTTGTACTTCATCCTCCAACAGAAATTTTCCTAGGTATAAAGGCTTCTGAATATGCCAAATACAATCAATGAAAAATGTGCCAAATACTATCGGATTTGCCAAACACAAATAGAAAATAAAAATCGCAAGGAGAAAAGTTAAAACAATAAAGGTGTTAGATTTCATCAATTTATTTTTGATAATATTTGTTGTAAAAGACGGTCCTTATAGTTTTCGAGAATAAAATTTCATCGATTATAAATAGATATTTAACAAATCATATCTGTTTTAAACGGGAAAGATTAAGTGTAACACAACGTACTGAGAAAGGGATTGGTGGCAAATGATGAGGAGCTTATTTCGAACAGGCCTTAATATCTGCAATGTTTTCTGGATAATGGAATGAAATGCTAAGCTCATATTAACATTTTCTTCTCTGTAGAAGAAATTTAATCATCAGACTTGATGAATTAATTTATCTACATTGGTGATAATGCTATCGTAATTTTTCTGTTGCGCAATGAGTCATAAATTATTTATTAATAAAACTTGCATGCATCAAGCAATCTTTGGACGATCCTTGATCGGCTTTACTTCATTTTTTCATTACATGTCGCACCAATGGCATTTCTGTGTCCATTACAAATACAGTATAATTTTTAAATTAGTTTGCTCTTTGTTTCTCTTTCAATATTTTCTGTTTTAAAGAAGTTAATTTGCCGTAACAGTCTTCGGTTCGTTAATTATTGAGGGAATCTTATATACACTCTAAGTGAATGTTAAGACATCATGGGCTGTCTCAACACCATAACTGCTAAATGTGCATATGAATAAATTTGATGATCAGAAAATAATTAACAGCGGAAGTTTAACTTGCAAAAATATTTGTATATGTGAGCATCAGTTTAATTGCGTGTGAGTATTAACATCTATCTAAAGATTTTTAATTATTTAATTAGAATTCTAATTAAATTTTCATACATGTGCTAACTTAATTGAGGATGATTGCTATTCCATTTATACAATTCAGGAAAGATATTACAAAAATATTAATGTGTTTTGTATGGGCATTAGGTAAATCCTGAATCAACTCTTTTTAATGTTTTCAACTCTTGGTGCAATTTTTGTTTTAGATTACTAAAGGTCGATGAAAATTTCAAAGTAGAATGCACTGAAATAAAGTTTCTTTATCAAAAATCCTATAGGACAATTTTCAAAATCAATCAAAAAATATATGGAATTAGATATTTTAAAACTGTAAATTCATTATTCAGAAGTATAAAAATGCGACAAGTAAAATAATACGCAATAAACATTAAAATATTCTATTAATGATTTTCCTTATTTTCAAAATTATTTATAAGTATCAGTTGCTAATTGGATATTAAGAGTAACATTCTTTTTTAATCTTTTTATGATAACGTGTAGTTTTGCTTTTCACAGTGTACTCTGGAAATTCAAACTTTTACTGTATCCCTCTCTCTCTCTCTGCTCTCTCTCTCTCTCTCTGCTCTCTCTCTCTCTCTCTCTCTGATTACTATATTAAAACATTTAATTATCAAAGAATAAATACATTAAAGCATACACTCAAGCAATTAGCTAGTGACTATGAGATGAATCAAAAAATGAAATATTAATTAATTTTGCTAAAATTAAAGAAATATTTTTTATAATATTTGTATCAGTATGAAGCATTTAATGTATAAATATATATTACATTAAAAATCATGAAAGCTTGTTTTTCTAGGTAGTTGAATTATTCACACAAATCCCGATATGAAAATTTTTCCAAATTTTCTCCCATAAGGTTATGCTTTCATACCCTGAAATGCATAACCTAATATCTAATGGCTACAGAGAAACATCTTTTTTCCAAGAGCATTTTCCTCAGATGTTGTGTTATGTATTGCAAAAGCAAGAACCCTAAATATCTTAAGTATTTTGTTTTCTGCCTGTGTGCAATAGGCATGTGCAATCAAAAAGCAGAAGAACAAGATTCCTCTACCATTGTTTAACAAAAAATAAGATCAAACCTACAGACAATGAATCCACATAGAATGAAAATCAATTATTTGTCTTTCGCAAGTACCAAAACTATCTTCCGATACCACAGTATGCACAACCAAAGATACTTATATTTCTGTGTATCATTTCATTATTTTAAGTGTAAAATGTCTTCTCATAAGATTATACATAGATATTAAAATGATTCGTGTATCATATGGGGGGAATTCTAGAAAGTTCTCACGAACCACAGCGACAACTGCCCAGATATAAGTTTGATGCACCACATTTTTCTGCCTTTAATCAACTGATACCCGATCTTTTGTTTTGAAATGGGTTATCCTACCACCATATCACGGGAAGTGTTTTGTCAAAATTTTGGAATCGTAGTATTATTTTTAAAATACAAATCAAAATATCAATTTACTTTTTACTTCCCATTGTTAATAGTTTGAATTATATAAAATCGAGTCATGATTGAATGGCTAACCATTCAGGTCTTCAATTTTACAGCTCATGCATTTGATTTTTTTTTCACTGACGGATATACTTGTTTGAATTTGGAGGCAACAATAATGTGTAGTTCTGTTTATATTGAATCTTTCACATAAAGCAAATAAAACAAGAGGAATAAACAAAACTCAGATTTTGGCAAATTTGAGATTTTTGATGTATTTTAAGATAATTCTATTTTCTCTATAAATCTTCTAACAACATTTATTTCTTCGCCATTAAGGAAATATATTCATGTCTCAGACATCACAAAAAAATATCTTATGAATCCATGATATCGAATAAAGCAAATAAAAATGTTATACAGTGATAAAACTAATATGACTAATCTAGAACATTAATTAATGTTTTGTTTTGATTTATATGAAGGTATGGTTACAGAGAATACTACAGCAGAAGCTAGGTATCAATCAATAAAAATGTCCTCAATAAACAAGTTCCGCTGCATTTTTCTTAACACTATATTGCACAAAAATAATATTTGTTGACATTTAATTAGCTTTTAATTATTAAAGTAGTCATCATGTTTAACTCTTAACAAACTTACTCATTAAAAAATATAATTATACAAATTAAATTATCGCCATTATAGATATTATAGATTTTTGTCTTTAATTTTCTTCAGTATAAGATTTTTTCTTCAATATTATATTTGCGACGAAATGTATGCGTAAAATTTTTTATGAAATGCAAATTTTGCATTTAATTTTAAAACATTTTTGGAAACAAATTTTGAATAAGAATCATTTAAATATACATATGTTGCGCAAATATAATAAATATTAGAGCTCAGTTTAAAAATCATTTTAAATTCGATTTAAAAACATTTAATAAGCAATTTAGGAATATGGAAATTTCAAATTTAAAAGCCAATAAAAATATTTAAAATACGTAATGTTGAACTTTTATAAATTTATTTTCATGATTCATTTTGTTATCTGGCTTGGTTTTATTTCATAAATTCATTACAGAAATCTTCACAAAATATTTTAAAAATAGATCGTACTATAATTTAAACATAATTTTCAACAGAAATCACCATATCATAAATTCTTATTTGAAAAATATTTATATACATAAATATTCTATAAAAATTCCAAAACATTTAATGAAATTAAACTGAAATATTTGAAAATAGATTAATTTTTTCTGCTTATTTCTTTCTAAGAGATCTCGAATTCAAAGATCTTGAAAAAGGCCTTATAAACTACCTAAATATATTAATAAAAATATAAAGAAAAATTAATTCCTTAAACTATGGCATTAAGAAATGAAAAAGATCCCATGAGAATAGAAAATTGTTTTTTATAACTATTATGGTTAATTTATAGATTAATTTTTTAATTTTATTTTCCAATTTAAGAAAATATTAACCAGTTTGACACTTCTCAAATATTATTTCAAAACTTTTATAGAATAAATTTGATTCTTTTAACTATCATATATGAGGAAGTAAACACTCTTAAGCTCAACAAAATTGCAAATTTTCTTCATTGTTTTAAGATATTTTAAAATGATAGCATTAATTTAATTCTGGAAACTTTATTAGATATTTCATGGTTACGAGAAAATGATTTTAAGCTGCTTTTCTCATATAATTATTATAATAAATTTCACTAGAGTGCTTTGAAGAAAATTAATTCTAATGTTATAGAGTGAACTGCGTTTCAGACTCTTTAATTAGATCTGCTCTAATGAAGATAACTTTATACCAAAGAATTGTTTAAGTCTGAGAGAAAATATATTATGCATATTATTAGTAAATATTTACACAAAGATTCAAATAACTGTTCAATTAATAACACAAATTCATGCAATGAAGTTTTTTTAATTACGTACAATTTTTAGAAACCTAGAAAAAATATTCATGTGATTTAAAAAAAGTAATTTCAACAAACTATTTTGATGTTGCTTAACACATTACGACTCCTTTAAATGTTATTTGAATTTCAACAAATATTGCTGTTCACATTTTTACTGTTTTTATTTTACACAATTATATATAATATAGATTGCATTTTATTGGTTGCATTTTATCCCACTTGAATAATAACATTGATTTTATTTTTATTTTACTTTCTGTCTTAAAACTTCATATATAAATAAGTTTAAATTTAACGATAGAAAGCAGAAATTCCTTATTTAAATGTTATTATTATGCAAGTATTGCTTTCATAATTCTAAATGATTAAATATAGATGTTGTTTTTCATACTATCGGTTTAAATCTACATATACCTCATATCCATTTTTAAGTTATTATTTATCTATTACTATAAGATAAAAGTTGATATTCATCAAATGCCAAATAACTATATGAACTATATGAAACGTTTTAAACTAATGATTAGTTGAAGCACCCATTTTTTATGGCACATAAACCTCATTGTAGTTGTAAATTCTTCTGCAAAATATTAATTATTGGTAGGTATTTTTAAGTGTGCTATAAGGAAGCTCAGTATCCCTATTCTATGGAAGATACGAGAGAATATTTAAAGAACTTCTTGACATTTGTCTTTTTATATTGGTAATTTTGTTCAATTTACAGAAGTAATATTGTATTAAAGAATTTCCTCTTAATTAAAAAAATTAAACGTGATTATTTGAATTTCGTTTAAATTTAGTTTAATATTTTACCCTTCAAAAATGACGTTAAAATATCACAAAGAAATAGATATTTTCAATAAAAAAATTAAAAGATAAAAGTATAAAAAATTACAATGCCACTAAACAAAATTTGTAAGCCTAAAAATCGGCATTACTTAAAAAGCAATACATAAAATATATAATCCTCGTTTGTAACTCAAGAAATGAATAATATCTGAAAAAAAATAAGGACTTACTTCTTAATAGGATTGAACTTTAGAAATATGGTGATGGATTTTGCAAAATCATCTGAGAAATGAGTATTGCTAGATGCGCATTTATTTAGGGAAAATACTTGAAAAAATTCGTTGCATTATTTGCTGAAATTGATATATTTAAATTGAAAAACAATCAAAATTACAATCACATTACATCAAATCAGAAAGCAGAAGACTGGTGTAGGTTGGTGAAGTTCCAGTTGAAACAAGAAAGTTCCTGTTTTCTAATAGACCATGCAAATATATAATTGTCCTTTCTTTTCTCTTTTGAAATCTATTATTGCTTTAGCATACGATGAAAGTTTTGTTTTAATTATTTTTAATTCAAAAATTTTAACACTATGCAGAAGAAGTTTACAGTGTAGACAGAAACAAACAATGAGACTGAGATCATTTGCTGAAAGATTTAATAAGAGATTGAGGGTATTGTAATAAACTATAAACTCATTTTTTGCACCTGCGTGGACTTCATAAGAGTTGGAAGTCCTTCTGCAAGACATTAATCACTGAAAACCCTGTCAAAAAATGTTACAATCTTGTAAAAAAGTCGAAGTCACTTACTAGATATATATATAATATTTCAAGACACACCTGAAAATCAATCCTTATAATTTTAAAATAAGTATATATATATATATATATATATATATATATATATATATATATATATATATATATATATATATATATATATATATATATATATATATATATATATATATATATATATATATATATATATATATATATATATATATATATATATATATATACTTATTTTAAGTTCGAAATAAACCACAAGTGTAGACATGATATTAGTTAAAAACTAGTTATTTTTAAGCTTATTTCCTATGTTGCAGATACAGTGTATTGACATATAACTTTATGTTTATAAATGATTATCTACAAAATTTGGCAGAAGGGAATCCCTCGTCAAATCCGAAGAAATTTAATCCTTGTATTCTTTAGACCTCAGACGACAGGAAAATCCTTACTTCAAAAAGGATAACTCTTTCGCGAATTTTGAACAAGATGTCATTATACATTTTATGCCGTAAGAGACACAATGTCAAACTTTTCCTGCTGTCGTACTTGAAGCTTTCTGTAAAGGAATCTAAGATAGCAGTGAAAATCTATATGGAGTAATTAGTTATGAAATATTCGTGAACAATGGATAAATTAATCTATGAATGCTGATGAATGATATGAGCAAAATGTATTATCTCATATTTATAAAACGTTTTTAGTTTTGTTTAATATAGTTTTTGTCTGATATCAAAACTTATAATTGTGTAATTTATTACAAAATAAGGAATATACATATTTAATAAAATGCTTAAATGACAACATAATTGCTAAGATTAAAGTATAATTGCTTAAATTTATTTATTATTAAGAGGATAATCTATAAATATACATGCATATGGGAATCAATATTTCATATTCTGTGGTCTATTTTTTAAGTATATATAATATTATCAATTTCAATTGTTTATTAACTTAGCAGAAGAAATGTAATAATTTTTGTCCCTTAAAGGTAAATATTCAAAAGTTTTATAATAAATAATTTAACCATGACTTTTATAAAGCCAAACTATCCGCAAATATATATATATATATATATATATATATATATATACATATATATAATATAAAAATAATAAAATATATATATGCGTGTGTGTGTGTGTTGTGTGGGTGGGTGTGTGTTTGATTATGATTATTTTATTTCATTTATCTTTTTATCTCCCCTTTTTGTATTTATTATTACGTATTCTGTTTTTTTTACTGTATTTACTTTCTGTTCTTACAAATAAGTTTTTTTCATTAAAATTTAAAGATTTAATTTTGATCAAATTCGTCCCCAGCTAGTGTTTCAAATAAACATTTAAATTTTACAAAATATAATCTTTTCTCCCCGAAAATTATATTGGTTGGGGCACTACGAAGGACATAATTTTCCTTCAATGAGTCTGGAATTGCACTCGAATGTGTCGAATCGCATTTCTTTCATGCGTTTCTGAAAAGTACCTCCATTTTTTAAGATGTTTCCTCCACATTGTTATCAGTACCAAACAGTATAGCTCAAAGTACAGTTAATAAATAAATTATTTTCATCAGTGAAAGAGTACTACAATATAATTTTCCAAAACCTATTTTAATGCATTATTTAATAAAGTCCATCAACAAAGGATAAATATTTTTGTAATGATCAAACGTCTAAAATCTGTTACAAAAATTAATTAAAATATGTATTTTAAAATTTCTAATTTGATTAAAATATTGGAAAGTATTGAAAATAACTCATTAAACTTCAAACAAATAGGCATATTTTTTTATTTTAAGTGACATATAATTAACAAATTTTAAAAAAACATGTAAATGAAGAAAGCAAAGAAATTATTTCAGAAAGGGGTTTGAATATTTAAAAATATTTCAACGAAGAACTATGGTATCCTTAAATAAAAGTAAAAATAACTTTTCGAGACATACATTCTATGACGAATATTACTATAAAGTGTATATTTTTTATTTATTGCCCAAAAATGAAAAATGCAAAGTTTAATTCCTCAATAAGGACAATTTAAAAAAACATTTTAACATATATTTCATTAAAATCTTTCATAGAAACTCCATTACGAATTATAGTTATAAAACGCTTTAAATTCTTTATTTCCACACATTTGTTGAAATATTTCACATAAATGAAGTTTTAAATTTATTTCAATAATTGAGATATTAAAATTAAAGTTTTAAATTTTTATTCCATTTCATTTATCTTTCTCTGTCTACAAAATGATTACATAATATTTTCTTTAGAAATTATACTTTTTCCGTTCAGCCGGCCAACTTGTCTAGAGGTCAGCGTGCCTGACTATGGATAGGGAGGGCCTGGGTTTGAATCCCGGTTCAGGCATGAATGTACTTTCTCTCTCTCTATCCTGTCTTTGTCCTTTTCTTGTGTGTGTGAATGAAGCATGAATGATGCCTACCCTATAAACGGGTCCTTATAGCATGTGTGAGGGTGCGATGGTGGCCCACCCCCTGTGGTGCCCCCGGGGCAACGCCTCGGCGGCTAAGAGGTCGCTATTTCTGGCTGGTTCCTTGGGTATCAGGGAACAATAGATTAATAGACTCTGTTGCAATTGTAACTGTCTACAATCTGCCATTAGGAAAAAAAAAACTTTTCCGTTCAACTGTCCTTACATGCAATAAATTAAAATATATTCAGTTTTTATTTTTATGTAAAGTTTATCATGTATAGATTTCCACATCAAATATGCAGTTAAATATACCTAAGAAACTCTTCTTAAAATATTGAAATTCTTAAATGTTAGAGTGAAAATAGTTTTAAAGCAAAATTTCAAGATTTTCTGATTTCAAGTGTATTATAGATATTTAACATTCAAGTTTTAAAAAAAAACATTTCGGGAGCGGTTAACAAAGAGTGTTAAAACTTATAGAAATGCTCTTTGAAAATGCTAGAGAATAACCATTTCTTCTTTTTATTAATTCATTCTGAATCCAATAAAATACTGAAATATTGGAGTTCCTCTTGACTTCTTATCATAGAAGTGTAGTAAAAATACAAGAAAGACTCATTACTATTTTTTAATCCGGGTAACAGCTGTGGACTGAACCATTTAATCTTTCCATTTAGATCAATTTCTCTGATAAGACCTCATCATGCTAGAGAAGTAATGGGAAAAGTTATTTTCAACACGAAAAATACTAGCGGAAGATTTATTCCCTTAATATTTCCAACAATTGTCGGAAACTGTTGCAGAGAAAAATACATTTATCACGCCGCAAATATTGAACTGACTGAAAATTTAACTTTCAGCAATCGATAACAAAAAATTAGAAAGATATCCAAATTAGAGTTTTTTTTCGTATTAAAAATAGGGGGAAAACTAGAAGATAAATTATTCAAATTGCCGTATTTTGTTATTAACTTGGAATATAATATAAAACGCAACAAATAAATACAGTAACATCTCTGAACCACTACGTTTATAATATGGAATTTCATAAAAATTCTATAAGTAATCAAGATATTCAATTCAGTTGTAAAATATAATTACAATTAGTTTCGTTAAATAGCAACTATAGGGTTGTATAATTAAGTCTCGCATTTTCAAATCTCGCGTGCACCAAATAAAAAAACAAGTATTTTTCTATAATATAATGAATATCTAGTAACATTAAAATTATATATGACATGTACAATATTATTAAAAAATACTTTAAGTAATTTTTTGAAAACTCTGTAGTAATAAAATGAAAAACAACCATAAATATGCTTCAAAAAAGATTTTTGAAGCATATTTATGGTTAAATTTAGTAAATAAGATAGATTAAATTTAGTAAATAACCTTTGGAGTGAAATATAAAATGCTATCTATAATTTAACGAGCTATTAACGTGATTTGGTAATTATATTTTAAAACAGTTGCTTTTCATAAAGCAAAATGGCTTTTTATCATAATTTAATCTGATTACTTTAAGATTCTTATAGAACTCTATAGATCAATTTTTTTTAAAAAAAAAAGAATGATGGATGGTTTTTCTTGCTTCTTCCTTGTAGAATGTTGTATGAGATTAATATTAGAAGAGTAAAAAGGAATTTTTTTAAAACCATTAAAAAGTTTTACGTTGCAAGCAATTAAAACTGCGCAAAGTATTTGCAAAAAATAGTATATATTTTAGTACACTATCTTGCACAAAAAAAGGGTAGATTAAAAACATGTTTTTTATATCCTGCAATCTAAACTTGTTTTAAATATATATCCATAAATATTAATCGAGTTATAGTTTTACCGCAGAAGATTCTATGCTAGTCTTATAATTTATTGGATATCTATTCCGCAATTTAAACTCCCCAATATCTTTTCTATTAATATTTTTTTATGAATCTTGGTGTTATAAATTTTGCAAATTAGCAAATCTTGCAAATTTATTATTTTAAATCTTATTGACATTATGCATATTATTAACTGTCTTTTTACTCTTAGATTTATTATTTTATTTCTTCAACAATCTTCAACAAAGTTTACATGGAGATCAAATTATAAATAATAAGAAATAATTTTTCGGTACTATATTAAGCCTTTTAATATAATTTATCTGATTATTAGAAGTTATGTTGACATTATACATCACAATTTTAAAATTTTAATATAGATTTCTGCAATAATTGAGTTTATACTTTTATAATACATTTTAGATACACTTAATTTAAAATATTAAGTTAAATAAATGTCATAAAATAGTAAACAATTTCTATAAATGTGGCTTGCTTTCTAAATTTAATAAAGTACTATTTTGAGAAAAGCCGGCCAACTTGTTTAGTGGTCAGCGTGCTTGACTATGGATAGGGAGGGCCTGGGTTAGAATCCTGGTTCAGGCCTGGATGTACTTTCTCTCTCTCACTATCCTGTCCTTGTCCTTTCCTTGTGTGTGAATGAGGTATGAATAGTGCTTACCCTATAAACGGGTCTCTGTGGCATGTGTGAGGGTGTGATGGTGGCCCACCCCCTGTGGTGCATCCGGGGCAACACCTCGACGGCAAAGAGGTTGCTGTTTCTGGCCGGTTCTTTGGGTATAAGGGGACAATACATCCCGATATACCCCGACCATTGGGAAAAAAACTAATTTGAGAAATATTAATGTGCCTTTACAGAAAAATTATTTAAAATGAAATTTCTGTGATTTATTTACATATTCTTTTTGAGAATTAATATCACCATGTATGGTAATATAATGTAATTAGATTACTATATTTGGACATACATGGTGATCGCTTATGAATGTCATTTTTCACACAAATTTCAAAACCACAAGACTATAACATACTACACTTAGAAATGGTTTTTGATTCCATAAAACTAAACTGTAAAAATGATTATAACAGTATGTTTATCTGAGCAATTGGTATTGATTAATAAAAAAACTGCTCTAAATATATGTTTGAATAATTTTTATAATATTATGAATAATGACTGTTAATTTACTATCCTTACTAACATTATTTTTATTTTTAGTTGACTTCAAGTATTTCCTAACAGATTCTCTAAATTTTCTAATACATGTTTTAATATATTTTAAGCTTATTAATAAATAACAGTAATAACCGATTTTAAATATTAAAAATACATTAAACAAAGGAATGATCATATTATATATGCGAATATATTTTAATAATAAATAAACTTGCACTTCTAAATTATTAGAAGATAACACAAATTTTAAGCAAAAATGTAAGCATTCTTACGTTCTAAAATTATAATAAAAATATTATGTAATGTCAGTAATTTTATGTGTTCGAATGAAATTTAAATTCCATTATCTTATTTTAAAAGCTCTAGTAAATAGAAATAATGAGAACTGTCCTAGTAATAGTCTCATAATTTTAGAAAAACTCATTCATTTCAATGAACAGAATATAATTTGGAAGGAAAGTGAAAGAATGCAAATGGCTGCTACTAATTACTATAATAAAGATTATTGTTCTCTAGCGATGCTACTGCAAAATTAGCCGTGGCAAAGTGACGGAGTATTCCTGCATTTCACTTCAAATGCTTTGTTCCGAGCATTCTGTTATATTTATTCGGAAATAACTCCATTCTCTATTAATCAGAAATATTCCTGAGCAGTCGGCAAATTCCTCTAACTTCGGAGAGACTCTTTGTATTGCAGACAAACAGATAACGCATTCTTAAAGATGATTTGTTTTCAAATCTCTCTTTGAAATTTCTAATTTTCAGATGTATATAAATATTAAAAGAGGCAAAATAAGAAAGTTAATAAATGCTTTTTTAAATATATTTATAAGAAACTTTTATCTTCTTTTGTGAGATTTTTTTTCTTCTTTTCAAGTTTTTTTTTCGTTTTAACTTGTTTTTATAAATGGAGTATTTTATGTAAAATTGTACAATCACACGTTGTTTTACTTTTATCTATACGAAGCAGTAAGGATCATAATTTTTTTAAATACTTTTATTCATTTGATGCATAATTTCGAAACACTTTTAGTTTTAAAATACAAATGAAGAAGCAAAATTTTGAAATATTTCTAAAATTAAATAATACATTACGTAAATTCTATTATTTTAAATAATGTAAAAATGTGATTAATTAAAATTACTAAAATGTAATTAATAGTATATTTTATAAAATTAGTAATCATATATTAGATGGAGAATAATACATTTAAAATACAATGAAAATACCAAATGGAAAACGATACATTGAAAATACGAAGCATAGTAAATAGTTGGGAAAATGTTTAAATTTCGAAGAAAAATATAAAATGGAATGAAATTCAAATTTTTGAACTAAAATTCAAACATTTCTTTAAAAATTTATAAAAATATTATTTTGAATCAACTTAATAAAATATGTAATAATTAAAGAAGCGTCAATAAACAAACAAATAGACTAGAAAATATTCTAACTCATAATAACATTCCAATTAAATTTATTAAACACTATGTTTGGCTATTAGAGCATTGGTTGTATATAAGAGTGAAGTAAGGTGTAGTTTTATACTACAAAAGGGTCCCCTAAGCCTTAATTTTTTATAAGAAGCTTGAAATGCCAATAGTATTTACACTTAGTCGTTAATTTATGTATTTATTTGGTTTACATATAGTATTTGGTGTGATTCTTGCACATTTGGACTAGTATTTAGGTATGGATTTGGATCTGGTTTCAATTTGATTATTATAAACTAAATGATTTTGGCAATATTGTATTTAAGCTTATATATTTTAGATTAAATTTTACTTCTTTTATTCTGACTTAATATTTTGGTTTGAACTTTTGGTTTGGCTTTGGGGTGTACTGGCTTCTTTAAGACTATGTTTTGGACCAGTGCAGAAAGACAGATTATATATATATATATATATATATATATATATATATATAAATATATATATATATATATATATATATATATATATATATATATATATATATATATATATATATATATAGATTAATATCTCCTTTCTCCTTCAATTACAAAAATTCAAAATGTGACTATTTATGTAAATTGATTGAGGCAATATTAATTTATGTTATTGAACTGGAAATTGTGATTAATAATGTGAATCACACTGTAAATTAGCAAACTTGCCACAAATATAATAAATACATAAGTATAGTAATAGATATAAACCAAGATGTAAACTAATTGTGTATTTGAAAGAAATTACAGAAATTATGCAATTTTTTGGGAAATCGGAAAATTGAATTTAATTCTTATATCCAGTAAGAACATTTTATATCGAACAGTAGCGAAAAATAAAATAAAAAATATTAATAACTTAACCATAAATCTGTCATTAGATTGATATATTCATTTTCAAAATTTTATTTGTTAATCAGCAAATGCCTTTAAGTGAAAACTCATACTACTTATTATGCTTGTATTCATGGAAAAAACTATTATGGGAATTAGCTGAAATAGCTATTGATAGCGAATTCTTATCAAAATCCAAAATAACAGGGTATAAATAATAGAAACTTTTCATAAAAAATTGAAGAATTCGTTCCTCTCAAAGGCATATCTGTATCGTCGATGTATTTTTCATTCATCAAAAAAGAATAAAAAAACTAATTAGAGCTGATTGATATTAGTTGTTAGCTTACGAATTCAAGTTGTATATATATTTTTAAAAATTAAATGTAACGAATTTTCACATTCTGAATATTATAATTTGAGATTAAAAGTAGGGAATGTATCAAAGAAAATAATATGTATTATTTAATTTAAAATACTTTGAAAATCAAGTAAATTTTTTAGTAAAACTATAATTACTTAAAAACAATGAAATATAGAGACACTACTATTATTTAAATTTAATTGAAGCTGATTAGTAGAGAATTGTAGCTTTTTACTGGTGTTCCTCATAATAAATTTTAAATTGAATTTCAAAATTAAAACTTTAATATAGAAATAAAGATTTGAAGTTAATTTACGGTGTTATATTCAATATTCTGCATGAACAGCTAATAATATATTTTCCTACTTTACTATTTATTATCATTAAGAATTCTTTATTTTTTAAATTGCTTGAGATAAGTATTCCTTTATGTATAAGAGAAAATACTTTGAAAATATTTCTACAAAAGCATTGAAATTGAATGTCATTAATTCTCCAATAAATAAATAAACATCACTTAATTCTTATTTCATTAAATGCTCACTAAGCATAATTATCCCGATTTTAATTAGAATATTCTAAACACGCTCAATTCCTTAAAGATATTATTACAATGAATTAATATAAGTATTTTATTTTAATGAATGATAAAATATTCGAGTGCAACACATTCAAGTGCAATATATTTAGCATAACTGCATAAGATATATAATAACAATTATATATCATTGTAATATTATGGCGTTTTGTGTTTGAATCATTTACTTGACAAAAGTATTTTTTCAATAAGTTATTTTAATTAAACTTTTCAATATAAATTTCACAAAATAAATTGACAAATTAGATAATATTAAAATAATATTCAGTTTTTTAATGAAAAATATTGCTTAATATCAGTGTAAATTAATAATGGGCTGAATTAATAACAAATTTTTCTATCTACCATGGGCGTAATTACTTATGCATATGATCTTAAATTATTTATTGAACGATAATGTTCTATTAAATAAAAGATTAGTTTCCGATATTAAAGCAGTAATAAGTCACCAGATGTAATTATTAAATTTTACTTGATTTTTTTCTAATACAACATCTAATAAATATTTCATATTAATAAACATGATTGATCAATAAATTGTCTTCTGAAAATCTTTCCTTGAGTAAATAATATTGTTTATTAGTTACGTTATATGTACTAATGTTATAATAACATTGAAATATCTTAATAAATTTTTGTGTTAACAAATTAAATGAAATGTAATTTTGTTAAGAGGATTTGATGGAAAAAGCAATTATTTCGTTCCAATTAGCTTAAAGCATGTAACAAAAATACAATGTAACTATACACAACTGTTAGCTTTTATTTTCGGAATATGAATATAGTCAAGAAGGCTTTGACTAGAGCCAAGAGAGATGGAATCTTGGAAAACTAATGTTCTCTAATCTTTTCTGAAATACATTTCCAAAAGTCTAAAATAATGCTAAATAGTTCATTCTATAGACTTTTTTTCAATTTTTAGAAGAAGAATTTTAGCAGTTCAAAACACTTCACCAGAATAGTTAGAAACATTTTTGACTGAACATTATGTTTCATAATCATTTCATACACTTTTAATAAAAAAAATAACAAATCTCTCTCTGTATTTATTTCTTGAAATATTTATCAAATGTATATGGAATTGAACGATTTTTAGAAAAATATTTTTAATTTAAACGTAAATTTTATTCTAAATTTCATTTCAATCACAGTTATAAAATTAATATTTTCTACAATGCATAAGCATTTGAATTTAAATTATGAATCAGAAAGTGTAATAACAAAAGTGTGCGTCTTTTGGTCTGAAAAACTATAATTACCTGCGTTGATCCGTCAAATGTAGATTCTTAATATACGTATACTCACATTAAAGTCTGAAATTACTACACTTGCACTAGATAACTTTCTCCATATACGCTCTGCATGACTAAATTTTACATCATATCCGGCATATAAAGGAAAGTTCGAAGGCATTAAGCGACCCATCTGTTCCAATTCTGCCATTAAAACAAGTCATGCCAAAATTTCGATGAACTATTGAACCCTCCAATGCTTAAACTTTGTTGAATTGATAACCATATCGTTGCCAAACTGTAACGATCCCATTAACGTCAAGAATTAAAATAAATTTTCTATTGCTGTGACATTAAATTTTATATTAACCCTACTTTTGTCTAATTTAATGCACAACTCATCAATATTTTAAAGTAAAATGAATTTGTGCGATCAATTTTAAAGCTCAGCTAATAGTACTTTTACACAGCGTGTAGCTTAAAAATAATGATAAAACTTTTTTCACCTGTTTACCACATATATTAGATTATAATTTTCGATAGCAATGATTATTATTTAAACACTCCTAATATAAATATTTATATCGTTTAAGCTACATTTTAATTCATATATAAAATACTCTGATTGCACTATATTTTTAATTCTGCATTTTATTAAAAATTATTGAATTTAAAACAAATATGTCAAATAATAAATTAGTAATAATTAATATTGCATTTCAATCAATTATAAGTTTGGCATCAAAATTTCATATATTACAAATACATTCTTGAATAGAAATTTAGAGTTAATATTCTGATATTTATCAGTTTATTAAATAAAATATGCAGAATTTCTTTGAAATAGACTATTTTTGATTAAATTAAATTCCCGCGTTTATTACGTTTCTTTTCAATTTTATTTCATATGGCATTCTTTATCTGTGCAATAAATTTCTCAAACTTACCAAAAATATAAATAAAATAAGAACTCAAATAAGAATTTTTAAATATAAATAAGAACTCAGTTCTTAATTGTGTTTTGAATTTAAACTAGAATTCATGAAAACTTTTAGTGGTTGAAATTAAGAAGTATAAATTCTTAATGCAATTACTTATTGATGGATGAATGCTTGAATTGCGCAAAACTTTCTCAGAGAAACGAAATATACTAGATGCTTGTTGGGTATGAGAAAAAATCAATAATTTCTATTTAACCATTGCACTTTTTGAAAGAAATGTTTGCAAAAATTATATTGTTGTAAAACATTTTTATTTGAAAGAAATTATAAAAAAAGATGATTTTTTTAAAAAATTGCTCGTTTATACCTAGTTATTATAATATTTGAAAATTTGAATTATTTTTACTTTCTATAGGTAATAGATTTCAGAAATCAAATACATTTAATGATAATTGTATACAATGTACTTAAAAAAATGTGTACCCTTTAATATTTTAGAAATATACTATATCTGAAGCCTTTCCTGTTTGTAACAGATAGAAAAACTGCATTCGCAATCATTTTTAAATGTCTAGTTTGTTATATTTTTTCATACTCTATTATATTTTAAAACTGTTTTAAAACTAATCATTCCTTTTCAATGTAAATATAGATCTCAAATAGGAAAAGTGATATAAATTAGACTTGTTTAGCTATCATAACTACTAAATATGGTCAGTAATAACTCATATATCTATTCTCTGATTATATAATTGGAAATAGCCACATTAAAAAATTACATGACTTAATATTTTACTAAAGACATGCAAATGAGTTTTAAGCGAAAATAAAAGATCATTGTGTGTCAGTTTCACAAAATGCTGAATAATTAATTGTGCACATGTACGGATCCAAATTATGTATTCTAAGATAGTTTAATTCTTATGAAAGTATTCACATTCTCTGTTTAAAGACACTAACTGTATATGCACAAACCTTGACTGCAAAACTTAATTTAGCTTCCTTTTTCGAAAGCTAGAATTTATCACTGAGAAACATTTGCGAAGATCCCAAATGTTCTTAAGAGATTTTCTCAGTCCCAAGAGAGACTGAAGTACAAGAAATTGCTACTTCTGCGCAGACAAATAAATTAGATCTCTTCTTTATAAATCGAATGATATCATATAAGAAATGTTAAGACCCTCTCTTCTGATTTCATACTGGTGGAAAAGCTTTTCTGTGTCTTATAAATGTTAGTTCTTCCATTGTTTTCTTTTTTACAATATGCTTCTGTAAAACAAAATAAATTTTTAATCAAATAAATTTATTATTTAAAATATTGCATCTTCTCTTATAATATGGTTTTTTTGCAAAATAAATTATAAAACTTTAAATAAGATGAAATTTTTTCAAACTGATTTCTTATAAATAGTAAAAAATTGATAAATGTTTTTATGTAATATGTGAGAAATGCATGAAAGTTTATTGTTTCAAGACTATTTCATTTTTATGTCACTCTCTTTCATTTAGAGATCTATTGTGTGCACTAATATGAATAAAAGCGATTTTTTGATTGAAATGAACAACATTTTACAATTTAATGTCATTAAATTATTTCACAAAAAATGATGAAACACAGGATCAATTTTTAAATGATTAAAATTGATTATAAAGTAAATGTGAAAGATAGAGGGATAAATTCATCGTAATATGTACCTATATTTTAGTGTTATTATTGTACTCGCAAAATAGATACAAATTGAGTAATACATCATGCTGAAAACAACACCAGTTTCTCATATTTAGGTTTTTCATTTTTCTTTAGAGTCAGTATTAGCGAATTATAAATAAAGACCCACTACTTTTCTACGTGATTTATTCAGATTTCAGAAAAGGACAGTTAAAGTTTTTATGAGAAACCATTTATTAAAATATAGTTTATTTTTCTGTTTTACAAAGCATGTTCATATAATTGAAATTTCCATTTAAAATAAATATTTAAAAATGAAATTTTTTTAGAAAAATTCATTAAAATAAATGTAAAAAATTTTTACAAGATGAGCTTAAGTGAAGAAAGTCGTAATATTTTAAAATCATTGTAATTTTATTTTTTATAAAATATTTTAATATTTAGTTCTTTTTAAGCCCTTTTAAAATACACTCTCTCTTTGCAATAAAAATATACAACAAACCTTAATATATGTACATCATCTTTCAGATTACACACATCTGTACTTCAACAATTTCCTACATTAAAACTTCTCATTGGTTGAACAATGCAGTACAATAACTCGTATAGCATCATCTAAGTTACTTACTTTTAAAATATAAATCTGTAGTCATCAGTGTAAATCTGAAATATGAATTCCATTGAAATATTTTAGGAATTAAAAGGTGAAAAATAAATCTAATACGTATAATTTTCACTTGTGTTTCTACGACTTGTTAATAATATAAAAGCATTTTATACTTAATTGATAAATGTATGAGTTAATAAACACAAGTTAATTTAACAGCAAGTAACCACAACTTAAATTATTACATCAGCATCTTTTTTAGTAATATCTCTTGATTTTAACAAAATATATCTACATTTCATTTTAATGTATGAGTGATGCATACAGTTTTATTTTGATTTAAAAACTTATTTATTTACCAATTTTCGCTTTCAAATATTCTATTTACTTCTACAACATACATAGTATCAAATTATTTAGAATTCCACATAATTCCCATTTTTATGAAAAATAATCCATAAAGAAGGAAAATGTTTCACGTAAATCCATGTTAAAATCGATAAAATTAAATTTTCCTAGAATTCCAGATTTCAGATTTAAATGCGTTGTGTGTGTTTTTAAATGCATAAGAAATTTATTTTTATGCTAATAATTTCAAACTCAAATTTTAAAAAAATATATTAATTCACAGCTTCAAGTAATTTAAGTTTCCTTTTCCAATATGGAATCTTAGAGTTTAAAAAACAAATTTTAAATATGCCATAAAAAGATTACTTTTTAACAAACAAAATTAGTTTCGCTGTCAATAAAAGAAAAGTAGAAAATCTATTCCCTAGGTAAAAATTGAAGAAAATACATCAACAAAAAAATTTAAGAATGTATTACGCAAATATTTTTTTAAGAAATTTATATTAATGAAAAATTTACTGAAGTGAATTCCGAGGTGATTGCATGCAAAATGTGTGACAAAAACTGTCTTTTGAACTGTAAAATTTCATTTCACGTTGCTATAGCAACTGACTAGTGATAAATGTTGTAAAATCACTCTTTTTCGATGTTATTTACTTTATTTACATATTTTTAGTTGTTCTGTTTGTGTTAAACTTGAATTGCATTGAAAAACTTGGGAGAAAAATTTACGATAGTTTAAGTGCTTATAATTCGCTTTAATATATCTTTTACGAAAATGTTTGGAATATAAAGATTTTTTAATACATTTTAAGCTTTCTTAAATAGGGTTTAAAAAGTAACCAACATATAAAAAGAGTGTTATTAAATGAAAATTGTACTTTTTAAATTTTCTCTTAACATGCAAAATATTCCACTAATTTTTATATCACTGACTGAAGAAACATGCTTTATAAGCCCACATTTTAAATTTCAGTATTTATAAATTAATTCCATTTAATTTTAAAATAAAATTTATAATTTATTTATAATTCAGACTATTGTGGGTATTTAAAAAAATAGACAATCTGAAGATCTTCTGAAGATATTTTATAGAAATTGAAGAAAATCATCTCATTTATTTCCTGAATTTTTTAAAGAAAATTTCACATCATTATGTTTAAGAAATTACGAAATGCTGCGAAAAAAATATATTTAAACTTAGAATTTAAAACTTAGTATGCAGATATAAAATTACAATGGAATAATTCCAAAAAAAAATATCCTTAGACAATGCTAAAATTGGAATTTAGGTGTGATAATTTTTATATGTTGTATACATTCAACCCATCCAGTAAATGAGGTAATGGCATGAAAAATAATTATTTATCCTAAAAAAAGTTAACTATGAATTTTATAAAATAATGAATTTTTCACTTATAGTTATAGCACAGCAGTTCCAGCTGAAAAGAGTAATGCGCGTTCCGGGAAAGATTCCATTAAATGTGTTAAAAAATAAGTCTCTCTAGAAGAACTAAATATTCGTTTCTGACACGAATAATGCAATGTGGTGCGCCTTTGCATTAATAAAATTATTTTTTATTAGATTTACAAGTATTTAACATAATACAACCTAGGTATTATATATATGTTATTAAATAATATAAAATAACTTTGGTATTAGATTCGTTTTAGAAATTGAAAGGATTTAATTGAAACTTTTTTGAAGATAAAATAATTAAAGAGCGTTTTTGTTCAAAAAATATGTAATGAAGTTCTGTTTATTTTACATGTAAATAAAATCTAAAATGTATCAAACTTATTAGCAGACTTAATAGATAAAGTGAAAGTAACTTTATTCACAAAACAAGAATATTTGTTAGTCTTAAACATTACCATTATATCCTCTATTAAATAATAATGGATAACAGTCTTCCTAAAATTAAATTTAACTATTGAACAAGCTTGTATCTGGTATCTCAGCAATCGAATAGCTAAAAAGAAAACCAAATTAACCTCTGATATTTTCAACATGAGTACATCATAACAGGATTTACAGATACTTTCCGTTTTGAGTTAGATGAAAACTATGGAATATGGCAGGATCATTTACAAACAAGAAATAAATTAAATAATGATTAAGTGAACAAAATTTTTTTTCTCGCGATTTTTTTGGTGTGCACTGCCTTTGTGTGTATTGAAAAACATGAGTCGTTCTCCTGTTCGACTAAAAAAATCTGTTGCCATTATAAATTTCCGATTTTCTTCAGATAAATTGATTTGTATGTCAATTGAAACCGAGAATGAGGACATGAAAGGGATGGATGCTGGAGGAGACAAATATCAGCAAATCTTTCCGCAGAACTAAATGTGAAACCAAGCCTAATATGCATTTGGTACATGTGAAGTAATATACATATACGCAGCCAAATTGGATAATTTCTGCGAAACAGCAGTCAACAGTACTGACAACAATTAAACGCTGGATTCAGTAGGATGAACATTCCACAAAGTGTTCTTTTCTTTTCATCTTTTGGGTTAGTAGTAAAAAATTAGTTTTGTACAATTTGAACGATTATTAAGGATAGTTATTCGAATAATATGATATAGAATTTTTGAATGTAAGACAATTCTAGGTGCAACATCATAGTGATAAGTGTCCAGGAACACCAAGGAAAAATGGTGTTTAACTGCTCATTTATATTACCGCTTTGGTCTTAGATTAGGTACAGGTATTCTAAATATTCAGCACAACTTGCTTTATTATGAGCCCTGACTTAATAGAAAACTAAATTTAACGAAGAAATCTGAAAGATTTGCATAAATATAATATCAGATTTCTGGGTGTATAATTTACTTTTAATGAGATTATACTCTGGTTATAATAAGCAATAGTTTAATAGTTAATAAAGTTTTAATCAACTTCTTCAACTCTAACATAGCTAATTCTTTCTCGATAAGATTTCTTTAGCTTGCAAATCAACTGAAAATAGTAATGTCATAAATTTAGTGAGCATGTGATGATGGCCATAGTTAAAGATAAATCAAATAATTAAATATAAATTTCAAACTATAGGGTATAATGTGCACCAAGGGCATATTCTCCAAGAATCTACGGACTTATTTAATGTGTTCTAACAACTTTGGTTTTGCAAAAAGAAACTGAATGTGACTTGCAAATTCAAAAATCCCAAATATGTACAAACAATGAAAAAATATCTTTTCATTATGGCCCAATATGAAGGCCTATTACACTTCGTACATTTTTAGAGTGTTAATTTCAAAATGAAAAAGGCAATCGAAAAAATGTAAACAAAATTCTTTTAATTGATAGTTGAAAAACACATCTGTACAACACTGGTCTTAGAAACCTAAGAACTAAATTTTTGTCACCGAATTTTACTAATGTTTTTCATTATGGGTTGTGTTTTAAATTAAATTTTCGTAAGCCCTTCGGATCATGAGTATTTTTCAAAAAATAAAAACACAGGAAAGAGAAAATAACATAGTTCAAAGAAAATAAAAAAAAAATTCTTCTGTTCCATACAGAAATTTGTAATACATATTATAATAAGTCCGTATGACTTTTTATGATTGTTTACCAACCCTCATTTTATGAATACTGGATTAGGATGGAGAATATCATGAACAATTCCCATTCATTGCAAGCACAAGCTTACTGTAAAGGAAATTAAATTAAAAATCACCTGATTTTATAAAAGGCTGGAGAATGATACTTACTCTTAATACGATTTTACAATATATCACATCGATACATAAATTCCTTTGTCATATTTACACAGTATTTATTTATTAGTTTTGTCGTGTATCTAAATTTTTATCTTCTTCTAATTAACTACATTTTTATTTTCAAATCTTGATTCTGTAATGCAGCCATTTATTTCATTTTGATTTCGTTTTCATGCTTCTGGGTATTCATTTCTATATTTACTCATGCTTTTTCTTCAGTTCTCTCATTTGCGTATTTTATTAACTCTTTGTGTTTACGTGTATTTATTCACTTTCTATTTTCAGTATTGCATGAGCCTCATATTGTAATTTAAATTATGAGCATTTCATCTCCATGTCACTTTAGAAAACTATTGTTATTAGCTTTCTTTAATTCGTAAGATGCTTAAGATCATAAAAATCATTGATTGAAATTTTTTAACTCTGGTTGTGTCACAAATATATTGATATCGTTTTCCTACTCTTTATGAAAAAATACTTTTATTTTCAATTCGAGCTGTTAATATTATATTCTCATTTTTTAATATAATTAACTATCAAAAATAACTGTTTTTTATTCACATTAGTGCAATCAAATTGAAAATTTTTAATGAATTTTCTGTTGTATGGCGATATTCTTCTCTTTACTTTGACGAATTTATTTTTTAACATTTAAAAAAATTTAATAACTGACAACACTCTCAAAGGATTGGATTTTACAGCGCTCTCTATTACTTCTAAGCAGCATACCTATAAGTAAATAACTTTGAAAAATTAAGTTATGATGCAATTTTTGTAATTTTACACATAGTTTGGAACACTTCAAAATCACTATGCATATATATGAGATATAAGGAATATATATTTAAAATAAAAGTAAAAGTCATTGCAATTCAATAAAATATTTTTGGAGAAATAGAATTTTGTTTGTTTGCTAAAAGAGAAAAAAAATTTCTTACTCCGTGACTGAGTGCCTTATCCTGAATCTAAAGGATCGCGCGCTCTTGAAAAGCTTCTTTTTTTCTTTTAAATCAGAAAATTTCGTTTTTTTTTTTTTTTTTTTTTTTTTTTTTTTTAATTTTTTTATGTCGGAAATAAATACGAAATTTCCTTTCAAACTAGCTTTTATGCTTTTTATTCTTAAACAAAGATCAATCTCTCTATGAGTGGTCCTATTAAATTTCACATCAACAATAATTATTAACTCCATAAATTTAATTAAGGTCCTTGTTTACAATTTAGCATGTATGTAATTTTAAATAGTGATAATTTTTTCTCTTACAAAGTTTTTGTGTAAAAATAATGCATTGTAAAAACGAAATTAAATAGCAATAGTTAATAATTTCTGTTTCAATTCATGTTTTTTAGATCAATAAAAACATAATATGTTGAGGTTCTATAATTGTAATTAAGCACTACGTCACTTGTGATACTTTTCAAATGTTGAAAGTAAATATATTTTTTTTGAAGCAGAAACTAGTTTTAATATATGAGTAACCCTTTAAAACGATGTAAACAATGTGTATTTTTTAATTTTATAAATTTGTAACATCTTAAGAGAAAGAAAATAAAAGTAAACATATATCTGAAAAAATAGAACAATTAAGATATGAAATCCTGTAAGCAGGTAAAATAATAATTATTGAACCATTTGTACAATCCAGTGATAAAAAAAACAAATAGTTTCATTTAAGGAGTAAATTTATTTGTCTGCCTTTCTTACAAAGATCCAGTGGCTCAGTGACTTCACGCCGCTTCCTGTAAGTTCAGCAAAGTGAACCATCAATTGCCGCGGGCAGTGGTTGGGAGGGTGACCACGCCCTACTCTCCTTCACTGGCTTGCTGGAGCTCCGTGGGTTGGGGACGTGTCTACGTTAATATGTGACGTCCAAAGTCCTTCCGCTGATGTGGCGTGGATGTGGAGAGGAAGGTGCCAGCTCAGATGTGACCTCGTCACCTGACCGTGGCTCAGAATTACGAGGTACTTGGTGATGTGTGAGTATTCCAAACACATTAACCTAATGGTACAGCTCAGAACTCACCTACACCACTATGCATGCATGTCTTTCTGACATTTTTAAACATAATGTTTTAAAAAATATTTCTTAAAAAAAAAAAAGAAATTTTGAGAAAAGACTGTTTCAAATTATTAAAAACATTTTCTTGGGAAAAAAACTGAACATTCTTTTCCAAAAAAATATTTTACATCTGTATTTATTCTCATATATTGATAATAGTGTAATTAATATTACTATGAACTGCCCGTATTACTTTGGTCAGTCGCCCGCTCAATATTCATGAACGCCCAAGACGGAGAAAGGCTTAGACGCGCTTTACTCAGACTGTTTGTTGGTCACTTGATGCTGTAGTGAACCGGGAGAAATGCTATCATCCTCATGAGACACGTTCATACCAATAATTACTACTAAGTAAAGCCATCCCATATTTACTCTCCAAAATAGCTAAATAGAACAGAAAATAGCTGCATTTATGGAATTGGATACAAACTTTTTAGCATATATTTATGTAAGCAAAATAAGAAGTATAACTGAAAATTTTAGAATATGTTATATATATTTATTTACTAGTTAGCATTATGTATAATATTTATTGTAATTTATGCTTTAACATTTTATTTCATAAATAATATTTTTGAAAAATTTTTAAAATGATTATAAAAGCTATTTTTTATCTGTACACTAAAATTTAAAACCCTTTTACCATGTTTCAAGTAGAGATTCTTTTGCTGACTCTCAAGTACATAAACTAAATAAATATAAATAATTTTATTATGTAATATTTAAATAAAATGACCTCGAAATAAATGTAGTATATTTTATAAATTTGTATTTGGAGAAATTTGTATATTCTTTTCAGTTCTAAGGCATTTGCTCCATTATTTTATTACTTATTAAAAATTACTATAGAAAATCAAACAAATTTTATTAAAGATATTCTCTTATAATGATGATTTAGCTTAGAGATGTAGCATTTCTTCCAAATGATTTAAATATTATTTTCCACACATACCTGGATGGAAATTCCGATATCAATAATCGCTGAAAATGCTTTCTCATCGATCTTCACGATCTTATTTTTTTCAACTGTTTTCAATGAATGACAATAGTACGATGGTAATTTATTTTTTTTATAAATAGAGTCTCATTGTTCATGTCAAATGAAGAAAATTCATATCAAATGAAGAAAGTCATATGCAAAGCTCATATTACCTAACCAGCTATAAAATAATTAAAATAAACAATCTGAAATTAATTTAACTGAAATTTTTAAACTGTTTAATTAAATAAAGACATATACAACAAGTTATTTAACTTTACACCTTTTTATGTTGAAAGGTCTATACTTCTATTAAAACGAGAAGTAAAAATCAAGATGTATTATAAATTTATAAAAGTAATATTATTAAGTATTAAAAAAACATATACATTTAAATTTTGGAACACATTCTGGAAGTATTTATATTAAGCTCCAACTGCAATGAGATTATGATAATTTTCAGTTCCAGAATATCCGGTGAACACTTTCGGTATTAAGTAAAGAATACTAATCTCCAGAATTTATGTAGATTTCAGCTGGAAAATTTATCACTAAACAGCCTGGTGTTTCGATATACAAGTGAATGACAATTTAAGTTGATTTATTTTTAATCATTTAAAAGCAATTGAAACACAATTGATGACGACTTAACAATTTTGGAAAGCAGAGCATATATAAACTTTAACACGTAACATTTATATTTATGTAAAACCATCACTCAGCTAACATTTTGCTTGAAAATTTAATTAAAATTCAATATTCCAACAACATCACAGGCACGTGCAGGTACGTAAGAAGAGGAATTTTCTAATCATTGTTAGCAAAAATACTTTCATGATAATCATGAGAGGAAAAATGATTAACTAATTAAATTTTCTGGAAAATATAATGGATAAAAATCCAAAAATTAATTAAAAGGGGTATACATAACTTCCATGATTGAAATGATTGCATATTTATTGAGAAGAATATCCAATAAAACTAAATCATTTATCCCATTGGTAGTTGCAAAAATGATTTTTATTTATCGCATGATAGGCATGAAATACATCATTAGGAATGTTTTCCACTAATAGTTAATATTAAATATAACATCGGACATATAACATGGAAATAAATAATTTCTATTAAAGTGAATTTATTAAAACAGGGAACGATTTAATAATAGTTTTATTTAATTTTTGGTTTTATTTATAACTTGCATTTTCAAAAATATAAATATCATATTTTTCAGAAATATCACATTTTTAAATTCAAAATTTATTAATATATGTTTCTAGAAAAATGCTCATTTTTTTCAAAAATATTATTATTAATTTTATATGTAATATTATTTACTCGATTTATTTTGAATTTTTTTTATCCATTCAAAATGTGTAATTGATTCAAAATTTTACTTCAGATTATAAAGATAGTTATTCACCAGAACAACATGCAGCCAAACAGCCAAATAATGACTTAAACTATAAATAATATTCAAAGTTTCTTAAAATCTTACAGAAGCAGTGCTGTAATGTAAATATCAGAGCTTCATGGAATTAAGAAAAACTGAGGACAATGAGGCTATATATAATGCCAAAAGTATAGTTTGAATTATCTTGTATTTCAATTAAAATTAATTTTCTCTAATATTTTCTGGTTAAAATTTTATTTATAAATGATATAAGAAATAAATAATAAGATATTATTACACATTGAAGAATATTGTTTTCAATTTAATTTTATGTATTTAAATTGAGCATGTGATATATTATGCATCATTAAGGATATTATAATTTTCGTAAATTAATATTTCTTTACGAAAAGAGGTAGTTTCGAATATTTAATTTCTTAATCAAAAAATTCCTATTTTCATTATTCATGTAAAAATGTGAATACAATAGAAGGACTACCTACTGTCTACAGATTTTAATCAGGTTTTCACCCACAAAATATTTCAGAATACATTATTCACCGTGTACTGCTTATATATCATGTTGATGCCAAAGATTCTGTTCATTCTCGGCGGCTTGCAAAAGAAAATGTTTTCAATTCAACAAAAATCTGAGGATTCGACAGCCAAAAAAATGCAATATGTCATACTTTCCGATGAATCCCGCTTCTATTTTCGTCACGTAGAAGTTAGAAAAGGAATACGGACACTGGATCGTCGAAGCTATTAGAAATCATGGTACTCCAAAATAAAACACCTATCGCTATGAATTCAATAACCGTGGCAGTTTTGATTCAATTGCTTAGAATGGTTTACAATATCTAAATATGTGTATAAGCTAATGGTTTTGATTTGAAGATTTCATTAAAAGCTAAGAGTTTTCGCTATTAAATACTCAATATCGCTATTATATATAATAGCTTTGCATCGAAGATGGTGTTGTTAGTAAAGTATTTTGATTACACGTTTAGATTTCTGAGTAATCAAAACAATATTTAAACATTATCACTACAGCATTAAAGATATTTTATAAAAAGTTATAATTTATTAATATTATACATGCAGCTTAACTCCAAATTACATGCAATGCTACGAATAGACTGAATATATATTTTCAAATGTTCTTTTGCACTCGAAATCTGCAAAAAGGACAAGTGAAAAAAGAAATAAGCAACGATTACATATTATAGTTTTATATTATTCAAAACATTATTAGATTCTGTCGATTCATTCATAATGCTTACTGTTAAATGATGGAGATAGAAAAATTGCTTTGATTTCTCTTTTAATTTGAGTTTCCTTATTTTAGAAATTTTTCCATATTTATATTAGCTTATAATGAAGCATCAACAACTGATGAATGAGGAATTCCTTTTAAAAAATATTTATTGAGAGAACTCGTTAATATTTGGATCACATTTTCCAGAAAAATCTCAAATTTTTAATGAAAATTTTAATCTAATAATGAAAAATGTACTTAATTAAGTAAGCAAATATATGTTAATTTTAGATTTTGTTTTAAATAAATATATTTGATTAGAAGACAATAAATATCAATTGCTTTTGCTCACTAAAAAACTCAACACTCTCCTTAATTGAATTTGCAATGAGCGTATTTCTTTATGTGAATAAAATCCAGATTTTCTTATAATTAAATAAAAAATCTATATATTAATCAAAAATTAATCTATAAAGTAAATCAAAATTAATAGTTCTTTGTTTTCGATATTCTAATGAACATTTTCACAGAATTCAATCGATATTTACATGGATTCAATTATACTTAGAAAGCTTATAATATTTTTTGATTTTGAACTCTTTTGTAGAAACAAATATTTTTAAATAAAAGTTTGAAATTTGTCATTCAAAAACAGCTAACGACACTGAATTTTTAAATAATATGAACAGATAAAATTAAATTTTTAAAAACATAAAAAAATAAATCCTTACAAAACTTCATTTGAATTGTATCGAAAAATATTTAATTTCGAATCTTCAGTCTTAATAATTCAAACTGCAATATAAAAATAAAAAAATTTAGAAAAAAAAATGGTAAATTAGCAACAACAAGAAAGAACTATTCTTAAATAAACTCATTTTAATCATAAATTTTATTGAAAAGCTATACTTCTAATATTTTTGGCCTACATTTTAAAAAAATCTATTCATTACAATTAAACATAAGCTAACTTCATGTTTGGTTAAGGTATATTATTAAAAAAATACAAAGAAAAATCTGTTTTGTATCTTACAGAAATATTTTACACAAAGAATTTGTAAAATTTTCAGAAAAAATAATTTAGGCTAATTTAGAATATTTAAAATGTGATATTAATCTTAATATGTGCAGCCAAAATTTTTCAAATTACTTTTTGCTGAAAAAAATATAAATATGTTAGATAAATTGCATTTAGTAATTTCTGAACACATATCAGTCATCTTTCATGCAATTGGATTGCTTGCAAACAACTAAAACCTGTTTTAGAAACTCAGACTTGAAATCAAATTATAAGTTTTCATAAAAATACTATATTTTTAAATTTAATAAATTCCATGAATAAATATATTCCAAAATTGTATTCTTTCCCAAAACTGAAGCATTTTTCATTTGATATACAAATCGAATTACATCTAGAAAGACTACATATATTTGAACAAAATAAAATTATACTTAATAATTTATTTAATAATATTTTGAAATTTCTTCCATCAGTCATTTTACTGATGTAGTTTGGTTATAAGGTTTACAAGATCAGCCAAAAATAGTAACTTCAGTGATATGGTTTTCATATATCATATATTATATAGTTTTAATAAGATATGGTATAAATTTAAACAGCATTGTGATTCACTATATATAATATTTAAAATGGATGTTTAATGAGTTGCAGATTTACTTTAACTAAGCTCATTTGTACTATCAGTCCTGTTTTTAAGATTTACAACATAGAATATTTATCAGTTCAATAATGTTTAATTGAATGGAGTACAATATTACTACAGTTACAGTCCAGAATATTTATCAGTTCAATAATACTTGATTGAATCAAGTATTTAGCTTATTGTCATCAATTCACAATACAGTGATTCAATTTGTCAACCCAGTAAATGTATACTGATGTTAATAGGAGATTATTTAAATAATGGATACATTAATTAAATTAGTCATGGTTAATAGCATTTTTTTAAATCCTGCAGTCGTAAAAATTTTTAAACGATAAAAATACACATTTAAACGATTAGGTAAAAGTAAATTTAATCCAGAAGGTGATTTGGTGAAAGTTATCTGGTACCAAAGACATTCAAATAAAAGAATTTAAAAAAAAGTAGTAATTTATATGTGTGTGTTATTAAAACTGCAAAAACATTAATATTATGGTTTATTACTAGCTACATTATTTTTCCCTAATTAAAGATTTGGAATATACTAAATCTAAGTGTATATATATAAATATCAGACATTTTAATATGTTCAAGCAACAAAATATATTCATTTGTTTAGATATATTTTTAATGGAAAAATTATACGAGTTTAACCTTTACAAGTAAAAATTAATAAAGTAATTTCAAGACTTGGGAAAATAATTCATTCTTGAAATTCTTTAAAATCTTTTGCAATAATTTTTATTTCTTCATTAATATTAATTTCTATATAACAAAAGATTGTGTGTTTTTTTCATCAGAAATTTAGAAAAGCTTATAGAAGTTGTTTATTTATAAAGAACATTATGAATTTCTTAATTATTTTTTTTACTACTTTTATTAATATACCCCATAGATAAAAAACAATAATGGATTTTTACGGAAAGCTGATTATCACTAATTTATTGAAAGCAAGTAATTTAATACGATTATTCGCATTCAATAAATTAGTTGTTTATAAAATATAATTTAATGCTCTATTTAATTAATAAAAATTACTTAATATTTAAATCTTTTGTCATACTTTCTTGATGTTATTATTGCAAAATTGTTTTAAGAGAACTCTGTTAAGATTATGAACGACATATTAATGAACGACATATTAATGACGACATATTAGTAAATATTGCAAACCTTATTTCTTTTGATTAGCAAAAGACGCGAAACACCTCCTTAAAACGGTTTACAAAATAAATTATAGCTTGTAAATTAATCTATTAATGTCAATTTACTATTTTTAAATTAAACTCTTCTCTCTATTTAATTTCATTTTTTATAGAAAAGTGAAATATACAAAAGATAATATAAAAATTGTTAAAAGTTTATATGATTTGAAATAAGAGCGTAATTAAAATAATTCCGTAACTTAAATCTTTTATATAATATATTTTTTAGTATTTAATTTTATGTAATTTTTATAATAGAAAGAAATTCGCTTAAGAAATTGAATTTTTATAATCGAAAGAGCTAATTTGCAATTATATAAATTTAAATTACAGGGAATAGTTTCTATTTCATCAGAAAAGCACTGTAGATTTTTATCCAAAAGTAGTGACGTATTTATTGATAAAAACTTTCAGAAATAGTGTCTAAGATTTTTTAACTGAAAAAGAAGATTTTTATTTTCATTGACTAAAATATTTATTTCTTATCAAAACGAAAGCATGGAATTTCTATACAAATCTGAAAAGATTTTTTTTCTTTTGCTTTCGCTTATAATTCTGTTCAATTTTAGTTTTTACTTCCTTAGTTTTTTAAAAATTAAACAGTGTAGAAAAATTAACGTTAAGAAACTATTTATGAAAAACAATATGTATTGAAATAAAAATGTGCAAATAACATAAAAATATGAAAACAAACAATGTAGTAAAAAAAGAAAATCAACAAATTAATGCTATACTAATCACTACAAGAAAAAAATGATAAAAATCAATGATCTTTAAACCAGAAACTTGCTGTTTTGCTCCGAATTCTGATAGAATTATATAAAATTATTTTTCAATTCTTTAAAAAAAATCTTATCCTCTATAAGAAAATTATAGAAGTTTTTTAATAGAAAATCACTCAAGAAAAGCAATTTTTATTGAAATAAATATGAACAAATAATATAAAAACAGGAAACAAACAAAATATTAGAAAGAAAATTCAACAAAATTATGCAATGCAAGGAATAAAGCAATGCAGATAATCCCAAGAAAGATAAAATGATAAAAATTAAGTTTTCAACCAGACACTTAGTGTTTCGCTCAGATGTCTTTAATTCATGGTCTAATTATAGAACTGTTTCTTAAGCAATTTGTTTTTTAATAATAATTTTAACATAATGAAACATTGTATTAAATATTATAAAAATCAAGTTAATATATTTTTTTTTAAAAAAATTATTGTTCCGTTCCTAAATTTCATTTAATGGTAAATAAATGAAATGCACTTCTTAGTATGTAAAAATTTTGCATGCCGCTTACCGGTTACTTGGTCACATGGTGTGGTTGGCGAAACTCCAAACTGGACATTTTCAGGAGATAAGTTGTCAGCAGACTTTTGTCTTTTGGGTATGGCACCATTGGCTCGCTTTTGGGAGTCAGCTCGAAACTCGTCCACGTCTGGCCGAATGGGCTCACTAAATACCAGGCTTTTGGACACCGGAATTCGCCTGGGACTTCCAATTATACACCCAACAGTGTCAGAGTCGTCCGAAGTAATAACTACAGCAGGTGGTTGTAAGTGTTTGACAGGAGTGCTGTCCAAAGTTGGAAGTCGTAAAATACGAGTGTGCACCTTACCCTCATCATTTGACATACTGGCACGTCTACCAGCTGTCATAGGAACTACTTTTGCTATTTTATACAGTATCAATCCTATATTTATCGTAATTTATTGGCATTGCATAATTTAATTATATCGTTGATATCTTCTAAACTACATTAGTTTTATGAAATCAGAGAAACCATTTGCAATTCATAAACATTGATTCACCAAAAACACTTTCTCTATTCTAAATATAATTAGTAACATTCTCCATAAAATAATAATCAAATTAAACTTTTATGTTGACTAGGATTGTGAAAATTATATCCAAAATATATAAGCATATACATTGTAAAACACAGAATTTTTTGTATAAATGACCTTGTTCTAATTACGTTAAATCACTTTCACAATATTAAATATTTTCTTAATACATTCCAATATTATAACATTCATAATCATGAATAAAATTATCATGCATCCTTCAGTTTGAGTAGTTCATATAATAGATTCAATAAGGAACTTTACTCATACGAATAAGTCTCCCAAAAAATATGTTGGCCATTTTAGAATCCATAACTATAATTAATTTTAAAATATATATCTGATTCCTTAATTCAAGCAGATTTTTAAGGTATCTTTATACCTCACTTACATATTTACATTAAGATATTGCACTCATTAAAAATTATATAATTGTAGTATCTCCAAATACTACGAATGATTGTTTTCAATTTTATAGATGTAAATAAATTGCAAACTGATTTCACGCATTTACTCTTTCAAATCAATATTGGTACATGAGTCTCTACAATATTATCTCTTTCTCAATTACCACGAATAAAATTTTGAATATTTAGTAATGATTATAAAGATAATCAATTGGTTCAAACGTAAGTTTTAAATCAAAACATAAAGAAGCCACAAAAGATTTAAACCTGTTAGTCTTCGGTCTGCGCCGCATTTACCATAGTTCAATTCATTCCTCTTCTGAGCGAATTTTCGTTTTAAATTATTATTGGAAAAAATTTCTCCTGTGTTAATCACTTATCAGAAATTCACGTGATGATTTATTATAGAACAAGTGTCGGAATTGCGTCACGATGGTGGCTAGTTTCGGTCTATCCATGCGGTCAGGGGATCGGAGCGGTCGGATTTTAACAGATACCGGGTCGATTCGTTGCTGGGATTGGTCGGATATTACACACCTCGTGACTTCCGACTCAAGGGGAGCCAGGATTGGCGAAATATCAGACCGGAATCTAAAATTTCAAATTTTCATCGACATGCTTTATGAAACAAAGCGCTTCTTGCTTGAAAAGACTGTATAAAAAGGGAAAAATATTCAAATACATCCATGTACTTTTATATTTGAAAATATTATTTATGATTATATTAGGTGAGATAAAATTTTCACTAATATGATTTTTCTATAATTAATATATGCCTTTCAAGCACTACATTAAAATGTTTTTATTAATTTCTTATTTATAGTTAAATATTTAAATAAGAGATTCTCAGTTATTTTTCATCATTTAGTTGATATGTTTTAGTTGTTTTTTGATTAATATGTGATTGATATATAAAACAATTTTAGTCAGGAGATTTAAATTTTTTAATTACAAATTAAAATTAAAATATAATTATAAGATAGGTAATTAATATTTCAAATTTTGTATTAAAAAAAGCCATTCTGTGAATAAAGTTTCATTTTTAAATTTTTCTTCGTTATCCCAGTTGCTTAAAAAATTTTCCTGTAAACCACAAGCAAACAACTTATTGAAAAATTTTATGCTAAATATGCAGAAAATAAGATTTTTAGTTATCTTTTTTTTTTTTAATAATGTACAAGAAGGTGTGCAATAACAACGAAAATAAGGACGTCGCTAAAAATAACAAAATTAAATTTGTTTTTAAGCAGATTTTAATTTAATTTAAGCCAAAATAATTTGAAACTAAGATTTATATCACTAGTAACTGGAGTCGAGTTTAAAGTAATTTGAAAGAAGAAAAAAATAAATATTTGAATTTATTTAAAATAAGACAATAATCATTATAAATTATCATCCACATTTAATTCACATGCGAGCTTCGAAAAGACAAATACAGTATCACAAGTTAATCATGAACGCTACTTTTTCTGTTTCTATTATTATTTATTTCCTTTTTAATTTATTTTGGATGTGGTTTTGGAATTGCTATATTGATTCAGAATAATAGTTAATACTCACTAGGCATTTAAATCCTCTCTCTCTCTCTACTAAATAGACATATTATTGCAATCATTAATTCTCTCCTTCCTTATTAAAAAAAAATCCTGGTATCTCTAATTTGTTTTTCTTTAAAGTAGTAAATTACAATGCCAGTGCTTAATTTTTATCTTTTACACTTACATAGAAATCTAAATTAAAATGGAAAAGCGTAGGAATAATTCGTTTTTTTTAATGAACTTTTTTTTAGTAATTGAAATTTTACAGAGCACTCATCTGTACTTAATGATACGGAAATAAAAAATCTCAAATTTTTTTTCTAACCAAAGATCACAGGTATTTATAAAAAAATAAATATCTTGTATCTTCCAAATACTAAAATAGACTGTAATATATTTTAAAAAGCATTAAAATAGTTAAATAAATTTAGTTATTTTAACATTTAAAACTGTGTATGATCATTAGTTTAAAATGTAAATGTTTCATTTTTATTTTATGGAATATGTAAAATTTTATTTTTATTTCAAAAATAACATTAATAATGTTTTGCAAATCACATAATTTATCACATATTTAACTCACAATTTCAACATTATAAAAATTTCTACTAAGAAATTTTAAAATTTATAAAAATTTCACGATTTTAAAAATTTAATTTAAAAATTAATTTAATTTTTTACTCTATATGAAATTTTAATTAAAGGTTTAAAACTTATAAATATCATTTTTTTATATATATTGAATTTCTAAATATAAATATTTCCTATTTCTAGGATGATAAAATATTATTTGCTTCGGGGAAATGAAAATAAAAATATTTTTATTAACATCCAAGGAGTATCTTTCTTAAATTAATGAATAAATTCAATGATATACTCATATATGCCATTCTTTATTACTAAGAAAATGGCTTTCATGTCATCAATTGTTCAAAATTAATGAGTAATTTTAAATTAATAAATGTGTATTGCTTTAAAACGTCTTCTCAAAAGTACAAGAAAATATATATTATAAATGTTAAAAATTTCAACTCAAGTAAATAACAACTCAATTGAATTCTGTCTAAAATAACAAATTTTTTAAAAATTTCATTATTAAAAATTCTTTAATATGCAGAAATGTAGGCCGACAAAATATTAAACTGTCAGTAGAAATCTGTTCGATATTAAAATATTTTAATGAAATTCATGTTTTAGAAACATTCAAATCTTCCTTTTTAATAATATTAAGACGAAAAAATATCGTTTGTTACCAACTACTTTCATTTTAAATTGTGTTTAAATAGATATTTATTAAATATTATATTTTCATAAACATGGTTCTTTTACAACTAATTTAATAAGATTCAGCTTGTTAAAAGTTCAAAGTTAAGGAAGTGTCTTCTTAGAAAATTTATCATTAAAATTGAAATACAAACTTTATCAGTATATTTTAGGAATAATATTACACATACAGTTACTCAGATCACTAAGTGACAACAAAAAATCAAAGCATTTTTAAATCCCTGAAGTTACAGTTTTGATTAGTAAAAATTTTTAAAAAATTTCTTTTAAATTTCAGAAAAATTTGCTTTTAGATTGAAGATTTTAAAAAAAATGTATTCGTTTGAAAAATTTCTTACATTTCAAAATTTAGTGTAATTAAAAATTTTAATCAAGTATGTAATTTAAAATTCCATCAATGGTATAATACTGAAAAGGAAATTTCATTTTATAAAAATAGTGAAAATGGTATATGTAAAGTCAAAAAAATCATTTTATATGTGCTTTGACGAAAACAGTGCACATTTCAATTTTTTTCTGCATGAAACTTTATTAATTTTAATTAATAACTATTTAAAAATGTTTCATGCAGCGGATATTCCCAAAATTTTCTTTATTTCTTCTATGTTAAATTTGTTGAAATGCTTTCTACAAAAACATATTTTTAGTAAAAACTTCATCTGCGACTTAAATTCCTGATTATAATATAAGTGTGCACACACACATTTTGATGTTCGTTTATTTCGTTGTTTATTCATTACCATAGAGATGTCAACTTAGGATAATAACCTCTTTTAAAGCATGTGATTTTCTAATTTTTTTTCAACAATAATTAGAGTAAGAATATTTTAAATCTAAAGAATTTCCCTTTATCTATATTAAAATTTGTTACAGGGTAATGATATATATTTTATGTCATTGTGACAATAAAAATATTGAAAGAATTGTTAAAGTATTGATAGTTTAATAATAATTAATTCTAATTTTATTTATTGGAAATTCACCTCCTATTTAGCACCAGATATGATTTAAAATTTTCGATTTATTTAATTCATTATTATTTGAAAACTAGCATTTTCAAAATCAAATGCAACGTGGCTTATAATATTTTTAACAAAAGTGAAACTATATTATTGTACACAGTGTGTATGTATAATAATAATTGCAACCAAATGATACTTGTTGAAACCTAGAGAAATTTATTATAATAAATTTTTATTATAAAAACGTCTATAAAAATTTTTAACAAAATATTTTGTGATAAACAAAAGTAACATATAACATTTGCTTTTCAGAATTTAGACATATATTTTCCTTTTCAACTATTTTAATTCTCGTTTATTTTAAAAATAGCTGTTATCGAGTAAAAATATAATAAAAATATTGATTGCATAAGCAATTGCATAAATTTTACATGCAAATGTGTTAAGAAATCATATAGTTAATTCTTGATAAACTCTTTAGAGAATCTTTTTCAAAATAAATATTTGTATTTTATAAAATATATAATTTACAATTAAATGGGTATTCTTAATCAATGATTGGAAAAAAATTGTAAATCAAAAAAATTTAAATGAGATGAAGTAAGTAAATCAAAAACGGAAAAACATTGAGCTATTTATTTAGATAAATGATAACTGAATTTATTTAGATAGTATAATAAAATTTTCCACACAATAATTGCAGAAACATAATAAATAGCTATCAGTATAATTACAAAAGCCAAAAATTAAAAATTGAAAAGTAATTGTAACACGAAATTTTGAGATATCATAGATGGTTTTAGACAATTAATAGTTAAATCTACTCCCAACAATGCATATTTGTCACAATTATTATGTTCAATTTTTTTTTATCTATGTAAGATACAATAAGTAACACATCAGGTCTTTTTACAAAAAATAATCAATTTTTCATATTATTTTTATCCTTAATTCTTACCTTAAATTTAATTTGTTTTTTTATCTTAAAAATACTTACTCAAAAGCTTAAAATAAGTAATTTTATATAATTTCACTGAAATTTTTAATTTAGTGCGTATTCCAAACTATAATTAAAAAATATGATTCTGAATTTTATCACAGGAAATTTCAAAGATTCAACTGACTACACAAAGACTCATAATAAAACTCGTAATATTTTACTTATCTTAAAAAAATTCATTAAATATATGTTAAATTTTTAGTATATCTTGATTATATTTTTATAAATTTTAAACCATTTAAACACAGATATAAATTCAATAATTTATCACTACATGCCTAAATTTATCTAATTAATGCCACATGCAAATATATATGATTTGCAAGTCGAAACTTGTCCAGTGATCAGATATATATTTGAAATAATTTTGGTAGACTAATTAAATTATGATTCTTTAGATACTTTGGTTCTAAAATCAATTAAAATATTTAAATAACATCGAAAGAAGGCATTATATAATAAAAATTAAAATATTCGTGGTAATGTAATTGTATATGTAATAATAATATCTCACAAAATTAATATCAATTTATTTAAAAGATTTCCTACCCAGATATGCAAGTATCCAAATATTAAAAACTATTTTGCCCCTAAATGCTACATCTTTCATCATTTATTCATTGAATAAAACTTAAAAATATCTGAAATTTATCTAATTTAAAAAATACATTCCCAAATACATACATATTCCTCTTATTGAATTTTTTGCCATAGCCACCATCAGTTTTGATAAAAGCACTTAAGAATTTCCTGATTCATTTTTCAAATTGTAATCTTTTCTTCAATTTATGATAAGAATCATTTTTAATAAAAGTGGGAATAATGGCATTCAATGAGCAGAGTTCATATAATCCATAACTATAAAAATTTTTAAGGCATGTAAATTTTCTAAATCTTGCTTATGATTTTTATTTTAAATGTATATCTACAATAACCCAAACACTAAAAAACTCATTTCTATTATTTTAAGTTCCGTTGTTGATTTACAATGAACTCAATAAAAATATAGAAAATATGTTCAACATTAAAAATCTACTCATTTACTATAAAAAATATTTTATTCTCTATTCTTTATGTTTTACATTTTAATGCTGAAAATACTTTCGGACAGAGTAACAAAAATGGATCCCACCCCCTACTGTGTGATAATTTTCTTCATAATTATATACATTTATTATTAGATAGTATGCAACAATACTTGATAAACTTATTTTATAGCGCATTTTTTACATAACATTTATAATTATACTTATTAAAGTAAATATTTTACCAAACGAATAGTATAAAAACTCTAACTTTCATTTTGTTTTGCTGTGACATTTTACAGTAGCATATTAAAGAAACTGAAATAAAACAATTCAAAAGGTAAAACTTTTTAAAAGAAAACCTACAATTAATTTCAACTTATTGTAAGAACTAAGCATTAAAAATTAGTTATTTATAAAAATTCATTCGTGTATAAATAAATCCGTCGTATATAAATTTTTAAGATCATATACTTGGTTATATTTTATTAATTGTATGACAATTTTAAAATAATACAATTTTATTAAAAAATAGTAGTCCAAAATATTTACTCATCGAACTCTAAAACTGAAGTAGTTTAATTATTTTCATTTGGAACTAACTTTTCACCAGATAGATATCTTTATGTTGATAGAGTTTAGCAATTAAACCTATTATTATGCTAATTCCCTCTATTTTTTTATATGTTATGCTAATATAAAGATTGAAATACCACTTTAAATGTATACAATGAAAAACATCAACTTCGATGATACTTATGATTAATTTTGGTAAATATTAACTTGTTTTTTAATTGCAAATATTCATTAAATTAAACAAGATATTTTTGAAGTATTAAATTATTAAATACGATGCATAAAATGTACAGCTCAAGCGCTTGCTCAATATAGCAGATTTGTGCTCTGTAATTTTTGGCTCTATAAGGGCCGTTGTTACATTGAATTTAATTTATTTTAGCATAAAAGTGTGAAATATATTCGCTTAAAGTGAAAAAAAGTGTATAATTATAAGTAGATATTAAAAATGACAATTCAATAAGTAGAATTTATTCAGGAAAATTTCGACAACAAATTATTTAAAGTGTCTAAAATTATTTCCAAAAAAAAAAGACTAATAAATAGCAAAATTGATCCTTGTAATGAAAGATATTATCCCAATACTTAATGTTTCAAATTTTATCCTTCCCATGATGGAATAGGAAGATAACAACAAATACCCGTTGTGTTCGCTTATAACAATGATTAGAAGAAATAATAGCTTTATTTATTGTTAAATGACTGAAAAATAACTGGGTGTTATTTCTAAATGTAAAACATTATTTGTCTGGTTTGATATTAGAAAAGGTTGAATGAATAATAAGTTTGGAATAAAAATAATAATTTAAAAACATATGTAAAAATATAAGAAAGTAGAGAGTAATATTTACTTACAAATGCAGAATTATGGATGATATAATACAGAAAGAAAGAGAATTAAAAATTCCGCTTTGTAGAGTTAAATATTTAATATACATTTGACATAGATTAATAAAAACTGTTTTGTAAATGCAACTTTTAAAAAGATATTATTAATAGATGTTGTTTCCGAAATTATTTTTGGAATTTTTTGAAAATTTATTTCTTTAACTATTTTTTTAAAAAAAATGTATTAATAAATTATCAAACAACTTAACATCAAGAAAATTTATTCTGAAATCCTAATATTGAAACATTTTTAGTCGAGGAAGGTATAAATTATAATAATTTATGAAATTTATTTGTTAAATATTAAAATCCAACACTTTTTTGAATGCTCAAGAAAAACAAATTTTGTCAAAATGGTATCAAGTTAAGATTCAAGATAAGGCAACTGCAGAAAAAATATAGTATCTATTTTTCTCATAGTTTAAAAAAAATTGTGAATAAAATTAAGAATTACAAACTTCAGAAATAATTATTAAAATTGCTTAGCTATAAATAATAAAAGAATAAATGTACAAAGAATAAAGATGAAACATGAACATATTAAAATTGATTTGAGTCAACTAAATAAGAAATGTAACATGTTTGAAATTCACGAATTAATATTATAATTATGATATTATTAATATTAATATTTATAACTTTTATACCCTAAAAGATTTAGTGGGAAATGAATTAATTAAAATTTTTAAATAATACAATCCCATAATCGCAGAAGTATTATTGTCATCAAATTATCAAAATCTCGATTAGATGAAAACATTTTGCATTAAATTTTTACAATTTTTAATTATATCTCATTATTTTAATTTTTTTATTCTTAAAATGACCTGATTTATGTTTTTAAAATATTCGTTTAAAGAGCAAAATTCAACTTAATTGTACCTTATACATATACATATATATATATATATATATATATATATATATATATAAATATATATATATATATATATATATATATATATATATATATATATACATATAAAGTATATTTCAGTTGAATTAAACGTAAGAAGAAGTTTAGTAATTACATTTAATAGCTCTAATTTGTCATTAATTTTTACAAGTAAGCACAACATTAATTAAATAATTATTAACATAACATTTTAAAATATGAAACAAGAATCATTCAGCAGTAACATAAATTTATCTAAGAAAGGATCGCGCGCACTAATATTAGTTTGTTTCATGACTAAAAAGTTTTTCATTTGATAACATTTCAAATGTTCAGAAAAGATGTTAGTTTTAAGTAACAATCCATGAAGCAATGATAAGAAATTTAAATAATTTCGCGTTCAAAAAATTGCCTGAAATTCAATAACTCATAAATTGTTTGCTTGAAAAACTGTACGTGACAATCAAAAAACTATTATATTCGCATTTCTGCCAAAAGTACCCGCTTCCCCAAGAACATGATTACTTTTGCTTTTTGAAAGCTTCAATGGATTATGACCAAGAAAATATTATGGAAAACAATTCTCTTTAATATTCACATACAATGACCTTAAGAAAAAGCATTTCACTGGTGAATACTATAATCAATATATTCAGTTTAAGGAAATATTTTGAATTATATATTATGATTCATCTTTATTTTAAAATAATTACTCATGTTTTAATATTAGAGTAAAATATTGGTGTGGGTAATTTTCAAGAATTTGTTTAACTATTTTTCCTTAACTTATACAAAACTTTTTGAAATTAATTTTAAAACATTTTAAGTTATTTTTTTCAATTAATTCATAATAAATTATAATATTAAATGAAAGAATCTATATAAATATTTTATGTACTTATTCCATTTCAAAATTCTAATTCCCTTTCTCGTATACACACATAAGCATAGAACAAAACTTTTGGAACTCCTATAAATCTACAGTTATAGATTTCAACCCCTCCTGTAAAATTTTTAATTCCAAATATATTTTTGAAATCATTTTTGTTTCTTTTTGTCAAACTGAATTTTTTGCAATAAATTTTCATCTAGCTATTTCTCACACTAGGTAATAATGAAGCACAATCAACCTTTATATAACAATGAAGTCAACCATATACGATATCAATACTTGAATAGTTCACCCTGCTTAATAAACTTTATTTAATGGATTCAAAACTAGTCATTATCAATTAAACACCCGACGACTTATTAGAAGAACATATGTCATTTGACTTCATAGATCACAGTTTATATTATGGTTATTAAAATCTAACTATTAATTAATATAAATTATAATAACTATAAAATCTAACTATTAATTGTGTCTATAGGTAAGATATAGTGACGATATTTTGCTTTTAAAATCTGGTCGTTTTATATTTATCTGCATCACTAGATAAAAAAAGTGATACTGTGAGAAACCCAGCACTACACAGAATAGTATGCAATTTAAATTCCTTCAAGATCAAAGCTTCTTTGATTTTAATGAGCAAGTAGAGTTTTAATCCTCTCCTGAGATCTGATGAAGAAAAAATCTGTCTTTTTGAGAGCTTAAATTATAAGCATGCAGCGTGTAATTTATATAGTTATTTTCTGTAAAAAAAATTGAAGAACGTAATCAGAACGTTTCTCTCTTCTCATTCAAACACAACATATTATCTTAAGGTATCAAAACACCCTCAGAGAAATACAAAACTACTTGGATTTTATGAATTCCAATTGCAGGTAAAGTATAACTAAATTAAACTTAATAATTAAATTTTCCATATCATGAAACTCCATTTGAAAATTTTATACTTAAAAAATCAACAACTTTAATTGTTGTTGTTTTAATAAGCAAATATTTGTTATATCGTGAAATATTTCACCTTCCATAAATTTTGCTTTTTAATACATTTTAAAAAAATTATCTCACATCAAATTTTTTATCCTTGCGTTTTGTGATATTGCAATCGTTGACTTTTATTTGAGTACGTACATTTTTATATGATTTGTTTGATATTGAGAAAAAAATATTTAATTTCATATTTTGCAATTGGCATAACAAAATTTAACGCTTTAATTAATTTTCCATATCGTGAGCTTCTATTCTGAAATTGCATATAGTACTCAATAATTTAAAATTTCTTAAAAGTCAATAACTTCAATTCTTATTTCTTTTCCATTATTGTGAGTTCTGAAGATTAATCAGGTTTTATTTAGTTTCTTAATAAGACTTACAAATCAAATCAAAACTATTTTATAAAAAACTTTCATTATATTAAAATGAAATTAAAGTTTTAATTTTGCAAGATGCAACAGAGTTTTCTATTTTACTTTTCAGAGAGTATTCAGAAATACAAAATAAACTCGAAACTTACAAAATTACATTCACATATTATATGTTAAGTTTCATAATTAAAAAGGAGGTTAGCGTAATTATGCAAATTTGGGGAAACTTTCTTCTTTCAGCATTATAAAAACGTTTTCTGAAGCCAACTCTAATTGATTAAAGAAATGGAATTTTCTTATCTTGCACACATGTTACATCATTAGAACATATATTTTTTTGCATACTTCTTTTCTCTATTTCAATTATTTTTCTCCTTTCCTCTACTTAACCTTACTTCTGCTTAATTTGAAATAATTATAAGTTGCGATTTAATATGCATTTTAATCCCAATATTTTCATAGGTTATTCTTGTTATATTTTTTTTGTGTCACATTTGTAACTAAATAATGTATTAGGTTTATTAATTATGAATCATTTTAATTTTCTTTGTATCAATTAAAAATAATAAGTATTCGATAACATGAGAGATATTTGTTAATTAATCAACACATTAATAATCATTCAAAGTATGAATTAAATGTACGGAACATATGTTATCCCTCATTATAAATAAGAAATTTGTATATTATTAAGTAAGCATTTGCACAAAATTGTTTATTACAATGAACTGAATACAAAAATAATGCCTGGATATAAAAAAAATAACTTTAAATAATTTTCAATTGATAGTTAATATATTTAATAATTAATTATAAACAAAAACTATCTCACACACAATTTTGATACAATGAAAAGTAAATAATTATATTATATCATGTTAATTTGGTATATAATATTTATCTTAGATTAAGGATAATGAAACAGTTCAATTATTTACTGTATATTTCCATAGTGAAGTTTAATACAAAAATTTAAAATTATTGGTAAATATTGACAGCCATATTTTACATCTAATAACTTGTAATAATATTTTCTTGCAGAATCTTTTTAATAAATTTTAAAATGAGACATGAAATGAAAATTATATATTTCATAGTTAGTATTCAAACACCAAACGAAAGTTTTCTATTTTGCTCAATTAAGTACTTTATCACATTATTTGTGGGGTAGGGATATATTTAATTAAAATTAATCTTACTAAAACAAGAATAAATTACTTTTTAATTAAAATGGTGATCATAACAAATTTTACAATTACTCCAATAATATTTATTAATACTATATTAATTTTTCAAATATTATGCATGCAACTCTACAGTAATAGAATAAAAATAAAAAGAGAATATTATTAGAGACTTTTTAAAAATAATGAGCTCTCAATCAATCAATATGTAGTGCTTGAGTTTAAATTCTATTGCAATTTCTTAATTATATATCTAATAAGCTTAAAGTAAAAAAATTCAGCAATTCATTAATTATAAACTATATTCAATTCTATCCGTCATTTAATTTATACTATACACGTAATAAATATATTTTCTTTAAATAACATATATATACATAAACTTACCTGAGTGTAAAAAATAAAGTGATAGGAGACATTCTCCAATTTTATAATTCAATGAATAATTAAATGAGGACGTGTTATATTGGTATTTCACCTTCCATAAATTCTGCTTTATCTTGTCCAGAAGGTTGCTAGTTCGATGTATAGCAAACTGAAAAACGTCGTACCAAAGGGGCTTATTCACGTTAAAAGTTCTGTAGTGTTTATTAATCCTCTGTCAATGGGATGTGAATAAAAAGTTAGTTTATCAGCTCTGTTGCTGATCAAGTCATTGCCTGCACTTCATAACTGCAACCTACTTATATTACCTAAATCTATCATCACTCATATTTAGCATAAAAGATACAACTATTTAATGTCATTTTAATAAAGCTTTCACATTTAAATGGAAAATTTAAAATTAAGCAATAATGCAAAATGATTTTAAATATAAGTATTTAGTTACACGGTAAAATATTATAATTTTATAGGAACTCTTCTTTAAATATTAATTTTTTTCATCCTTGAATACAAAATACGTTCATTATTTATGTATCATATTGCAACAAACAAATCATCAAAAAATTTGTTGTTCTTTTTATATAATCCCCTTTAATGCAGTTGTCCGTTATATTTCCTGAAAACTTAAGTTTCATTTTTTCATGTAAAATACACAGATTTTTTTAAGTTTTAAAACAACGCTTCTATATATTTCTGTAGCAAGCAAGCTTGTTATAAACTCATCATCTTTCATAAAGTTTGGATCCAGATCTTCTCATTTTCTCCTCGGGTTTCTTCCATGAATCCTCATTTTCTAATTATACGTTCAGTTACGAGTTTAATTCACTTGTCTCCTCTCATTTTCTCTCAACCTATTTTTATTATAATTTCACCCGCATGAAACTTGACATCATTGTCACAGTTAACTGGAAACAAAATATTTTCGTTCCACAAAAAAGTTTGTGATATATATGTATATATATATATATATATATATATATATATATATATATATATATATATATATATATATATATATATATATATATATATATATATATATATATATATATATATATATATATATATATATATATATATATATATATATATATAAATTATCCTTAGAGAATTTCTGAGAAAATATAGTTGAGTACCCCTACGAGAATGAATAACATTTAAAACAATTATAATAAAAAAACATAAATACATTTTTTTCACATTTTATACAAGTTTCAAAGTACGTCCATTAAATTCACTACAGTTCAAAGATATTACACAATAATTATTAAACGAATGAAATTACTTGTAAACTGAGAAAAGAGGAGATTAAAATAATGGATTTAAAATTATTTGTTTGGCTTACTTCAGGTTTACTTTAGTGATGAATATGTTAATAGAAACTACAACATAACATGACGGAAATTTCAGATTAAAAAGGAATATTAAATGCAATTTTGAATCCAGAAATATTAAAAAAATGTAATCTATGTTGATAAATATAAAGATTACATTTATGAATACTTTTTCTATGTGAATCCCATTTTTTTTTCCAAAAACTATATATAATATGTTTTACAATTTCATATATAATCAATGTCAGTTATTCGAGATGATTTTAGATAATAAAAAATCACAAAAATAGTTTTGTTCTATATATTATCAAATATTTATACATTTATTTGTTTATTTGCAATACCTTCAGAATTTCCATTGATATACGGAGACAAATATAACTAATTCTTTTTTCAATGTATTTTATGAAAAAGTACAAAAATAGTTATGCAGTTGATAATTTCTTAGTTTAAATTGCGAAATTTAAAATTTGCTAAAAATGCTGAAAAATTAAATGCAAGTAATATCTGTACAGACTTTTCAAATATATTATAAACAGAATAAATAATGAAAGATCATAGTTGAGTGAAAAATGCATGGAGAAAGTATCACTATTTGATAATTGCAAATGGTACTTTAAGCTTCTTATTCTTTTAATGATGGATTTATAGAAATAATAGCGGTAAATGTTTTGTAAATAGTTTAAGTATTTCATCCTGATTCAATAGAATAATCCTCTGAGATTTTTTGAAATGTAGTTAATTGATTAATAACTTCTACGCCTTACAAAAACATAGAAATTATAAGGATGTTTATCCAAAATATTTATATTTTAATTTGGGTTATAGATTTAGCAATGGGTTTTATAGAAAATAAAGCATTAATTTACATACATTTTTACTCTTACGGCCTTCTTATAAAAATTGTAAAACCACAGTAAATAATAACAAAAAAGTAATATCTTAAAAACGTTCACTTCCAATTCATTGGAACTGCATTAGACATTATTCGAAAATAAAGATTATATTCAAGATCTAAAAAAAAAACTATATTAAAGCGGATTCAATTTAGAGGTGATCTTGTGCTATTCTTTCTTTTTTTTATGAATTGTACTGTGAAATCAAGGAGAATAATTTTGGCGCCTAATAATGGCGATAAAATTGGCGATAAACTTAGCTCAACCCTTTTGATAACGTGGGTAACAAAAATCAATTAACACTTTTATTTTTATATCCTTCGAATAAATAACTGTCTCTGTAAAAACTTAAATATATCTTAAAAGAAATGAAAATACTTTTTCTAATTTAATGATGCAAAATGAATTCATTCTCTGATAATTGTGTTGACAAACTGTGCAGGATATTAATAATAATAGTAAGGATAAATTATATTTGTAAAATTTATTTTATTTTTTTACGAGCAACACTTAATATATCAGAGCAGTAATTATAATTCAAAAGCCATAAATAGCACTTAAATTGATAAAAAATCATTTTATTTAGACTATTTATTTTTTTCTCAGAAATTTTTTAAATATTAGTTTGAAAAGTCAACATTAAAATAATATGTCAACCAAGTTTGATTTAATTTAATTTTTGCCAATTTTTCATTTTTTGCATAGGAGGACTAATGAGATCAGAACTAAAATTTAAGAACAATTGTAAAACATCACAAATATCTGCTTGGGTATCGAAACAACGAGCTACTAAACGAAAAAAAGGCTAGTATTATAATCATTTGATTGCCCATTCGATATTAAGTTTACGAAAAATAAATAGATTTTGATATAACATAGCATTGACAAGGCATGATATAACACCAAAAATTATTCTTGTAATGAAAATTGAATTTTGATTTCAGTAGTCAACATTTATCAGAGCAAAATATTTATAATTTGCAATAATAAATAAATAAATTTAATAATAATAAATAAATTTAAAGTAAAATCTTCAGGATTACATTGCTTAATCAAGATGACATTTCTGAGCTAGGCAATTTGCACAAGTTTTTAGGATAAATCGGCCATAAAACATAAAGGATGAGGTTTTTAAAATATCATTAGTGATTATCAGCTGCTGATGCTTTGTCTATGCACTTTTCACCCTCACACGTTGCTTTTTTATTTAAACTTTCTATCCATACTATATTTGACAAATTTTTTCAGAAAACTGCATGAGCGTGATTTCAGAATCCTTAAAAACAAAATTTTAAAGAATTTACTACCTAATACGTAATTGTTTTTTTTTTCTTTGTACTTTTTTGAAAAATATGTGAAAAGTTATACATGCATATATGTATATATATATATATATATACATATATATTTATATATATATATATATATTTATATATATATATTATATATATATATATATATATATATATATATATATATATATATATGTATATATATATATATATATATATTTGAAAAATAGTACTTTTAAATATTTCCCTTGCATAACATTCTTTCAATACCACACCCAGATTATTTTTCATTATCATTTCTCTTATCAAATACTTAATTTTAAAAAAATAAAAGTTTAAATAATAAAATTGAAAGTTTAAATAAGACTGAATATTTATGTACAGAAAAAATAGGTATTTAAAGATTAATACAAACTAACCTAACAGGGCTTCGAAACTAGCTAATAAAGAATAAAAATTCTTTCTAAAAAATTATGAAATTTTCTTTTATACTTTTCCACCAATTTATTTCTTTACATGAAAAAATAAAAAATGTATTAAAAGATGAAAAAAATTTCAAAATAGGTGTTATTTTTCAATAATTGCATACAGGTAATATGATGCAATTTTAAAAAATCTCTGAAAAACGTCATAAAAAACTATTCCTTGTTAAAAAGATCCTTTTTATATAAAAGAAATATAATTTTTAAAATATGAACTAAAATAAAAAGAATCTAAAATTAAATTTCTACTTAATGAAAGATTAATTTATTTTTAAAATATTTTTAAACAAAACAATTATTTTCAAATTCCTATTACTTCAATGAACTAACTTAAAAATTTCTAATAAATATAAAAATTGGAAAAGTTGTTGACATGTTTTTATGAAACATATTTACTTCCTTTGAGCCAATTTATTGAATATATTTTTTAAAAAATGATAATTTGCACTTTCTGTAATTGAATAGCTAGTAAAAAAATGCTTTCTTACTCTTTATTCTTATTATAGTTCTTTAAATTTAGAGTTAAAGAATTTTAATACAAAATGTTTTAAAAATTATAGTTAAAATGTATAAATTTATTATTCCATTGACGTTTTTAATTAATAAATACTCTAAAATTAAATTAGAGAGATTTTTCAAAATATAATTAGTACTTTTAATAATTTTTTACCAAATGACAATGGGAAAGTTAAACTAGAAAGTATTTTTCAATTACAATTACAATATCTCTTTAATATCTTGCACATTATTTCTTATTTTAATGCTAATAAATAGTACCTTTGACTGGCATTGATAGATTTAAAAGAAAATCATCATATTTATTTGATGAGTGTATATTAAATTGAAGCAGTAAAAAATAAGAAAAATATCTCTAAAAGGAAAATGAATTGATATTATTTTATTTTTAAACATGATTGTAAATCCAACATCTCAAAGCAGTACAACGTGTCAAACAGCTGAAGGTATAAGTTATTAAATAAGCTCACTTCATTTAATTGTTAGTAGGTAACTTTATACATGTAAACTTAACACATAATAGAGTATATTCCCATATTGAAAACTCCAAAGAATCTCAAACAAAATATAATAAAAAATCTCAAATTCAATATTTTCATAAGATAATATGTAAAGCCCTTAATTAGAATGATGATTCTTTATACTTTGGAAAGCAATATCATAAAATACAGCTTAATTATATGCAATCGAAACAATATGGTCTCACCATCCTCTTCATCAGCTCTTAGTTTTTAACAATTTGAGTCGTCAAATAATTATTTTTATTAAAAGTTAATTCCGCTTGAATATATTCTTCAGTATGGAAACTGGAAATTTAGTAACAAACAAATATTTTCTTTTTGAATAATTAATATTAATATTTCGTAATAAATAATTTAACTTTTGAGTTTACCCTAGTAATTTTATTAATTAAAGTTACTCAAATAAGTGTAATATGAAAATTTTTAAATTCAATTAATAATTTTAGTTATTGCTCACAATTTATGTAATTGTAATAAAGAAAAGAAGGCAATATGTGAATGTCCAGTTCATGCTATAAATACATCAATTTTTCCCCTTCAAGACTATTATTACTTTTTCATGCATATTATTTACATGCTTCGTACTTTGTTCTTTTAATGCAACAATATTTACCCCCTTGCCTTCTTTTCTCTTATCACTTTTCTGTTATTATTATGTTCTTTTGTCTCCTTCAATATTTTCGCTAATCACTTTCATACACATCTGTTCGAAATGGGGATTGACAACCACCATATATTTAACCGGAATTGCAATTCCCTCGTTTCTCTATGGAATTCTTTTTATCTGCGAATAAATAGTAACTAGGAAAGATGTGATACAACTCAATAACAGCTATTACAATATATTAATTTAAAAAGATTCCCCGATATTGGTATTTTCCAAGATAATTGCCTACATAGTTATGAATTTTTGTAGAATCATTTTACCAATCTGTTATACAATTTAAAAACATTAGACTGCCAACACTCTTAAATCTCACATTACCATTATAAATAATTTTAAAGTTTCCTAATTATCCTAATAATGATATTTAAAAACCATGTTGAAACAAATACTTCTATATAGAACTGATTCTTAACGAATCTGTAATGTTCATTTGTAATACATCTTAAATTTAATTCAATAAGATAAATTAATAGCATTAAGCTCATTGTCGACTTGCTATGATGTAATATCTTCTTAGAGGAAAATTTTAGATTCAATATCAGCCACTGCTACACATTGCGCAAAATATATTTCATTTGTAATTTTACATGATCGTTAGCTGAGAAAGGCTCTTGAGAATTTCATGGTTTTTTCTTTGCTGAAATAGCTATGTTGATATTATACATGAAAAGTTCTTCCAGAACACAAATGCAACAGATGTTTAAGTGATTTACGATGCTCTTCCGTAGCTAAAATGTCTGCCACGCTATGTCAAATGTATAGGGCTGTATAGCATGTTTTGCATGAAACACTAAATACTTTATTGTTTGCTTTTGAGTTTTCAATGCATTCAAAAGTCCCATTCAATTACTTCAGTGAATATGTCTTTCTGAACAACTTTTTAATTATATTTTATGAATAAAAAATTCAAAGGTTATGCAAAATTAGCATATTAATTAGAATAATAATATCTCAACAAAACCAAGAAAATTTTGCATAAAATATCCATTTTATATTGCATTTGTTTCAACTTCTTTGAGTAAATAATCTGATTATTTTCATTAACCCTATGCGATTTCAAAATTACATGAAATTATGTATTTTTATTATGAAGATAATCACTTAAACACAGAAGGTGTAACCGATATTAATAGAGACTACAGGAAGTATATTTAAAATCTTCTAAATATATTCAGAAATATTTTTTTAATTTTTCCTTCTAAAAGTTAACCTAACTGCTTGTTCTATTATTAAAATTCTTTTAAGCATTGATTTCTCTTCCCTATAAGAAAAAAAAAGATTTTATATTTTAATAAAAATTGAATTGATTATTTAAATTTTACACTGTTTTAAGAGAGAGCGTAATTTTTTTTTTACTTTATGTAATGAAAATTTAAACATCCTGTACTGAATTAATTATTAATACGTGAATGTTTCTTTTAGCATTAATTATAATTTTAATTAAAACATTATCATATTCAAAATTAAGAATAGGGGTTATTCATTATTTTAAAAATTATGATAAAAAGTAAATTGTTTTAAAGAAATTTTCAAGTAATTTACAACTATTTAGAACATACTTTTAACATTTGCAGTAAATAGTAAATTATCTTTATAATAAGAGCTTATATATGTGTTCTAATTTTAAATATGAATAGCGTATGAAATATACGAAATATAATTCGAACATCATAATTATAGCTCATCTTAACTTGCTGTGAATTTTGTGGATTTTAAGTGCATGAGCAGAATACCTATCTGATTACAAAATTACCGATAAATAGCTTAGATTTGATTAAAAAATAATCTTTAAATTTTGTATGTCATGGATTCATTATATATATATATATATATATATATATATATATATATATATATATATATATATATATATATATATATATATATATATAATATATATATAATATATATATATATATAATATATATATATATATATATATATATATATATATATATATATATATATATATAATATATATATATATATATATATATATATATATATATATATATATATATATATATATATATATATATATATATATTCTTAGTCATCTCTAACTTAAAGTGTTGCTTGTGAAGAGTTGAAAAACAAATAGATTCATCTAGTGAATGTATATTTAGATGCATTCATTGCTTATCTTATTAATTAATCATTTTAATCACATTGTCGGCATTACTATATTATTATAATATATAACTCTAATAAATTATAAACGAATATTGAGAGTTGCTGAATCTCATTCAAAGCTTTAGCTGTTTTCTTCATATCCATGTGTTACTAGAGCAGAATTCGATCTTTAATTTCATAAAACATAATGGTTTTTAATCAGTGACCACAATCGTAGAAATATCTAAATAATTCACATTGTAACGATTTTGCATACTATTTTAATGAACTCAAGTTGAGATGTGTTGCAAAATCTTTGTTTGATTTAACCACTTTAAATTTTTATCTGACACTACCGATCTCATTAATTAACCATTTTGTTTGTATTGTTGTCATTACAGTATATTAATGCGATGAACATATCAATAGTACTAATACACGAATATTGAGATCTATTAAGTCATTTTCTTAATTGTGGTTACTTAGAAGCATGCTTGCATACTATTTTGCAAACACTGGTTCTTAACTAAAGTCATCAGATGTTCAATAGTGATTTCTTATGTAGAAGGATAGCAACAGAATAATTTAAATATGTTATGTTGATCTTGCGGATCTAATTACACTATGAATTAAAGCTCCGATTTGCAGAAAAATCTATAATTGATTTCTATAAATTAAAACTTTATAAAAAAAACTTCAATATTACTCTAATTGTGTTTTTAATCGATAGTTTCACTTCTTACATGACGAAATAGAGAACGCCTCAGCTTATACTAATATACAACCAAAGGGAGCCTGTGTGTTGGGGTTTTTACCCTGACAATAAGTGCAAAATTTCTTAAAAAACTTGTCAAACTGCTATTGTATAAGGAGAATATCTTCCTGAAAACCGATAATTTTCTCCCCATTCAAACATCTTAAGTTACTGAAATGTCAATCTCTCTCTCTCTCTCCCCCTCTCTCTCTCTCTCTCTCTCTCTCTCTCTCTCTCTCTCCCTCTCTCTCTCTCTCTCTCTCTCTCTCTCTCTCTCTCTCTCTCTCTCTCTCTCTCTCTCTCTCTCTCTCTCTCTCTCTCTCTCTCTCAACAAAGAGATATAGACCAGACTCACTTAACTTGTACTAAAAGCAAATAACTACGATCTATTCCGAATTCCTATTGAACCTTAATAATTATGTTTCAACAGCAGCTTGAAGGCGGTTGCTCTATACTCACATGTGTTGTAGAATCTGAAACTGAATACAATAGTTTTCTATTGCTAACTGTTTTCTATTGCTGAATACAATAGTTTTCTATTACTAACGTTTTTTTCTCATACTTTCTGAACGATAATTCTTCAAGGTAAGCATTTACAAACGTAAATAAAACTTTAAGAGATAATACGGAGAATCTATTTAGAAATCATAACGCTAGTATGAGAAATGTTTCGCTTTTTCGATGAAATGTATTTTTTCGAAAACAATTTTAGAAAAAATTTGATTACTATTACACGTAATATGTATTCATTTACAATGTATCCAAAATGTAATATCACGAGAATTTTTTTTTTTCAAAATTATGATTCCAAATATTTTCAAAATATATATAATGCTCCAACATCAAGAGCAGCATAAAATTATCGTAAACAAAACTTCTTGCTTTGCATAAAGTCTTAATATCATTTTAACAATCTAAGAACTTCAGGTCTCTATAAATATAAAAGAATTATTTAAGTGTATAAATAATTTCTGTGTTAACTAAACTTTTAAAGTGTCTTGCTTATTAAATATGTGTATTCAAGTTTTCAAAGTTAAATGGTTTTTTCCCCCCAAATTTTATGCCAGTGGAAAAAAATTTTAATGTGTGAAAACAATTCCGTGCATAGGTATGAAAAATGTAAATAATTCTTACAATTTTTTTCCTTTTCAAATAGGGAATGTTTCATTTCACTTATATACTACAAAATGTTCCATTTCACTTATAAACGGTCTTAAAATTGAAACACTGTGTTTGTGTTCTTAAAAATAGTTTACAATTACTTAACAAAATTTGCATTCACCGTTAAAAGTCAGGAAAATTGTATGCCTGTGTATTTACTTTTAACACAAAATCCTATGTTATATAAGTTATATACAATAGAAATACTTTGACCAAAAAATGAGTTTTCTTTTAATTCGAACTTTTTGTAGTAACAAACATTTCTTTATTGAACATAATATGAATTTTATATGAAAGCTTGTTAATTCTTTAAATATATTCCTCTCTAAAGAGACTCTTTCTTTATAATGAATGTTGCTCTCACCGATCAATTACATTAATAATCTGCTTTCTAAATGTTTACCGGAGAAATAGATATTTCACATTGATTAATTTCATTTCGACTACAATTTCTTTATTCTCGCTGTCATGAAACTCTATTAAATTTGTCCTCCATGGTTAATCAGAATAATGCAACATTCTGCTTCATAAATTTAAGTAGAAATGAACATTGCATGCGGAATTTACTGTTATACATTACTAATTAAATTAACTAGTCAAAGTATTTTAAAAAATTATAAAGAAATCGAATTTGCTTAATAGTTTTGTTATATTACAGTTAAATAAGAGAGTTTCATGTTAAGCATAGACATTTATTTAAATAAATAAATTTATTTAAATCTAATTTTTTATCAGAATGATATTGTTTATTTGCATATTACTTTATAGATGTCCCAAATAATAGAAATATTAAGGGATTTGAAAAAGTGAGCAATGTATATTGCTCTTTATAGGAAAAAAGAAAGAACAGTATAAACAGAAATGTAAATATTTGATATTCCATTCAAAGAATTTAACTTTCTAAAATCTAAAAAAAATGTCTTACAATGGAAAAACGATTTTTTAAAAATGGTTGAATATAAATAAAAAAACGTTTTGAATATTGTTTTATATACGTAATAAATTCATTGCCTTTTTCTTATCGTTAATAATTCAGTGTATTAAAATAAAAATATATTATTCTATTTCACAGACTCTCAAAAATTGTTTTTAATGTTTTAACAATAATTACATTTAACTATATTTTATAATAATAACATTTAAATATAAATGAAAATTATTTTTAATAAAGCGTTTCTATAAGGACTCTTAAACTTTATATTCTGATTCTAGCTTTTAAGTTTATTAAATCGCTGTAATAAAATAAGAGCAATCAATAAAAATCAAGAAATTTTTCATTATTTTGGAGTTGTTATTGGAAAAAACAACGAACGTGCTTTTATTAATCGAGCATATTTAATAATTTTTTATTAAATAAGCATATTGAGCATATTTAATAATTTTTTATTAAATATGCTCAAGACTAAAATCAAATATGCTTTTTTCTGAAAACGTAATGATAATTATATTATTAATTTTTTTATGTAATTTTGTGCCATTAGAGTTTTTTTTTATATGGATCAATACAAATCCTCATATTCTTCATGTTGCAACATTTAAAAATTAAATTGTTACTCTTATGTTCTTTATATAAGACCAAAATCTTTAACTTTTTATATTCGGAGCACAAATAAACTTTAATTTGAATATTTAAATCACTAGACTTATATTCTCAAGAGTATTAAATCAAATAAACCATAAAGATACTAACAATAATATTTGTGTTCATTACTCTCCGATTTTACGGTTTCATCTACAATTGATCGCCATATCATCTAAACTAAATCCAAAACTATTATCTGATCTTATTCTAGTTCTTTGATTTTTTTAACATTAGGTTCTAAGCGAACACGTCAGTTTATTATTTTCATCTGCATTAACCCTACTTCTTTTTCAAATAATGATAATTTTAAATTGTTATAGAGGAAAGATTAGGACGTAGCATTTTTTTTTCAAGAAAACAGTATTTTACATTCAGTTTGATCTTCGATAATCAATATGAAATTTAGCTGAATATAAAAGAATATTATTTGAAATATACTGAAAGAGATTGCCGAAAAAAAGCAACTTCATTGGTAATCTTTCTCTGAATCGAAATGGATTTTTTAAGAGCCATGATTTAATGCGTTGTTGACAAGAGATATTTCCTAGAATTAAGTGGTATCATAAGCAGCTCAAAATGTTCAAGATAGCATTGTGTAATGGAACAATGTATTTTAAGTATGTGCTATGCAAATCAAAGCCCAGTAGACAGTAAAAATAAAATTGTCCGGATTAGAGAAAATTTTCGTTTAGAGAAATAATAACATGAGATTTTTCTCCCAACTGAATCGATTTTCAGTTGTTTATGTTGAGAAACTATGGAATGTGTTTATATCACCATTTTGTCAATCATAAGCAATAAATTATCAAACTGTTTGAAATGAATGTGAAACATGTCAAAAAAGTGATAATATTTTGTTATTCTTACGGAGAATACAATGCATAAGAAAATAGTAAAATTATCCTCTCATGTAGGTAAATCTTCGAAATAGATATCAAATGTTCATGACAAAAACATATTATATAGATCAGTGAAATGGAGAAGTTTCTCGGCAGCATTTTAAATGTATGAGCCAAGAATCCAAGTAATTAAAAAGCACAGAAATGACAATATGCATTTCATCTGTCTTTATTATCAATCGCTCTAAAATGTCTATTCATATGCTATTGAACATTTAGAGTGATATAAAATAAAAATAAAAATTTACATTTTTGAAAAAAAAATGTTTATATATACTTTTTTTTGTCTATTTATGTTTACCAATATATTTTTTATTCCCTAATGTTATCTATTTTGATATAGGAAATTCAATGATGTATGAAAAAGTATTTTGCAACGTATATGTAATTTCAATAGCCTATGTTTTACTTGTCTTGATGAAATTAGGCTACTCTACTGATTTTATCCGTTAGCATAAAAGTTGAACATTTTCTATCACTTTCTCTGTGTTATTAATCTTATTCGTAAATTATATTAACCAGTTCATTTGATGGTATTTTTAAATGATTTTTTAAATAATTATCTCTAGATTTTAACTATGTTAAAGCTTTTTTTTTTCCTAATTGTGAAAAAAATTTAAAAGCTGATTTAAGAGTCGTATTACTATTTTACAGTATAATTTGATATACAATTTCTTATCAAAGTTACATTTATATTTTATAAGAAAAGGCATCAAGAACAATTTGATTGTTACTCGATTGTTAACCATTTTCCGCTCTTAGTTTTCACTATTTATGTGTTTACTCAATTCTCCTGCCAACGATCAATTGATGGTGCTTCCCGCATGAAATATAGGTTATGGACACAATGTCTTCCAAAAGAAATAATACACCTGAAATTATTCTATTTGGTGCACCTTCTAAATTACGAGAATAGATTTTCGATATAACACTAGCACACCCAGTTGTTTCCTCCTCAACATATGTTGCTATGAATTTAATCCCATGTAGTAGCAAAGGCTGAGAATTAATTAGTTGTTGGGTTTCTCCTACACAAGTAACATTTGAATGTTCTTTCATGCTAAACAATTACTTTGCTGTCCCTTGAAAAAGAAAAAAATGCTTGTACGTTTAAGATTTTGCTATAGATCAAATTGAAGCTCATTGGAACACTGTCCAAATATTGCTACTCGTGTCTGTTGGAAGATGGTATGATTGTCTGAAGAATATGAAATCAATAAATATTGGTTAAAAATACGCACAATCACATCACCTGTCCAGTATCACAAGCAATCGAGAACACAGACACATTAATCGTTTATGTATCGGACTAATTCATAAAGTGTTCCAAGTTATGAAATGGGGTCTCTTGCAAAATGCATTAGCAGTGGAAGATGCGTGAAGAAAAGAGTTTTACCATGATATCATGTCATAGGCTATGTTGATGATACATCACAAAAAGATATGATTTTAATGGTGTAGTCTACAATGAATTTTAACGTAGAAATAGATTAAAATTGTGATTTCAAATAAATTCTGGATTTGTTTAAAAGTCTTAATGTCATATCTATATTTAGCATCGTCTGAAGTATATTACCAAAGCTAACTTGAATTTATTATATTGAACCATTATGTGAATCCATGGTAGGTTTTACTTTTGTTAATCATGTTGGTCAAATCTTGTTTACACAACAATACTTTAAACAGTAGCCGTTATACTTCTGTTTGTATTCTGGAGTTTTAATCTTCCTATGTTATAACCCAACTAGATCCTTCGCTTCAGAAAAGTAAAGCACTAACACATGTTGCCTATATTATTTGGACTTTTAAGTGGAAAATTTTCATCCGCTGCCTAACCAACACTCGCCGGATTTCTCCAAATCTCTGATCAGCAAAAAACATCAAATCATTAGTTGCCAAAACATTATCTCTTCGTCAAATCCCCAATCATTACGACTGATGAAAAAGCTATCATGTTTAAGATGTGTGCGTGTGTGTAAGCTTATATATATTGTCATAACTGTACTTGATAACAGCCGTTATATTCTCTTTGATTTAATGTTCAGGTGTGGAAGTGGTGTTATTGCTGCAAAAATGTATCTATTCTAATTTGGATTTCTTCTACTTCATACATCTTTTTTTAAGGAAAATTTAGTTATTTGTCGATCTTTGTATAATATATTTTTCTTACAAGTTTCTTGTGTTATTTATATTTTTTCGTGGTGTAAAAATTTTAAAGGAAGGAAATTTTTATTACCTTAGAAAATATTATATTACACAGATTGGAAAATATATTATTAATTGTGTATTTTGTTTATTTATATTATAGATTAGAATATAAAAATTTCATACCTTCAGTTGGTCGATAAACTGATAAACAAGCATGCTTGGAAACTAAACACCTGAAGCTTCGCGTGAGGCAATTTGCAGAAACATATGCGTCGCACCCAAAGACCTTTAGTTAAGAAAATAGATAGTAGCACTATATCCGATTTGGCCGATATGAGCTATCGTGCCACAAGTTTAGTTTTTAATTAGATTATAAAAGAATTAAGAATTAATATTTATTAATACTAAAAATAAATATGTAAATATTTTATATTCTTTTACATAAAAAATATTGATGGATGGATTATTTTTTGAGTTACTGAAAGAAAAATAATAGAAATAGGAATTAATTATATATATATATATATATATATATATATATATATATATATATATATATATATATATATACATATATATATATATATACATACATACATACATACATGCATACATATAAATGTAAATAATCACTTAAGAATGTTACTTTCAATACTTAAATCTATAATATATTTCTTAAATTTAATATTTTGTTGCAAAATTTTGTCTAATACATTTCAAATAAGATTATAAATTAAAATTTATCCTCCAACAAAATGTTTGTCTTAAAATTTCCCATCTCATAAAGGAAAGATACCAGACATGACTGTTCTTTTTAATATTTAAAAAGAGTAAGAATTTCTGTTAATGGTCAGTTTATTGACTTTTCTGATATTAAATCACATTAATTCTCCTCATTTATTAAAAGAAAAATTTAACGTAAGCATTTTCTAAAAAAATGAAGATGAGAATATAAAAAGCACACACATCAGGATATAAATTTAAAAAAGTTATCGGAAAAAATTAAAAATTGATTTCTTATCAAGCCCTTTACACAGTAGAAGTTCAATCCCATTCTCAGTAAAAAAATTAATAAAAAGATGTTAATAAAAATTTTTAAAAAATGCTTACCACCATTAATTCTATTATCGCATGAATATCTTAAACGGAACTTAATGTAACACTTAGAACTTCTTAAATCATGTATTATTGGTTTAGTTAAATATCGACATTTTTAAAAAAATAAAACGTTGAAATAAAGTTTTATTTTGTTTCCATTTTTTTTCGTAATAAATTGCTTTATTTTATAGTTAATTTTTCTTATTTTTCCTTTGAAAAGTCTGTTATAATTTAGTTAAAAATGAGAAATTATCTGTTGGTATATCTATCTAATACCCCGAACATAAATCTTCTAATACTACATTTATATGACTTCCACATTCATTTCATATCTTTAAATTAGCTACATGATATTGATATTCCTAAAACAATACAATAAATTAATTTTTCACTTTTTTAATAAAATGTCAACGAGAGGGTTAATGTTAGTGAGAAGTTTTGTTAATAGATGCTCCCGTAACAAAACTCCTATACATGTGGTTCTAGCATGATGAGGCTCCCTCACATTTCCACTGGAATTTACGTCAGTTCCTTGATTTGACATACCACATCACTGTATTGGCAGAAACGGCCCTGTACTTTGGCCAACCCGATCCTTGGACCTAAGTTCACTAGATTTTTAACTTTAGATATATCTTAAGTGTATGGTATATCATACAAATTTGCCATCTGACATGGACTTCAGGCACTTGTTGTTGACACGGCTATATTTGTCCTGGAGACTCTTTGGCAATTCTATCGAGTTCACTATTGTATGTGGTGCTAATGTGAAGCCTGCATCGCATCTGATGGGTACAGAATAGATCATTTGCTATGAGTTTAACTTTTATTTGGTACTTTTTTGCTATAAAATAAAATTTCTTACACTGTTTACAATCTTGTCTTTATTTTAATTTCCGATTATAAATATATATATATATATATATATATACACACTACTGGTCATTAAAATTGAAGATGACATGCTACAGACGTGAAATTTATACGAAAGGAAGAAGGTGCTGTGATATACAAATGATTAGCTTTTCAGCGCATTCAGACAAAGCAGGCGTCAGTAGCGACACCTATATTGTGTTTAAATGAGAAAATTGTTCAGCCGGTTCCTCATACACAAATTGCATTTGAACGTTGTTGCCTGGTGAAAAGTTGTTGTCGATGTGTGTAAGAAGGAGAAATGCGTACCAACACGTTTCTGACTTTGATAAAGGTCGAATTGAAGCATACCCGGATTGCGGTTTATCTTATCGCAGTATTGCTGCTCGTGTCGGTCGAGATCCAATGACTGTTAGCAGAATATGGAATCGATGGGTTCACGGAACGCCATGCGGGATTTCAATGGTCACCTATCAATAGCAGCCGAGAAGACAGCAGGAAGACGAATGGCGAGACGTCATCTTTTCAGATGAATCCAGGTTCTGTGTACAGCATCATGATGGTCGCATCCGTGTTTGGTGGCATCGTGGTGAACGCACACTGGCAGCGTGCATTCGTCATGGTCATACTGGCCCATCACCTGGGGTGATGGTATCGGTTGCCATGTATGGTATCGGGGTGATGGTGATGGTTGTTCGCATTGATGGTGTTTTGAACAGTGCACTTTGCATTTCTGGTGTGTTACGACCCGTGGCTCTACCCTTTATTCGAGCCTTGCGAAACCCTATGTTTCAGCAGGATAATGCCCGACCGCATGTTGCCGGTATTGTACGGACCTTCCTTGATACGGAACATGTTCGGCTGTTGCCCTGGCCAGCACGTTTTCCTGATCTTTCACCAATAGGAAACGTCTGGTCAATGGTTGCCGAGCGACTGGCTCATCACCAAACCCCAGTAACTACGGTTGATGAACTGTGGCATCGTGTTGAAGCTGCATGGGCATCTGTACTTGTACATGCAATCCAATATCTGTTTGACTCAATGCCCAAATTGTATAATTGCTGTTATTACTGCCAGAGTTGGTTGTTCTGGGTACTGATTTCTCAGGATCTATATATCCAGCCAACTTTTTTGAAACTTTAATCACTTGTTATTACTAGTATAATATATTTGTCCAATAAATATCATTTTGTTATCTGCATTTCTACCTGATGTAACAATTTTAATGGCCAGTAGTATATATATATCTATATCTATATATATATATATATATATATATATATATATATATATATATATATATATATATATATATATATATATATAATTGTAAATGGATTCAAAAAAGGATCAGAAATATTGCGTATTTGATTTGTGCATACATTAGATATCTTTTCGTATGCGATATATCTAACTAAGCAAACATTTTAAGAGTTAAAAGATCAAATTTGATTGAAATGTGTGCTGAAACATAAAATTTTACAATTTACAAACACATAAAAATGTCTTTATTACCAAACATTTTTAGCGGTAATCTAATTTTGAGCTTAAAAAATTAATACAGGGAGAAACATACAGATTTTTATTTAGATATTTTTTGTATAAGGCCATCTTAAAAAATAAAAAAGCCCATATAATTAAATAAAAACTCTCCTTTTACTGAAGTGTGAAATTGTAATGAAGATATGAAAATAGTTCTACAATTTAACATACAAAAATGTATAGATTCTAAAATATTTTAATTAATAATTGCTTAAAATAATGTTTTGCATCACACAAAAAAATTTCATATATATTAATAAGTGGAGAGAATAAAATTTCTTATAGAGTAAAATAATAAATATTTTCTTTGAAAAAAAAGTTATTTGGAAATATGAAAAGAAGGGTGTGATCAGTTGCCGTTAATATTTTTCTCTTCACCCAGTGGTAGATGTTAACCTTACAAAGTTTAAGATAACCACATGCTTCTTTCTTGAAGTGAGAAGAGTTCTGGAGCAGAATAGTGCTTCATTTAAATTTATTACAGGGAGGCATAAAAAACTCTCAAATCAGCGTTAACTATACACATATTTAATTACAAAAACTATAATCAAAATGTTTAAAAGAAACTTAGTTTCTTCTTAATTACCCTGAGATTGATTTTTGGATATGAATTTCACTCCATTCCCTCTGCCGTTTTCAATTAAATACCAAACGAGATTTTGGCTTACAAACAGAATAAGAAAACTAATTATATAGATGTCAATCAATGTAGCTTTAATTGTTTAGTTTAGCAACTTCATCATGAGTTGCCATGGGGCAAAATAGATTACTTTCGTGTTTCTTCTAATTTTTATCGAATATGGAAACAACAAAAAATTTCCTCTACTGGATATTATAGCACTTTTTTAAATTAATAACAGCATTACAATATCCCGTTGGCAAAACTCAATTTATTCTAGACATAAATTCCGGGTTCAATTCTAATCACTCTTGAATATTAAACATAGCTGCAGCTTTTTTCTTTTAACTGGCTTCTGTTGGTCTTAGTGCCCATGATTACGCGTTGTAGAAATTATAACAGCAGAAATCTGTTATAAACCTTTGAATGATTATTACATGCATAATTGTCTTCCAAGAGAACATTTTATAAGTAATGGACTATATTCAATGTCGCAAAAAAAAAAAGAACCCAGAAAACTGTCTGTCTCACATTTCTGACATTACGCATGCTTTAAGCAGAAGCCCATCTCTAAGTATTCCAGATTGGCTGAGACTGGACCAATAACATTCCTTTCTGACAAGCATATTCCTACATAATAAGGAACTTCAAAATAGATTCTTAAGAATTTTCACTATTCCCTCCATTATAATATGTGAATAAACCCATTTTTAACATTATTCAACAAGTATTTCAAAGTTAGGTTATATTCTGTATTGTATCAAAATTTAGTTGAGTTGAATTATTTATCAAAAGCATTCGTTAAAAAATTTAAATAATAGATTGAGTACTCATAAAAAAAATTTTGAGATGCAACGGGAAAAATTAATATTTGAAGAACAAATTTTAAACTATTTTTTATTGCAGAAATTTTTTTTTAATCTAAATAACGTATACAGCACAAGTATTATAAAATTCAATAAATAAAATGGATTCTAGAAGAGTCTAACAAGAGTCATTTTAATTATTACTAACCTGTATTTATATATATATTAAGATTCCCATGCATATTGCTCATTTTTTACAACATTTCTTTGTTATATTAGTAATTATAGAATTTTTTAAACTAAGTATTAATATCAATGTATTAATATAAATAACTAAAATAACAAATATATCAGTGTGATTACTCCTAATACTCCTAACTCCTATTTTTACAGTTTGCAGGAACAGCTAAGGAGAAATATTACATGAAGTCAAAGAATCGACCTGTATGAATAAAATTTTTTGAAATTTTTAACTATCTTTATACCAGAACTATATATTTGAATAAATATCCATTGATAAAATTTGATAAACCGTCGTGAAAGGTGATTAAAATGAGTACTCAGTATCAGGGTCTATAGCTGGGTGCCCAGCTATAGACCCTGATACTGATACTGTTTCCAGGTTTTTTTAATTTGGAGGATTGGTCCTCCAAGTTGGAGAATGGGTGGTTAACAAATCCACGCTGTAAAAACTCCTTTTTAGGAAAAAGCATAGAAAAAAATTCAGGATGAATTTTCTGGAGATAATTTGGAAATGAACTTAAGGATTTGAAATTCGAACAATGGAATGTTAAATTATTGTATGGATAAGCTTCTGCAAATGCTTATTGAACATATGGATAGTTATCAAGTACATGTGATTGAGCTGTAGTAGTTGAGATGGATTGTGTAACCTAGATAAGAAGTGTACCCTCTCTCTTGACTAAAGTTGCCACTGGTTTATGTGCGCTTTTGCACTGGATTTTTGCTGAGCAAAAAAATAAAGGATTTTGTAGTTGACATTAAGACAAGCTCTCCAAGTCTATGTAAAATTAGAATAACAGGATTCTTTTCATATTTGAGAGTAATAAGTGCTCATGTACCAAATTAATAAAAAAGAATAAAGATATCAAGGGTGCTTTCTTTTATCAGAAATTGGAAACATTGCTTAGCTCATGTCCCAGACATGATATTAAAAGTATATCAGGAAATTTGAGTACCAAAATTGGTAGGAAAGCAAAAAATTTCGAGCCATAACTGTAAAACATAGTTTTCACAGTGAATAAAATAAAAATGAATTGAGCGTAATGTACTTTACAGCTACTTTTGCTATAGTGGTTACAAACACAAAATTCACGCACAAAAACATGCACAAAGAAACATAGAGATCACCAGATAACAACTCTTGAAATAAAATTTATCATGTTCTTGTAAACTCAAGACTTGTATCAAGGATATTTTAAGTGCGGTCAGTACGGGATCCAATATAGGCTCTCCAGAATCTCAAATGCCGCAAAACCGAAAGGTGATACAGTCAAAAATCTTAACTGCAATAGCCTAAGAGATCCAATAACACTAAATTTGTAGCAAACTGAATAAGTTACTAAGATATAGCTGACCTACAGGATGCAGTTAATTAAAAATGAAAGAGTTTCAAAAACTTACATCCTGACGTCTCAAGAAAAACTATTGGGAATTAAACCTAAAACAATATTCGATTATTGATTTGATAATAAATGTCAAGAGATAATATCTCATAAAAACATTGGATATAAAAAATGATTCAAAAGAAACACTCACGATTTTTTTCAGAATGCTATAAAAAAGCAAGATGGAAATCAAAAATAATCCCTAAAGCAAAATTCAGCAATATCTTGATAATCTACCAAAAGATGTACTTCTAAGAAGATCAAATGAAAAAAATTAACATTTATTTAAAATAAATATGTACTGTAAAGTCTCTAAGCTCAGAATTACTGTTACAAGTGGAGAGAACATTTTGATGACCTGCTAAATCAGGAATTATTCTTTTATGATAGTGTTGACATTAATTTTTTTTGAGGGAAATGAAACGCAACCACAGAGGATAGAAGAATTCAAGGAAAGTATAAAGAAAAATAAAAATAACAAATCAAAGAATCCGGATTGAATCCCGATTGAGTAATTGAAATGTGCTGGGAAAATTGCAACTATAATCAAAGGAAAAATCTAAACTCAGTTTATTACTACCTATTCCACTGTTCTTTCAAACTAGCGATGCACAAGAACATCTTCTTCTGGCACACTTCTGAAAATCAAATGTGACTTTAGCTTCCAGATAGCTCTTGCTAGTCTAACAAGTGGTGACCTTATGTGCATTTCTTTTGATAATGGCAGGAATCTTTATTTCACTGGTAAAGTTTCAGTGACCATCCAGCCTCACTGGGTCATATTCTGAGATACCTCACACATTCTAAGAGAGACTTAACGTCCTATTCCGTTATTATTATAGATAATTTGGTGGTCAAAAACCTTCTGGAGATATTCTGACATATGTCAGATGTGCAGAGGATAAGCAACGGCAGCATTTGTTTCATTAATTACCATAGAGAAATCAATTTAATGTTTCCTTCAAAATATTAAGCTTATTTCTTTTCACTTTCGAAGGAAATACAAAATTTCTAAATCTTTTCTATTTATTTTTGTTTTATTAAAGATACAATTCTTTCCAGAAAATATATATTCTTAATCTTTGAAAATATAATTTTTACTTCTTACCTTGCTATTTATTTTCCTGTACGTTTTCCACAAAAATCAAACTCTAGTTCCAAATATTTTAAATAATAAATACCGCATTATCAACATTTTAGCATCTTTGAACCTTTTAATTCCCTTTTCTTTACAACAAATGCTTTCTTAACTAAATATATTTCATGTTTAACAGTGAACTTGAGGAAAATAAATAAATCAATTTCATTTTACAAAACTTAATTTTTAAAAAATATATATAAATATTAGAATAAACATTATATGGTTATTTCCATTTATAAAATTATTATTTTGAAACATATTTAACATGATATTTTAAAAATATTTCTTTAGACTATAGATACAACCACTTATCTAAGCCTTATGAATTAGGGAGTTTTAGGAGAAAAATTTCTGCTATGAATTTTTCTGGAAAATAAAAAATAATATTCACTATCTTTCGACAAGAGAATGATCTTTTATTTTTTTGTAATACACACATAAAATTAAAAAAATCATTCCTGACATGATGACGTAATATGCATTAACAAATCCTAATACTATATGTTATATAATAATAGCACATTTAGTGCTTAAAAATGCATGTGAAAGGATTTTTAAGGGATATACTTAAAAAATTCATTTATAACATCGATGTTTAATATTTGAATGATAAAATTCTTTCGAAATAAAAAAGATGAGTATTTCACAGTGAATAATACTTGTTCTGTTGCATAATGATTTGGATGAATGAACTTCGAAAGAGTAAAGATTTATCATTATTATTGCAGTGATTACTGAATCAGAAACTAGAATGAGACAATCAAAGAGTCATTATTTTCCCATTTCCATGGAACAACAGGGAACACTTTACCACGGCCACAAAGCAGGGCATGATTTTTCAGGATTTAAATCAGTATATGCACATACTCACAATATATATACAAACATATTTTGTTTAATTTTTCTTTAAAAATATCTTTCAGGTATCGTTATGTAGTGTTTTGGTGAAAAATAGAAATAACTCAATCGTATGAAAAATTTTACATAATCTAAGAATCTGGCAGATTTTAAGATATCGTTCATATTATCTCCAATAAAATATAGCATAATTGTTCTATTTAAAATATTCGATAATTATCTAAAGTTTGAAACTTTCATGTAAACTAAATTTAAGCTTATTTATATATGATTAAATTCATTTTACGATAAAAAGTTTGTTTTTATTTTAAAGTAAGTAATAAACTGTAACTCCTAATTCACAAATATTCTTAAGTATAAATGAAATAAAATAGAATAATTATACTATTTTATTTCTTGTGGTATATATATATATATATATATATATATATATATATATATATATATGTGTGTGTGTGTGTGTGTGTGTGTGTGTGTGTGTGTGTGTGATCCATAAATTTATGGATCACATACCACTTGGACATTATTATTCAATGAACATAATTCATATTTATATATTGACTTTTATAAATAGGATAAATATAGAGCTTTTTTTGCATTTTTAATTTCTTACTCATGTTTAAATGATATTAATTTTGAATCTATCACATCAAATGTAAAGATAACTGTTTTAACAATATATTTGAATTATTTCCAATATAATTTTAATGCATGATATAAAGATATCACACAAAACAAAGGCACACAAATGTAATATTGTTCCTACTTGTACTAACATTTCTTGAATGATAATTTTCAATCAATATTCAAACATATTTAGACTATACTAGATTTTTTAATTCTAAGTTTATGGGAAAACTAAATTACTATTAGCAGTTTCTATTAAAACTGTGAAAAAGATATTTTCACATATTAAAAATACATTCAAAATATTGCAAACATGATAAAAATTTTAAAGATTGGTAATTTTATTTTAAAAACTAAAAAAATTTAAGTATTACTAAGCTACAGAAATATGTGTTTAGAGAATAATAGTTTATATATAAAACATAAAAATGTATCTAAGAAAAATAATATAAATTCTTTTAATTTCAATGAGCAAAAAACTTACATACAATGTATTCTCGACACGTATAAGAAAAATATACAAATTGCTCATGTTAAAAAGTTGCTCCGGTTTCTTTACTTCGTAATCGAATGTTCAAAATATATAGCCAGCGAAAATAAATAGTAATTTATTTAGTTCAGTTATTTCAGCTTTAATTTTGTAAAAATATTTTTAAATCTGTTATAATAATATGTGAGTGAATTAATTTCCACATGCCATCTTGCTATGTTGTGTTTCACAAAATCTTGTCTATTAATATTTTCATTTTCTGATTCCTTTGCAAAGAAAGCTACCAAAATTTTACAAATAGAAGATAAACCAATTCCCTTTTATACCGGCTTTTATAAATAGTTAATCAAAAATATTCAGAGAAGATTTTTGAAAAAAGATAAAGAGGCAAATAAAAACTAGAAATGCATTGACGAAATCACAAATATTTCACTTTGGCTAAGGGAAAGATGTATCGCAAATTTTCTCCTCGCTACTGGAAAAAACTGTCTCTCTAAATATATGCATATTATAAAAGCGCTGTCCAAACTTCATTTCCAAGTATTCAAAACACGAGAGGATATAGACGTGAGCCTTTTGAATCATCGTCCTACGCTGAATTAGGAATACTTGTTGGTTAGATACAGGAAAGATCTTCATAAGATGAACGATTTATGGAGTTACTATGGTTCTAGTTCTGTAATACGAGCTCATGTCACCTATATGTTCTTTGTTCAGGTTTTAACGGTTGTTATTCTGATTACAATTGTCTTCTTATCTGACATTAGAGAGGAGCATTCGGGATCCCGAGTCTAAACGACGTGCTTTCCTTCTGTTCCGTATTTTTAAACCAAAAATCACGTAACAACTGCAACAACATTCTTCAATTTTATGATATTTAACGTGGTTTGGAATTTTACATCTATCTTGCAAATTTTGTGCGATTTAGATAAAAACTCACTAAACGAAAAGGATAAATTATTTCAGATATGGTTCCAAAGACGATTCTTAGCTTATATCAAGAAAACACCCATACCTACGCCATATTGGACGCCGACGCATTAACAGTGATCCTGGATTAACTCTATTACATGAGCTCCCAATTAACCATTTGAATAATTCTCTTATCAACAGATAAGATTCAGATGTTTTCGCTACCGCCTGATTCAACCAAATCTAATAACTTAAAGTAACATTCTGAAGCAACCAGAGATCTAACTTTGGAATTTTTGGATGTTTTTTTCTTATATGGCCATAATTAACAACATCATGAACAGTTAAATCACCAAGTAAGTATCCGTATGTCACAATATTTCATTCAGAAGATTAATTCTGTTCAATTAAATCTAGCAGATTGTGTTGATGGGATTATTGGATCTGAATGTGTTAAATTTTTTTCTAAAAAGAAAGAATCCAGTTTTTCCCTATTTTCCACTATAATTATTTTTTCCTATTCGGGTATCACGTAATAGCTTTAACCCTAATTGTCCTCTGTCATCTTACTTTAAATTTTATTACGTATTGGATTATTTCACAATTACTAATGTATCTTTTGTTTGCTTGTAACTTTAGTAGTTAATTTTAAATAATTCTTCCAACTTTTTATTTATTTTGTCTTTTTATAAATTTTAGTGTTTCTTCACTTCTAATTTTATTTTTAAACTGCCATAACTTATAAATATTTAATCATTTTACTCCAACCCTTATATATTTATTCGGAGCAGACTTTTGTGAGTTGAAATATGTTCAATATAGTAATAAATAGTTATTAGTTACTTAATTATATGGCCTAGTTAATGATTTAAGAAATTGTATTTTTTTCTCGCTTTTCTTCGAGGTGTTTCTGTAATATTTCCTAAATAGTGTCCATTTTTTAAGTCCCATTTTTCATTTTTGCACACGTTTTCCTTTTTATTTATAGTTTAACCCTTTGAACTCTAATTCTCCCTGCATAATTAATTAAAAATATTAAATATTAATAAATCTTTTTCTCGTCTCCTTACTGTCGCAGAGACTCGGGACTCTTTTCTAAGTTGCTAATATTTAAATGAATAAGCCCACTTTGAACTCATTATATTAATAGTGAGCTATTTTTCTTATTTTTAGTTCTCTTTTGGACCAATTGAATCATTATAAACTCATTTGACTATTTAACGCTATGTTAATTGATTTAACTGGAAAACTATTAATTAATCTATTTTTTTCTCTTTTTTGATCCACATAAATCTGCTTTTAATTTAGCCATGAACCTGTGACTTTCAACAATATACTAACCTCATGACCCCTTCTTCCTCAAATAATAAATAACCTACAAATTCAAAAATTTTCAATGTCCTTTATAAATTTATACATATTTTAAAATTAATTTCTTAGTCATTAGTAAGCACACTACTCTTGCTTTTTTTACCTTCAATCAAATTTTTTAACATACATTTTACCCCATCAGCTTCTCAGAATAGCAACCCTTCAGAATGATGCATAGGGTGATATAGTTGTGGCAACTGGGTCACTTTTGTAGTACAAATTGTTTATTAATTTTTATCACCAACTAGCACTATTCCAATCCTACAGTAAAGGAAATATCATTTAATAGTATAAACTTTAAACAAATTATGGATAAAAGTGACAGTAATTCTTTGCAAAAGCAAAGCGAAGAAACTCACGAACTTTTTGATAAAGAATCACTTAATATGATGTTTAAGAAACTAAGGAAAATCATAAACTCTCGCGCAGGACAGAAATTTAATCTACCAGATATTAAAAGGAAAGGTACCACTAAACTAATAGATATTCTATCTATCTCTAATATACCCACTCTTTTAAGAAGTAATAATCAAAGGAATCAAGAAAATATCGATTTAAATTTTTACAGAGGGAACAGTTTATGAAAATGGCATTGAGACAGCTTTTATTTTCTTGCAACGAAATAAAAAAATAACAGAAAGTCAATACAAGAAAGATATTTTGAAATCCCAAGCTGAGGTGATCGCGATCTTCGAAGCCATCAAATATCAAAAATATTACCTATCTATAACAGTTAGCATCTAGGCAGATTCGCAAACAGCACTCCTCACTATAGCTAATAGAGACCATACAGAACAACTTATTAATGATATCCAAAGATCAATTCAAAAAGAACCAGAACATTTTACTCTAATTTAGCTAAGGGGCCATAGTGGTATAACAGGTAATGAATTAGCTGACAAACATGCTAAAACGGCAATAACATCATCACCATTTAAGACAATAAATATACTTCATCCAAGACTCTTCCTTAAAAGACAAGTGAGAAATTTTATCTAAAATAGCAACCGATTTCAATAGTCCAATGCAACCCAAGGCAGACAGCTATTCTTATTAATATTTTCCGTATCATCCACACACTTATTTCTTAATTGTTATATCAATTTCTTTATATCTGAGCACCAGCATCGATTCCAATTTTATGTACAATATTTACATAAAATTGAAAAAGCATGTACAGACATTTGCATGTGAAACTTACCTGGAACATCTACTCATAACTTATTAAACTGCCCTCGTACATGTCAGTTTCATTTGAAAAGGCCAAATAATATTGAAGATGTTTCATACATCCCGTTCTGCCTAAAAGAGCCACAAAGAAGGAAAAAACTGATTTGACATCCTACCTCAATAGAAAAGTTCTAGAACTCTATCAATACATTATTTCTCCTCCTTCATTATTAGATTACTCAATAGACGAAGATAATTAATCATAAGAACATTTAAGGGATAAACAACGAGACATTGAGAGAACTAGAGGCCAACAGACTTATTTTTTAATCTTTTCTAGTGATCCCCTAAGGGTCTCAAATTTGTGCAGGGTCAAAAGACTTTTGGTCCGTGTACAAACTGTAAATCTAAAAGGATATCGCTTGAGCATATCTTGATCTGCTTAAATTTTGACATGGAAGAGGCTTTTTCAAAGCCCCTTATGTTTGTGGATTTCCTGGCTGTTTATGGACTCGTGGAGTTGTTCTAGTATTGGAATTGGACAATCTGGGATTAGCAACAACAATAACACAACGAAACTTTTAATAGTATAGACTGTAAATATATTTTCTTTATTAATTTATAAATTTTTATCTTACATGTTATTGTTTTTATTTAAAATGCTATTTACTCTTACTATGAATGCTTCTATTTCCAATCAATTTTCTTTCACTATGTAAATACTTAAAATTAAATATGCTATATAAACTTGCAAAACTGCTTCTGTAATTGAAGTGTGACGTGACTCCTATTCTTCTCTTGGAGTTACCGACTTGACACTCTGTATATATCTATCAAGAATTAATAAATTGGAGTTGTGATGAGAGACCAATACATGCTAACCAATTAATATAATTCAGTTCTGTCATGCACTATTCTGTATCTGCCTTTAGAAATGATTTCTTTTTCATTTTTTAAAACATTAACTATATTGAACTGTGATATGAAAAAAATTTAAATTTTGTAACAAAGATTTAATAATATAATTCATTTTAAACATGTAAAAATATTATTATATGTTAAAATCTCTTTTGAAAGATTCATCTCGGGAGCTTTTGAAGTATAATCCAAATAATCATTTAAAGTCTTGTTATTCCTTCTTTCATCATTTCATTATCGAATTCTAATTATTTACTCTTAATTAAGTATTAATTATTATTGCATAAATTATTCCTCCATTTTAAAGCCTTAAGGCATCTAAAATATGGATGTACAATCTTTGGAAAAAAAGAAAGTTTTCTTGGCTCTAAAAATGCATGAATAGATCTTCGATCGAAGGAAATTAACTTAAACGGTTATTTCTAAAAATAACTAAGATCACATATTTCTGACAAAATCTGAATGATTATTTTTGTAAGAAGCCATTCTCTTTCAGAAAATATTTGAATTTTGATGATTGGTATTATTTCAATATAAAGTTATTAAATTTCAATATAAAGTTATTAATATATTCTATTGTTATAAATAAAAATATATATAAAAGGCTATTGATTAGGACATTTTAGGTGCCTAGAAATATCTGGGACCAAATTGAATCATGTAGAGGAGACTGTTGCGAACATTTTGATGTATTAATATTAAAAATCCTTTTGCTAGAGTCATTGCACTCGTTATTTTTTAAAACCGATTGAAAAGGCACACAAAATTGACTTTTTAAAGGGAGGGGTGATTAGAACATTTTAGGTGGCTAGAAATGTTAGGAACCAAATTGAATCTTGTAGAGGAAACTCTTGCGAACATTTTGATATATTAATATATGAGATCCCATGGTTAGAGTCATAACACTCCAAATTAATAACAATATCTAAAAATGATAAATTGAGGGAAATATATATTTCCCTCAATTTATCATCATATATATATATATATATATATATATATATATATATATATATATATGTATATATATATATATATATATATATATATATATATATATATATATAAAGATTTCTATTCATAATTAATGATAACATGAAAATTATTTCGGTGTCTCAAATTTTACAAATCTTATAAATTCATCACGCTAAGAAAATTTCATTTTTTATGTAATGGAAAAGAGTATTCATTCGGACAAATACATTTCCGACTTTTATATTTGTATTCCATATAATTAACAAGTTTAAAGTTGACAGCTTTTTTTTCAAATTTTGTAATACAGTTCTTTTTTTATATATAAAACTAAAAATATATCGACAAAAGAATGTATGAAAAACAGAATTGCATATGTTGATAAAAAAAACTTCGCTTTAATAACGGAAATTTCTTTAATTTTTCCTTAAAAAATGTCATTTTTTATCCCATCTTTTATTCAATATATTAAATAAAATATCAGAAAATGAAAAGAAACAATTAGCCCAAGTTTCGAGTAAAAATTTGCGTAACGATGCTAATTACCTTTGTAGAATTATTGAAAAATTGTTCTTAATTACAGTTTTTAAAAATGAGAAAATAACGGAAACTACATTAACGTATAAACTTGGCAGTAAGAAAAAGTAAAAGAATTATAAAAAAGAAATATGTTAAAATAAAAACTAAGGTATAAAAAGTAAAAATTCTGCTTTAATTTAAGGTAATAATTTAAAGGTTTTATAATTTACAAAAATGGCTAAATATTTATAAAAAAATATAAATAAATATTTTTAAATAGAAGGTTAAAAAGAGCAAAGTCTTTTTTTTTTTTAATTTATCGCTTATGGCTATTTACAATAACTATTATGGGAAAGTCAATTTGCATAACAATTGGAATTCCATTTTCTTCTCTGTGTAAACAATATATGCATAAATTGTCAATGATTTCTTCAAAATAAAACCCTTTAAATATATTTGATGATAATTAAATTGAAGTTAATAATATCAGATGGGATAAACAGAGTTAAAAATAAAAACAATAAGGCATATTTTTTAGATAATCAAAACTGTTTTAACTTATATAATTCATTTTAAGCTTTGATTTCTAATTCAAAAATTAAAAGTAATTTTATTGATATCAAAAGCTTAGCTAACATCTTAGGAAATAAAAAGTTCTCTCAAAAAAGAAAAACATGACTTAATATTTATTTATTTGAGTAAAAATACAATGATCAGAGTATTTAATTTACAATAGTTGGATAAAAATCTTTTATGAAAAAACAAATTATTATTATTATCATTTGATTCCATAGTTAATCAATATTTGGAAACAAAAAAAAAACACAATTGGAACATAAAATATTGTCTGATTTTACGTACCTTAAATATCATGTTATCCGTTGAATTTATGGAACAGTAGATTTCTTAAAATGTCAGTATGATGTCACTAACTGATAAAAAGAAGAAATGATTTTTGCTCAGTCAGATATAACAGAGCTTATAAAGCTTACATTTCATTTTCATTGCTTTGATTTTTTTTAAGTTGTTAAACATTTGTTAAACTTAATGTAAAACTTTGTTTTTAATCTTCTTTTAATATGCAAACCAGTAACGTATATAATTGTGAGAAAAATATTTTAACTACTCACACTTCCTTCATATTTTATATGTGCAGTACAATGACTTCTCCTATTATTAAAAGTTTATAATTTCATATAAATTTCTAAATAGTGAATAACAAATTACTATTTTGATATTCAATGTAGTGAATACCAAGATACATAACTTCTCTTTACTATGATATTAATTTTAAATTTAGATTTAACTCTACAAAAAAAACTGAAAAAAATACTTTGTTTTTTCGAAAATATTTTAAATCCTTAATAAAAGAGTTGTCCTTTATAACTGCTGTATTTTAGATAAGTTAAGTTGTTACGGTTTTGAAGAAATATTTTTGTAAAAATATACATTGCACTCACACAAAACCAATTATATAGAAATAGGACATATTTGAAAGCTTATTAAATGAGTCTCAAAAATACGAACCTGATTATTATCAGAAATACACAGTACTTCGTTGCATCATTTATTCTTGCTATGTTGAAAAAAAATTTAATGTAAATACTTTTGAGAATCCGTATTTAAAATTCTTAATGTCAACCTTATAAATAAAATAGTTAATTTGTTCATCTACTTGAACACTAGCTTATAATACCATTTGAAATGAATATAGATTCTCTATGTAACAGCAATTCAGGAAAATCTAACATCATTTCAATAAAAACAACTATTTATTTAAGAACATCAATAGACGCTGGTTGTCTCTTTGGGTGATGGAGTTCTTGTACTCCAGGCACGTACTTCTAATTTATTAAGTTTGCTCCTAGAAGGGTTTAATTGTTGATCTTAATAGAGGATAGTTTCTGGTTTAAAATGGGTCTTCAATCTATTAGGTTCACCGTCGAGTCCGGTATTCCACCTGGTATGGCCGCTGCAGGGCAAGGTGAGGGTACTTTAGTAAATCCAAAAAAAGGGAGATTACAGAATTTGGGGCAGTTAACAATCCATGGCAGAATACAATTCATTATATACCAAACAACAAGCACGAAAAAATGAGTAATTATAATGCATAATCTCTGGGTTACAGATTCTGGATTAACAAATTTATATTATAATATTAGTTATTTACACTGGTATCTGGTTATTTACACTGACTGTTCTTTCATTGTTATGATTTCACAGTTTCATATATTTACAGTATTTACAATATGATTAGAGTTAATTTACAGTGATATTTGCTATAAATAGATTGATATTTTAAAGACAATAATATATGATTATAGATATTAATAATTACACATACATTATTATATAGTTTTAAATCAATATTCTCATAATTTGCTCAATACCACTCTGTATATTTAAGGATATCAAGAAACTATAGAAAATTGAAACTATTTTTGCTATAAATTAATGCATGTCATTTACACAAAAACGCTGTTATAAAGTGTCTAATGCAAATTATTTTCCAGTTAAAATTCGAATATAATCAAAGAAAAACTTTTAAAAGAATAAGACTACACAATGTTAGACAAACGAAAAATGCATTTACATTTTTCGTATTAAAAAATAATTTACTATTTCAATCACTTAGGAATGAACCAATAATTAATTTTTTCTGTATTTTAAACATAAAACTAATCAATAGATATGAACACATAAATCCTGCTTACACCAAAAAGAACTACTAATTAAAAACAATCCATTAAAATTTTAAGAAATTAAAAAAGTGTAATGAAATTATTTATATTACATTAATAAAATATTTTTATTATAAAATAGTTCGATTGCAGATCACAAAGACTGGAATTTTTTTTCTGTCGGAGAAGAAATTATAAAAATCAAAATAAAATTTTGAAATATAAATATACTTATTCTATATGTTTTGGTGTTGTTTTTCACATAAATGAAACATGGAAAGTACATGTAAAAATGAACAATTTCTTAAAAAAAATGTTACAGCTCTTTTCTTTTCGTTTAATTCTTTGGTTAGTAAAAATATTTTTCTTTTTCGTTATTTTTCACGAAAATAGAAATGTATTTCTCATTTGTACCATTAAACTATTTTTCATTAAATTTTCCATTCATTCCTTTTTGAATCTGATTAAAATACATGTACTGTGGGACATTTAGAACAACATGTTTCATGAAATCAAGTAATTTAATAATATTAAATTAATTCCATTAAGAAATTTTTGCACAAATTTATATTTTAATTAAAAACATTTCAATGCGTGCTTTTACTGAAACAAATATGCAATAAAATTTTAATTATAAGTTAAAATAAATATTTCTATATTACTCGTTTATACAAAAAAATACGTTTAAATTCCTTATTTTATATTTGAAAACTTTTGAAAATTTTAAGTTGAGATACGAAACGTAATGTTTCAATAAACAGAAAAAAAATTTTTGCATGTGACAAAATAAGCTTTATCTAGCTATCCAACTTTGTAAACTTCTGATAGCATTCTTTAAGATGATGCGCAAAACTTGATAAACAAGTGCATTTCTGTCAGAATACTTGTGTTTTGCATAAAAGTTAATAAAATAACTAAATGCTAACCATTAATCAATTATAAAATGAAGAATCATCTTCGCCTGTCATTTATTTCACATGAAAATATTGCAGTTCGTGAATTAAAACTGAATACCATCAGAAATTTATTTTCAAAATAATTCTACACTCTGTGTGTGTGTGTGTGTGTGTGTGTGTGTGTGTGTGTGTGTGTGTGTGTGTGTGTGTGTGTGCGTGCGTGCGTGTGTGTGTGTGCGTGTGTGTGTGCGTGCGTGCGTGCGTGCGTGCGTGCGTGCGTGTGTGCGTGCGTGCGTGCGTGCGTGCGTGCGTGCGTGCGTGCGTGCGTGCGTGTGTGTGCGTGCGTGCGTGCGTGCGTGCGTGCGTGCGTGTGTGTGTGTGTGTGTGTGTGTGTGAGTGTGTGTGTGTGTGTGTGTGTGTGTGTGTGTGTGTGTGTTTTTATTATGAATCATGAAGTTGAAAATCAGTATGTGTGTCAATAAAATTGAAATAATTTTCCCGGTGTATAACGTTTTAAGTATTTTTTATGAAAATTTCTAATGATTTCTAATAAGAAACACAAAAATATATTAAAAGCCATGGCATTTATTTTTAGAAATTATTGAGATAAATTTAAACAGCAAAATATATATTTTGAATTCTTATAAATTTGCGTAGTTCAATTGTGTCAGTAAAATTGTGGTTACTCACTTTTGATTTAATAAAATAAAGTAAATAGTTTTATAGAAATTCTTATTGCTAACAAAAAAACTTCCATTTTGTTATCTCATCTTTAGTTAATTAATGTTTAGTTTGGAAATTTTTAATTATTTAAGAATTTCCATGAATATTGTTTAATATTAAATAATACTTATCATAAAATTAAAATGAAATAAAATTTTTAAGATATTTTTATCATGTTGTGGTTGTTTCTGTTAAAACACGAATCTTTTTTACTCCTGTAATAAAATTATTGAATTATATCTCTTGTAAACATGATTGTCAAAAACTGATTAATTTATGTGAGTCAGTACATTTGATTAATGTAATACATGAAAAATTATCATTGTTAGTTAGTTTATTTCTTAGTGATAAATATTATCACTAAGCAGTTAGTGATACACTAATTATCCTTAAGTAGTTAGTGATAAATACTATCACTAAGTAATTTATTAATTATTCTAAATGAAAAAATATTTATTAATTTAATTTCTACTGTTATCTTTCTTGGATCATATCTAAATTTCTGGGTTAAATTTATTAAGCTCCCTAATAGATTTTAATTCAGTTATTTCATTTATTTTTTTGTTTTTGTTAGTTAAATTCAAGTTGACAGCTGATATATTTTGCACATTCTCTCTAATCTTAAAAATACTTTTGTAGTAAAAATCACGTAAGATAAATAAAAACATTTTGAGAAAAATATTCGTATCATGTTCAGATATATTTTTCAAAAAGTTTTATCTTTCCTTTTTAAATTCATTCATAATATTTATTGGAAACCATTGTTATATTATAAGCCATTTGAAAGAATAGTCAAATTTATTCTTCGCTTAAGAATCTAATTAAATACACCTATGTATTAATTATTCAATGAACGGTTTGGAATTTAAATTGACTGCGAATTAGAAATATCAGATCATGACTAAATAACAAATGAGGGCGAAATTCTATTTAAACTTGAATATTTCATTCATTCAAAAATATTCTCGTGATTTTATTGAGGAACAGAAAAATTTCCTTCTGCTATGCTTGGAAATGTATTCAAGTTTATTAAATTTTCCAACAAAATTATTTTGTAAACTGCTTTCTTTTATTCATTTTAATTTTGGGATTGAATATTGATTTACTATTCTACATGTGTTTGGAATTTCTATTTATAGCAAATCTTTACTACTAATATTTACAAATTTATACTTTCCTACAGGAAAGTATAAATTGAAGTAATTCTGAAAAATAATCTTCAGAAATTTAAATTTACTCAAGACAAAATGAGTTTTAAATTTCTTTCAAATTAACAACGATAAGTATCTGTTTGTAAAATATGTAACTATTTTATTATATATAAAGTTATTAATTCAAAATTTTACAGTAAATTAATTTACATAGTGGACCCAATATATTATTTCCTACTGTTATGTAGTGTTCTGATGCTGAATTAAATTTACACCGTGAATTTATCACACAACATATTAGCAATCAATTATTTATTTATCATCTATGATTGCTCATAACATAACATTAATTTACAAGAATATTTTGTAATAGGAACACCACCATTACATTCTCAACACGGCTGTTCTAAATCACTTTCGAATTCAGCCAAACAGCCCGATATTCTATTCTTTTCTTTTTAAAAAGAAAAAAACTAGTGTTGCTGTCTCCGCAGCGTCATCTGGAGTCGTCGAAATCATTACAGACTCATTTCCCTCCCCACTTGGTGGAAACTTTTCATGGAATGAAAAGTTTTGTGTTTTCGATTCAAGACAGGAAAACCAAATAATAGTTCATAAATGTTCAGTAATGCTTAGAAATATGCACATATATATAGTTATATACGTACCAGTTCTATCTAAGTAGTACCTTAAGCTAAGAAATACACTCATCTCATCCCTAATTAATGAACACCTTAAAAAAACACATAAATCAAAAGAATATTTACAAGTTTTATTAAGACACATGAAAATATATACCAAAATGTACCCTTATATTATATATTTAAGTTTAATTTTTCAAATTTTTAAGGGATACAACTCAAACTATCAGCATTCTGATGTTGTTTTCCTTTGCGATGAACTATTTCGTAGTTAAAGGACTGTAAAGTCAAGGCCCATCTTAAAAGTCTAGGATTCGTTCCTGTATCTTTTCCAACCACACTAGAGGATTATGATCTGTTTGTATTATAAAACTTTGATGACCATCCAAGTAATATTTTAGATTTTCCACTGCAAAAACTATATCGGCACATTCTTTCTCAGTAGTGATGTATTTTTGTTCCGTAAGGGAAAATTTCTTTCTTAGATACATAATAGGATGTTTTTCGTTTGCAATCACTTGCGATATTACATCTCCAATTCCAATATTTGAAGCGTCAAACTGAATAATAAATTGTGTTGTAAAATAAGGACTGCACTAAACTGGTTTATTAGAAAGTTTTTCGTTCAATTCGTTGAAAGCACTTTGGCAAAATCTATTCCAATCGATAGTTGATTTTCTATTCTTGCCCTTTAACAGGTTGGTAAGAAGAGCTGCTATTACAAGAAAAGTTAAAAATGTGTGCATCTTCGATAATAACCAAATAACCCTAAAAATGCACGGACTTGAGTTTTATTTACAAGAATAGTAAAATCTTTGATAGCTTGAACTTTCAATTAGCCAGGTGTTCTACGCCCTTGTCCTACCAAATGTTCAAGGTATTTCACGCAAGCTTGGGAAAATTGGCACTTCGATGGTTTTTATGTGCAACTTCGCCACATTTAGCTAAATGAAAATGTCCTCTAGATGTTTTAAATGATCATCCCAGTGTGTGTAAAATATAGACACATCATCCAAATAAGGGATTGCGTGTTCTTCACATCCCTTTAATATACTAGCCATAAGTCCACTGAAATCATATGGTTCATTTTTTAATCCAAATGGAAAGCGCAAAAGTCTGTATGTTCCAAAACTAATCACGGGCGCTGCATATCTTTGTGCATTTTTACTCAAAGGTATCTGCCAGTAACCTCTGGTTAAATCCAGATAATTGATGCAAGGTCTTACTTCCTTTCCAGGAGCTTCTACCAAGAAAAGAGGAGATGTAAAATCAGATTCTCCTGGCTGTATCACTTTTAGCTTCAGCATTTTTTCTATTTCGGCTTTCAAAATTTCAGACTATCTCTGAAAGTCTATAAGGCTTAGCACAGATTGGTCTATCAGAATCTAGTTCAATGTCATGTTCAGTCAGATCGATACAACCAGACTCATTTAAAAAATGTTTTAGCATTTTGTAATCAGTTCACAAAGTTCACCAATTTGAATTTCAGATATTTGCGTATTTGTTTGTATTGATTGCCACACTTCCTTTTAATCAGAATCTTGGTATTCTAATTCAAGCTTAGGAATTTCATCGTCCTCTTTGTTATTGTTTTCCTCCAAAGACATCAAATTAAATTTTCATCTCTCTGAAAATACGGCTTTAGCATATTCACATGGTAGACTTGGCGTTTATCACTGTTCGGAAAATGAACAACGTACTTGGTCTCTGAAAGTTGTTTAACGATTTCCCCTGGACCAACCCAATTCACGGACAGTTTATTTGGTTTTGATGGGGCCACAACAAGAATTATATTGCCAATTTTAAACTGTAGCTTTTCAGCGTTTCTTTCATACCACAATTACTGTTTTTCTTTTGTTGTTCACATATTTTCTACAGCAAGGTCCTGAAAATGCTTCATACGATTTAAAAGTTTGAAAAAATATGAAACAGCATCATTTTCTTCTTCTGTTTGCTCTGTTAAGTTCTCATATAATAGCATCATTGGAGTCCTCAAGTTCCGGCCATGATCAGGATCAGCTGGGCTGTAACTCGTACTATCATGCGTCACTGTTCTCAACGCAAAGAGTGCATGTGGTAAAACTTTCTCCCAATCTTCTCCAGATTTTAGACAAAGCACTCGAAGTATTCGCTTCAAAGTTCGATGCATCATTTTCACCGGATTGCTTTGAGGATGTCATAAAGAACTTCTCACAACTCGCGCTCCAAAAATTCTGACGTAAGTATACTCATCAAAGACTTCCCTTGGTCAGTTTATAATTCTCTAGGAAATCCAAGACGACTAAAAATTTGTAATAGTGCATCTACAATATTAGTAGAGCATAAATTCGGAGTGGCAACAGCATCTGGATATTTGATGACATGCATATCACAGTTATTATATACTTGTTCCCTAAACTTCTGACAGGCAACGGTCCACAAGCATCATCGTTCAGCTTAGTAAATATTTCAGAAATAACAGGAACGATTCTCAGTGGTGACTATTTCTTGTCTCGAGGCGTTCCAATTCGTTGACAGTGGTCATAAGATCAGACGAAACTTTCGACGTCATTATAACAATTTGGCCAATAGAAAGTCTTAAAAAGAGCATCTTTAGTTTTACTTACCCCAAAATAAGCAGCAATATCTTCGTGACAAAAATTTAGTTGCTCACGAAAATTTTCTGGAACAATCAGCAATTTCCTTTCTGTTCCTTTTTATCTTTTTTCTTGAAAATTATATTATTTTCCAAAAAATACTTGTTCGATTTTAAAGTAGGCTTTTGTGCTTCTGCAATAAATGTTTTTAATTCTTCACTGTTTTGTTTCTCTTTGAGGAAATCTTTTGTTGAATTTTTTATGAAATCTTTCACTGTTAAATTTTCAACCAAAGGTGTGGTTTTTTCGTCATTATCTTCAAATTAATATACTTTTGTTTAAATATTCTTCCGTTCGATCGCTGGATTGGTGTTTTTCCTTTTCTTTCGGCCCAGAAAGTTTCTTTTGGGCTCTTGTTTGCACAGCATTCAACATGTGCACTTGAATATCTTTTTTGGTTTTGCAATCTTCAAATAACATGGCTGTTTTATTTAACATAAAATATCTACTTTGATTTAAGGAATCTCTGATAACAGCAGCTTTAGTCATTATGGGTCGCATTTCACATTCAAGTCAACTTCTACAAGAGATAAGCAAGTCAAAGTCTCTTCCAATGGCGTTCTTAACCAGACCTTTTCATTCGTATAAAAGTGTGGTTTCACGTATTTGTTGCAGATGAGATTCCAAGTAGCACCTGTATCTCGCAAAATCTTCATTCTACTTTGTTTACTTTGCCTACACTGATATATCGAGCCACCAATTCATCCGTAGTTTTATCAGCCACAACATGGGAAATAGATTCTGCAGTTTTCTTTAGTTTATCGCCCTGTGGGCGAAGATGATTGCTTGAGCCACATTCATAGCAACACAGAGTTTTTCTTTTATCAGAATCATTTTATTTCTGTTTATCTTGAGATGTTTCAGATTTTATTTGGAATTTAGGTTTGAAATCTTTCCTATTTTCTTTAGGCTTGTAATTGCAATTTTGGTTTCGAAAGTTGGGAAAATTTCTTCTATGTACTTCTTTCTTCCTAAATTTTCTCTTATACATTCATAATCGTCCAACTTTCAGCCAATTCCTAGGGACTTGTGAATTTTAGCCAATCTTCGAGCAAATGATCTCTCACTTCTGCAGTCACTCGAAACTTTAACTCCTCCTTAAAAATCAAATCTTTGAGTTTCTAAAAGGTCTCAATCTTTAATTCAGAAATCCATTCAGTAAAATCACTAAGGAGTTCTTGGGCAAAAGTTCTCCCAGCTTTTTCCGAAGACTTGTGATGTCGGTAGAAACATTGCTTCAATTTTTCACTATTCTACTTACATCTTTTCAAGATCAGACTTTTGACAAAATCATAATTTCTAGCATCACTAGGCTGTTCTCTAGCTAACATAATGAATAATTCAATTGGTAAAACTGCTAACAGGTATGCAACCCAATCTTTCTTCGGATCTGAGCCATTTCAGCTCGTCTTTCGAAATTTATTAAATATAGACTTAATTCGTCATGGTTTTCCTCACAGTTTGGAATAATGTGAGTTAGCGGAATTTTAGGACTAAACTCTACTCTGGCCTCCAATTCAGTTTTCTGACTAGATTCTCTTTTTGACACTCTAACCTTTTCATTTCTAGTTCGTTCTTCTCTATCTTTTTCTTCTAGTTTTTTTTTTTTTTTTTTTTTTTTTTTTTTTTTATTTGTTTTCTATTTTCAATAATGCTATCCAAGATAAGTTTTACTTCTTCCTCATTGTAAATATCACTACTTAAAATTAAAATTTTAACTTCCGGAATTTTATTTGAGGCATTTGCTTCCAGTCTTAGATCTTTACATATCTCCAACAATTCAGTTTTCTTAGCTTTATATAAATAGGCTATTTTTAGAATTAGGTCAACAAAATCAGAACACTTTACTAAAGTGTTAAAGAGAATAGGGCTTACAAATATATAAGACTAGCTATCTGATTATTTAGAAAGAACAATTTTTGCAGAACTTTAGATATCAATATTAATACTAAACCATACCTTATAAAACAATTTGTCGAATTTTCAATCAAGAATTCTTATTCTAATTATTATTTATCAAACTATAATCTAGTACCAGATTGTTTTTAAAAATTTAAAACACATTATCAAGCAAGTTTAATAAAATAATATATCACAATTTTTACCAAAACAGAAAACAAATTGTCACAAAAGCAATAAAAGTTATTTTTTAATATATTTTTTTAACCGTAACACACTTTTTTTCTATCGCTGGTAAATTAAAACACTATTTCTATATTCAATATATTATATCACCACAATAATAAATTCTTATCATGAAACTCAATACATAGAAAAAACTTTTTTATACTTTCAATGCCACAAATAAAAATAAATGGAAACACGTACTCAGTTTTTTTTTTATTACTTTCTGAATCGAAACAAGCATTTTAATCAACACAATTTCAGTACATTCTATTCCTAAATCAAAACAAAATACATACTCTGACTGCAGGAAAGAAATGCTATCAATCATTCATAATTTAAATAAAATACACTTCTATTTCTAACTACATATACAATAGATTTCTCACTTAAATCATAACAAAACTTTGTTCTAAATTCATATCAAAAGTTCTATAGAAAAATCTGTATATGCACTTATATTGTGACATTGAATATTAACAGATAATTATTAAGTATTTAAATATACTAACAAATCTTTATATTTATATAATTTCTTTTTTTTAAAAATAAGTCTGATCCGAGCATAAAATATTCACAATATTTTACAATGAAAACATTTCATAAAACAGAAACAAATACATATATATATATATATAATATATATATATATATATATATATATATATATATATATATATATATATATATATATATATATATATATATATATATATATATATATATATATATATAAATATATATATATATATATATATATATATATATATATATATATATATATATATATATATATATATATATAGAAAACGAATAGAAAAAGAAAATAATGATATGGTACACCTTATCATTATTTTCTTCCATAATTATTCAACACAATTTCGATTTCATATAAAGTTATTTAATAAACCAACAATCAATTTTAACAAAGGAATTAAATATATACGTTATAGAAGTATTAATTCTTTAAGTAGGGATAAATGAGTACCATAAAAATAATATTCTTAATCGAAAATTTAATACAAAATATGAATTATGATTATATTTCTGTATTTCATTTTCCCAAATTTTAATACAAAAACTGTGATTAAATTAAAATGCCAAAGTACTACCGATAGAAAAGGTAATTTTTCATCTGTTTTATTGGTAATCCTACAAGATTGCTGTTAGAATTTAAAAAACACTGGATTTTTCGTAATTCGAAAAGCTGCCACCAATCTTCACGTCTGTTCTGATGCTGAATTAAATTTACACCGTGAATTTATCACACAACATATTAACAATCAATTTTTTATTTATCATCTATGATTGCTCATAACATAACATTAATTTACAAGAATATTTTGTAATAGGAACACCACCATTACATTCTCAACACGGCTGTTCTAAATCTCTTTCAAATTCACCCGTAGAGACTGCTATTCTTTTCTTTTAAAACTCCTGTTGCCGTGTCAGCAGAACCATCTTGAGCCGGCCAAATCATTACGGAAGCAAATTTTAATAATATTTTAATTTTAAATTTTCAGTTTTGTTTATGAAAATATATTACATTATTTTCAAAGTAAGAAATTGTACAAAATACACTACTGGCCATTAAAATTGCTACACTAGGAAGAAATGAAAATAACAAAATGATATTTATTGGACAAATATATTATACTAGAAATAACAAGTGATTAAATTTTCAAAAAATTTGGCTGGATATATAGATCCTGAGAAATCAGTACCCAGAACAACCACCTCTGGCAATAATAACAGCAGTTATACGCCTAGGCATTGAGTCAAACAGAGATTGGATTGCATGTATAGGTACAGATGCCCATCCAGCTTAAACACGATGCCACAGTTCATCAACCGTAGTGACAGTTCATCAACCGTAGTAGAACAACCACCACTGGCAGTAATAACAGCAGTTATGCGCCTGGGCATTGAGTCAAACAGAGATTGAATTGTATGTACAGGTACAAATGACCATGCAGCTTCAACACGATGCCACAGTTCATCAACCGTAGTGACTGGCGTTTGGTAACGAGCCAGTCGCTCGGCAACCAATGACCAGACGTTTTCTATTGGTGAAAGATCTGGAGAACGTGCTGGCCAGGGCAACAGCCGAACATGTTCCGTATCAAGGAAGGTCCGTACAATACCGGCAACTTGCGGTCGGGCATCATTCTGCTGAAACGTAGGGTTTCGCAGGGCTCGAATAAAGGGTAGACCCACGGGTCGTAACACACAAGAAATGTAACGTGCACTGTTCAAAGCACCGTCAATGCGAACAAGAGGTGACCGAGACGTGTATCCAATGGCATCCCATACCATCACGCCAGGTGATGGGACAGTATAAAGATGACGAATGCACGCTGCCAGTGTGCGTTCACCACGACGCCGCCAAACATGGATGCGACCATCATGATGCTGTACACAGAACCTAGATTCATCTGAAAAGATGACGTCTCGCCATTCCTGCGCCCAGGTTCGTCGTTGATCACACCATTGAAGGTGCTTTTGTCTATAATGCAGCGTCAAGGGAAGCCGCAGCCATGGTCTCCGAGATGAGAGTCCATGCTGCTGCAAACGTCGTCGAACTGTTCGTGCAGACACTTGTTGTCTTCCAAACGACCCCGTTTCTTGACTCACGGCTCGTGACGTGGTTGCACGATCCATTACGGCCATGCGGATAATATGCCTGTCTTCTCGACTGCTAGCTATAGGTGGCCGTTGAGATCCCGCATGGCGTTCCGTATTACCGTCCTGAACCCATCGATTACATATTCTGCTAACAGCCATTGGATCTCAACCGACGCGAGCAGCAATACTGCGATAAGATAAACCGCAATCTCGGTACGCTACAATTCGACCTTTATCAAAGTCAGAAACGTGCTGGTACTCATTTTTCCATCTTACACCAGGCATCACAACAACTTTTCACCAGGCAACAACGTTCAAATGCAATTTGTGTATGAGGAACGGGCTGAACAATTTCCTCATTTAAACACAAAGTAGGTGTCGCTACTGGCGCCTGCTTTGTCTGAATGCGCTGAAAAGCTAATCATTTGAATTTCACAGCACCTTCTTCCTTTCGTATAAATTCCACGTCTGTAGCATGTCGCCTTCTTGGTGTAGCAATTTTAATGGCCAGTAGTGTAGTTAATTTAAGACTACTGAGTTGTTTTCCAGAAAATGTGCAATACGTGTTACGTACAAATGCAATTTTTCAACAAATCTAAGCAGAAACTGCAAAGACAGTGAAAACTATTCAAAGTTTTTATGCAATTGTTTATTATACCATATCGTACATATCGTAACAATTTTTATGTCAAGAAATTTTATTAAAAGAAATCGAAATAATTCCACACCACATTTTTGTAGGTTTCTTTTTTTTCTACCAAATCTGATTTAAAAATAATGATCAGTCCTTATAAGAACAAAGCAAAGTTGATTCATAAAACAAATTTTCTGCAACGTAACTAAACGTTTTTTACTAATATTTAATTTTTCTGTATTTTAAAGATATAAGAGACAATTAAACATTCTTACAACAAATTTTCCAATATCATTTATATAAGTAAATTTATCAGCCCTTAAATTTTATGGGTGACAGTTTCCTTTGTTGATTACACACATATATTATAAAGGAAACTCATTATGAAGAATAGATATCGAGTTAAAAATTATTTATTAGCAGATAAGTATATTATAAACCTAATATTTTTCAATTATCACAGGTATTTCATAACTGATGTTTAAATAAACAAACGAAATTAGTCGTTAGACATTTTAGACTATACATTTTTCTTCTTAAATTCATTCTTAACTCCAACAAGAGGAACTTGCTTAGTTTTAAAGTCACTTCTCAGTTTTACCTTAGTTTAAGACTTTAGCCTTTAGTATATTTTCCAAAATCCCGCAACTACAGCTGATATTTTCTCAGAAGAAAAGAGACATCACGCGAGAGAATATGATGTCTAAATGGATGCTTTCATTGTCAAAGAAAGACAGAAAATCGTTGTGGAAGACAAATTAAATAAATGAATTCATATTGTTTATAGCAATTTATAAAGATGGTTTCAAAAATGCATGAGGTACTTTTATTTTACAATTTCATTGCTCTTAGAGCAGAATGAGCCAATTACAGTATATCAGACCACATTTTTTTATATCTTCTGAAGTAGTTTTCGATTCCATCTAGTATTTGTATAATTCTTTTTCATTATTGTAAAATAAGTTAGTACAGAATATTCCCTTGGGTCTAATTCAAATCTTTGATCTTAAAATTTCTCTTGGTAATAGGATTGAGTTATCTGGTGTGGAAAGTTCTAATTTCAATCCTAACTTCTTTTAAATAACATTAGATTAATTTATGCACTGATATTTTCTACATGCTCATCTCTATCAAGGGAACAGTTTTTGAATTTTCCCTTTTTCTTTCTTTCAAATTATTAATTCATCTTACTATCCGTGAAAATTCTTATAGAATGGGAAAACGTTATGCGTGTTATAAAACATTATATTAGCTTGACGTTTAAATTTTTTTTCTGTTTTCTGGTATTTTCAATATTTTGAATATTCCTACTGAAATATAAATCATTTAACAATTAACTTCTAACATTATTGAAAAATATAATGAAATTTTTTGTGCGGCTATAGGTTAAATTACTTTTTATTCATAACATATGAAGTTATATGCTTACTATTATTAAAACATTTAAAAAATGGCTTAAATAAATATATACACATTGTAAAACCTTTCAATTTATTGCAATGCCTTTAAAATAACTGTAAAGTTTGCCTAAGCGTTTTTTAAACTTTATATAAAATATGATAAAAAAATATGTGTAAAATAATATTTAAAACACTTTTTTTACGTAACGAAGTAAAAACCCTCCAAAGGCATAAATTCATTTATAGGTGGATTGCGACTACATGATATATATATATATATATATATATATATATATATATATATATATATATATATATATATTTGCCCAGCCGTCAATAGTGAACATGATAGATCTGCTCTCAGCTAACCAAGTACAGAACTCAACAGCTTCAATGTTATTTAAATAAAAGCAATCAGTTTCTGGAAAAAACTTTTATTTATTGCTACTTATAAACTCATTATTATCGTATTTTTACCACTACCACTGTTAAGATACCATCTGCAACTTAATTGTCAGTTTAATTAGATTGGGAAGTATTGAATGCTTAAATATGTAAATATGTATGATCAATAAACGAATAAAAAATTAGTGATTAATAATTTTGCTTAATTAATGTTTCCCTGAGAATAGTTTTTGAGTATTAAATGAAATTAATGCTGAAATAGAATTGCAATGATAGGATAATTTAAATTTTCTGTAATCAAATTTTCTTTAAGCATCTGATTATTGCCAATAGTTGGAAATCTTAATTCTAGTTAAATAGTAAGATTGTGTTTGCACATTCAGTAAGCATATTTAGTTACAAGATATTCTTCTATTTTTTCGCATGTCACAAGAGAGGGCTTTCAAAATAAGAATTCCTGGAAAAAAGTGCATAATAATGACCATAAAATTTTCAATATTGAGAATATTTGAAAGCGAGACTCCCATTTAGGTTTACAAATATATAGCTTTAAAACTCATGATGTTTAAAAACTGATTTAAAATAGAAATCAGTTTAATTTAATTTATGCCTTTAAAGATCACTTATGCAAAATAGGTAAAAAATTAATTTAAATGAAATCGAATGGAACGATACGCACTATTAAGTCTTAAAAGCTCAGGAAATTTATTGCAAAAAAATAATTATTATTATATGTAAACATTAGATTTTTTTCAATCAATATCTTTTGGAAGTTAATTTAGCTTCTTATAGCAGTAGAAATGTGTATAAAATGCATAGTTTGAATGTATAAGGATAAGAATTCTGAGTCAAAGCAAACCAACATTAGAAGTAATACAAATTGATAAATAGTATTTTTCAGGAAAAAAGTAAGATGTCATAGAATTGATTACGAAACATATTAATTAATATTTGTTAATTTTTAAATTCGCAAAATATTAAGAGTGCATTTGTGTGAACAATAGCTACTGAGAATTGTTTTTCTTTAGGAAAATTCTAAAAATACTCAAACTTTGGTAAGTTTATTTTTACAAATCACTCTTTTTAACAGCATATTACTTGATTAACTTTTAATATGTATCTTTATTTAATAAATGTTATTAAATTAACATTATTATCCTACCGCTCTTTCTTCAATCAATTACATTAAAAATTTAATTAAATTAATTGTTATTTTATTGCTTCATTACAGTTTTAAATATGAACAATTTTCACTGATCGTTTTAAAAACAGACTTATTAAATTCATAATTATAAAAAAATTAAAATAATATATATTTTAACACTAAAATATGTCTACTATAATAAAATCGCTTTTAATCATTTTATAATTTAACCACCAAAAATGGTTTCATGGTTGTTGAAAATAAATATCAAAATTTACATGTATTTGTATGCGATTGTGTTCTATGAAAAAAAATTTTATTTCCTCACTTTTGATGCCCATTTTAAATTGGTCTGTATATATTCTGTCTTGTTGTTTGGTAGAATATAAATTTTCACATTGCATTTACAAGTGTTGAAAGTAAATAAATGGACGAGAAACTTTTGCCTTAATGCGTCCTCTCGCATTTCCTGCAAAAGTTATTACAGTTATTGTATATCTCTGGTATTTCACCCACAACAATAACTTTTCCTCCTTTGCAGAGTATATTATTTTCTTCCATTTTGCATATTATTTCGCATTTTGGAGAAAAGTATTTTTCAATAAAAAAACATAACTACGCATCAGGGAATAGTACAGAAAAATACACAGGATCGTTGAAATGATTCAAATCTAAGAATATGGAAAATTTTGGGGAAAACATTTTTTCTTAAGCTATAGCATATTTTATTAGCTATATTAAATAGAAAAAATGTAAACTTGTAACTTAGATTAAAAAATTTAAAAATAAAATTTGATAAGTCTTTAAAAATTAACAGCTTTGTTTTTACCAGCTATCTTACGTTTTTCTCAAAATATATGATTAATTTAAAAAATTTTCGAGTCTTTTAAAAATTATATAGCACGTGAAGTATTTCCTTTGCTAAAAAATCTTAGTTTTAAATTCATAAATATTTGTGTAGAAAATCTAAAAATATTTAATGAATTATATTTTTATTTTAAATTAATATAATTGACTAATAATGTGAAAAAAGCATATATAAAATGTATGTTAATATATATTTTCGTGCATGTACATTACTACGCGAACATATATATTTTCTCACAGTAAAAATCAATATCACTAAAATCTTTACATCATTCCTAACGCAATAATTTCTGGTAGAAAATATAATATTAGAAATGATATGAAGTTTTTATTAGGAATGATGTAAATGGTTTATTAGGACAGGATTTATTAGGAGTGGTGTAAAATTTCAAATAAAGTATTAGGAAGTTTATGTGAAGCATGAGGAATGATCTAAAATTTTCATGATGCAACGTAATATATTAAGAAATTATTATAGCTGTCACATTTGAAAAAAAATTAATTTTAAAATGCATATTTGATCAGAAGTACTACATTAGCGTAACATTCCATTAATTTAATTACAAAAGGCGTTGCCACACTTGCTCCATGTCTCCTCAATCTCCAATGCATTAACAGTAAAAAGTATACATAATGATAACATAACTTATTAATATAAATTATAATGAGGAATTTTGATAATAAGTTTACATTTGCAAATTTAATTTTAATTATTCATTAAAAGATTCAAAGAAATCCACATTAGTTGTTCTTTTATATTATAAACAATATCGCAATAACACTTTATCATAGTAAATATTTAAATAAATAATTTTTAATTACAATTAAATTCTAACTATATATTTTGATGTTGCTAACATAATTATATCAAATTAAATATCAGCGAAAATTAAAATTTCTTTTCCTTTTACAATTGAAATTAAACATTTTTTGCAAATTCTAGTCCAAATTAATTATTTAAAATGATTTTAATTCATCATATAAATCTTCTTCTATGCCATCTCTTTTCCTGGATATGCAAACTCAATATTCTAGAATCCTAAAATTATTGACGATATTTTCCTCCATTTGCGCACACTTCTTACCAATTTTTACAAATCACAGTAGAGTATTTTAATTTTTCAATTGCTCATAAATGCGGAATTTGTAAAATGATGTACACCAAGAATTTTACTTTTAAATTAGCAGTTACCACAACATTCCTTCCGTAAATTATGCTTATTAAAAAATTAACTGACTATCGAATACCTTACTAAGCAACTAATTTTAATAAAATAAAACCAATGTAAACAACACGTCTTTCACATAAAATACAATAGAGGTTAAATGTTCTACTGTACAATTGATCTTTTTTTAACTTACTACATTATTAAGCAGTGGACAGTGGAAATTTAAAATTAAATTATAGAATCAGGCAAATCCTTAAATTAAACTTCAGAGAAACTAACAATGTTATATCCTGATCATAATTAAATTAATTTTTATAAAATTAAAAAAGAAACAAAACAATATAAATTACATAATACAAAAACTTGCGAAATATTATTATCTGAATTTTAAACACCAAATATGAATCTCAAACAAAAAATGATTTCCCTCCAAATTATTCATTAGAAATAATTTATTATCGATAATTTTTTAATTGAAATCTCAAAAGTCTCATGCGTAATAGATTTTGCATGTGATATTACCCTAAATTAAACTAGCGTATTTATTGTTGCAAGTATATAGGAATATAAAAGGATAATTAATTATACATGCAATTTTTAGAAATAATTAAATATTGTTCAAAATAAAAGAAAATTTCACATAAGTTTACATCTTTTCTATTCGCTTTTTTATTAATTCAACAATATAAATTATCCCTAAATCATAAAATTTTGAAAAATTTAAATTTTAATGATTTAGGGATAATTTATATTATCATTATGATTTGGGGATAATTTATATTACCAAAATCATTGAAATTTTATGAAGTCAATAATATAAATTACCCTAAATCAATAAATCCCTAATCATTTAAAAAGGAGTAATCTGCAGAAAATTTATCATTTCAATTTAAATGTTTAGTATTTATTTCAAAAACCTTTAATTTGAATGAATTGAAATACAATTTTTATTACATTCATTTTCATATTAAAGATTATATTTTTTATTATTTTGCTTAAGTCAGTTTTAAATAACAGCCCCCTGACTTATAACATATTCATATAATGTCTTTATTTAGATATTAGATAAACGTTTTACCCTTAAGATTTTGTACCCTTAAAATACTGTATAAAATTAAGTACTTACTTCTATTTAAAAATTTAGCTATTAGAATGAATATTTAATTCTTAGAAATGTACATATATAAAGTAGAATGTATATGTGAGATAAATTTTGAATTACGTTAAATTATTATTTCAATATTTCAATGACAAAACATAACAAGATATTGGAGAAATATATTAGAAGAATATTTCGTTAAAATATTTAAATATTTATCATACTTTTAAAAAATCCTTAAATTAAAAATATATTCATAGTTTATTAACAAAATTTAAACTTATGTCCTAAAGAAAATAAATAAATTAAATAATTTTTAATACTTTAAGGACTTATTTATGAAGAAAAATAATAAATGTTCAAAGAAATGTCAAGTGAATTTTATTAATGGTTGCTGTGTGTGTAAAATTTATTTGAGTTAATTAAGGCGAGAGAAAGAGATTAATCATAGCCATTTTTTACAATAACTTGAAGTACTCTTTGCTTAATTTTAAATTACAGTATGGGAATTAATTTTTTAGAAGAATTATGTTATATTCGGAAGAAAAAGAGAATGGAAGGAAAAATGTAATTTTGTTATTACTGCGCTGATAAATTCTAACCAAAACGAAGTATTGTTTCATTTCAGTTAGAAGAAACAAAATTATGACAAAGGAGACTCATGTGTACATTTCCTTCTTTCGTAAGATAAATTTTAATTAAAAAGTTTCTTTTTTAAAAATATGTGGCATAAAAAATAGTCATAAATATTTAATCATTTTAAGGAATGCAAAATAATATAGTAACCTAGTGATAGAATTCTTATTACGAAATATATTATAATAAAATAATTCGAAATAGTTGCAAAAATTTTCTAATTTTTGCAATTTAAAAAAGAAATCTAAATCATAGTAACAATGAATGCAAATTTTTCCCTTACAACTCAAATTATGAAATAGAAATATATATAAGTTAGGATATATGAATATTAATATAAAAATTAGTAATTAAAGTGCTCGTATCAGAAAAAAATAAATATTTTGTATGAATAACTATTAAGATCAATGTTTATAATTTCCATACATATTACGTTAACAGTTTCACCTCTTTTGAGGATCAATGTATACTTATTCATATTTTATATTGAACTTCAGCTTTTGTATATGAATTTCATTTTTTAAATGGGCAATAATTTATATTATAGTAAAATATTCTTTTTAACGAGTATGTTATTTAGTAAAAATAAGTTGTATTTATTATAACAGGCTCTATTTCATTATCAAGCTTTACATGTCTCTCTCATAATTATTCAACAAAAATATAGCAAATGTCTTAAAATATTCAAATATAAACCTTTTCTGTCAGTTTTGAGATGAATATTTTTAAATTTGCTATACGGCACAAAAAGTGCTCTATTCCATTTTAAATAATTCTAGTTATATTTTATATTGAAACATAACTGAGAAATTGTTAATTAAATTAGTACAAACTAAATAAGTTTGATTACATCGAAAACTATTAATTTTTTAATTAATTTATTTCTGCTAATGAATGAACCTCTGATCCATAATGACAATAAATAATTTTCAAACTACTCACAAAATATAAAATCAAAGACATCGTTAAAATAAACTATATTGAAGAAACAGGAACTTTTATTGACAATTAAATCATGTAATTAAAATATTTTTACAAAGAAATATTCTAAGTTATTTAGCAATGATCTTAACAATTATATCAGTTTCGATGAAAGTAATGGCTTCCATTCTTTCGGTTTCTACTTATCACGCCGAAAGATATTTTAATTTTATTCCTAAACGAAACTTTAAACCAAAATTTTAAATAAAATTATTTTAATTGCAGTGCAAAGTCTACATTGTATCTCTCTCTCTCTCTCTCTCTCTCTCTCTCTCACCAACAAATATGTAAAATATTCATATTTAATTTTATAGCTTTATATTATTGTTAAAGAAAAGACGTCTGGAAATAGTATATCAAATTACATTAATACATGAATTCGTGTTATTTGTTTAAGCCCAACAACATCTTGCTAAAGTTTGCATGATATATAGCGTAAATTTATTGCAGTTTCCATGTAATACTATCGCAATGATTTGACATTTAAGAAATACAATTTCTTCTGATTGTTTGTCGCTCAACGGTCTATCAATTTTTTGCACACGATGGCTAACTAGACCGGAACCTGCGGTTTAAAGTGGATTCCGAACCACTACAAACATCCATGCCCAAGGTGGGAATCGAACCCACGAACGGTTGAAGCGAAGGGAAGAGCGTTAACCCTTCGGCTGCCAGCTCGGTACAATTTCTACTGAATCATATACTTTAATAAACATGAGTTAATTTGATTAATTGTAATGGGCTCTATTTTAATTGTATAACTAAATATTTTAACATAAATCACAACAAAAATGCCGTCACTTTTTTTCAGTCAACAATTTACGCCTTCAATTCATTAAATAAAACATTTTGTTCTATGCACAGATTAGAAATTGCATAAGCAGTGATTATGCAAATTCTTATGTGGTTTCTCCAACTTCAAAAAGTATATTTAAAATTCTCCAAAATTTATATTTAATATAACAATAACAACTTAATTTATACATATATATATATATATATATATATATATATATATATATATATATATATATATATAGTTTTTCTTTAGCTAAATTACTCAATAAACACACCATTTTATATCTTCCTTTTTCATTATATTCTCCGGTTACTTATGGTTTGAGTCTTGTCGCTAAAGTGTGGAATAGAGTCAAAGAGTATACATTTCCTAGATTACATCCTCGGAAATATTTCAGATTACTAATGGCCCATATTTAATATAAAATCATATATTTTGGTCTGGTATACGTCTAATTGAAATATTAATTTCTCGTAAACTTACATATGTACATGTTTGTCGATTTATCTCTTAATGCTGTTGTTAGTGAGTTAACTCCAAGAAATTTATTTTCGAGTTTCGTATGGGCAAATCTTCTAATTTTATTTCTCTGTAGTTATTTTACAATAAATTGAATCTCTTTTGTACTTCTACAGTATTTTTCTATCATGTTTCATAAAACTTTATAAGTAACTTTCAAGTTTTACATTTAAAAATTGACAATAATTTATGGACCCTGTGAGTTATTATTGACTGATACAATTGCCATAACTTCAATTTGATTTGTTTTATTTTTTGAAAAAAGAATTTTCTGATAATTAAATTATAAGATGTTTTTAATAAGCCAGATGATAAAATTTGGTGTAGAAAAGTCATAGCACTAGAATAGTACAACATAGATTTTAAAAACAAAAAGAAAAGAGAGAGAGAGAGAAGAAGTAGAAGAAAAGAAACGTAGGGTATAAAG